>BSBM01000068.1:9855000-10435000 GCA_027924585.1 Larix kaempferi
TTTTGGACCCCTGGTGTTGTCCATTCATTGAACCTCATGTTGCGCAAGATTGGGGAGACCAAGGATGAATACAAATCGGGGCCCACCAAACTAGGGGATCTGGAACCTGAGTTGGTAGACTTCGATATGGTGTTGAGTGCCATGTCTCATCTTAATTTGTTCGATAAGTCACCAACAATTGCATCTTCAAGTGGACATGGCTGCAATGTACGCAGTTCTGGAGAAGATGAACATGATCATGATGATGTTGAGCGATGAACATGATCATGATGATGTTAAGCTTTGTTACATGGACAAAAACTTTTTTGATGATATGTGATTCTGTGAATGTAATTTGAAATGATGTTTTAACTTTTGAACAATGAACATTGAAAATGATAGTAGGCTGCTCTAATTAAAGTATGTTAAAAACTTGAAAGTTTGCATAGCATCATGTATGATTGATGATATTAGTTAAAAGTTTTCAAATTTCATAGTATCATGTATGATAGATGATATTAGATAGTAGTGTTAGGTGATGATGATGATGTACAATGATAATATTAAGATGATGATGATGACAATGATAATATATTTATGATAATAATAAATAATATGATAATGATAATGATCTAGTTCTAAAATATAAAAGATGAATCATTGAATGGCAATCTGGAAATTGAAATATTTGTCTTATGGTTTTTAAATTTTTGCATATATATGTGTGTGTGTGTGTGTGTGTGTGTGTGTGTGTGTGTGTGTGTGTGTCGTTTCCCCATTGTATCGTATCCAGCTGTTTTGAAAATTTGTTGTATCTGCCCCCCCCCACCCCTATATATACATATATACATATATATATATATATATATATATATATATATATATATCTCTGTGTGTGTGTCGTTTCCCCATTGTATCGTATCCAGCTGTTTTGAAAATTTGTTGTATCTGCGCCCCCCCCCAGTATCTGTTTCAGTGCAACTTAGCATTAAATTGTTAGCTAAGGTAACTTTTCTAAGTACTGGAAAACTGCTAAGTTTATTGTTTTATTGGATCTTTTATAACAGCAAGATAAATTAGTGTTATTGTTTGGTTGAATGCCTATATGATATTGCACTTATTTGCTAAATAGTGATAACTCATTAATTCTAGAAAATTCCTTGGTTCATAGTTAAATCCTAATGCTATATTTCATTTACTCATCACTAAGAATTTATGGGACTATTCATTATCTTTCAATGCACATGCTCTTGATGTTTATGTTACTTTCTTGAATGACGGATTAATAAGCAAATGTTATACGGTTAATTTACTTGAAGTAGTTGGCATACTAATTAAAACTAAGACCATATGGCCACACTTAGTGAAGTGATCTTTATCATTTCTGAAAGTCTGGTTTTAATTAGACACCTTGCTTTAGAGAATTTCTCTCAAGCAAGACCTCATTCAAGACCTAAACTCAAAAATCTCTAATAATAAAGTTGTTATACATTGTTGATCTCACTTGGTGAATGGTTTATCTTATCTCATGGTACTGGAATTATTTGTCTAATACATTTAACTTTACAAGTTTTATGATCCATTAATATCTTTCACCAAGTATTGCAAATATACAAGGCTTATCATATTATGCATCATTGAGCTATCTTATAAGTATTTGATCTCCTAATATTGTGAATGTTAAGTTATTGAATGTTTATTTGGGAAAGTAACTTAATAATTTCACACATCACATCTAAACAAGTTGATCTCATTTCCCTTAGCTCTCCTCAAACCTTAGATCTAATCAACCTATAGGGAAGCCTCCCTTGGCCTTGAGAGCTGGCTTAAAAGTGAAAAGTAAAGCACTGAGGTGATGACATGTGAAACATAGTTTCTTTCCTCTGAGTTCTTCCTTGTTTGGTCCCTCTTTCTTGTCCTTCCCAAATGAATCTTTTTGCCATGGTCTCTTGTCATATCTGAACTTGGAAGGAAAATTGGGATTGGCAAGATACTTTGTCTTGGGTAGCACATTTTGCAGATCTCTTGCCAAATTCATGGCATCTTTTAATGAAGTAGGTTTGTGAGCTTTAACTAAACCTTTCAAAGGTTCATCCAATCCTTCAGTAAAGAGCAATACCAATCGAACCATAGATACATCAGCCACCATAACTGACAGTTTTCGGAATTCCAACATATACTCCTCAGGCGTTCCAGTTTGCTTCAACTGTGCTAGTTCCTTGGAAGGGATTTCAGGGTCTTTTCTATCAAATCTTTCCACCAACCTATTAACAAACTCTTCATATGATGTGATTTGATCATGTCCCAACCATTTGCTTCTCCCTCAAGATGCAGAATAGCCATTTTTAAAGCATCCTCTTCAACCATTGCATTCAGCTGAAAATATACATCTAACTTTTGTACCCAAGTATTTAAAGAACTTTGGGATGAGCCATCAAAAGGTGGGAAGGGACATTTTACCAATGGCATAATTCAATTCGTTATTTTGAAAAGGGGTTTTGTTACCTCCTCTCATTTTGAACTTGTTTGAGACAGTAAATAATTGATCAAATGGTAAGGTCCTCCTACAATCTTCACTCAACTGTTGCAATTCTGCTAGAACTTCATGCATTCCATATTGGGTGTTAGGATCCTCTTTGGGCTCAAGAAACTTGGGGGTGGTGGCTCTTGTTGAACTTTGGAATTCAATGGGTCGGTTGTGAGGCCCTGTCTTTGAGAAAATGTTTTCACCAACCACCTTATTTTCCTCGAAATGAGAACTACTGTTGCCTCCTTGCCAATTTGCTTTCAATTTGACTTGCCATCAATTTGAACCCTTTCATTATCTGCCTTGTCATGTCTCCAAAAAATGGTTTCATGAATTCCCTAAACTTCTCTTGATCCTCCATCTCTGAGGTTTCTTTTTCATCCTTAGCCATAGTGTCAGCAGAGTGCACCTCTTCTCTTGCTTCGTCCTCTTCACCAAAGGTACTTTCGGTTTCTAGGGGTGGGGGATGGCTTCTTGAACTCATAAATGGTCACCCAAATCAGGTGCAAGGACCATGCTTTGATACCACTGTAATATCCCTTCAAAGAAAAGTGCTCCAATTCACCTATTTTTTACTCTAGGAATGTAGGGTACAAACTGTTCCAAACACCTCCAAATGCTTTCGAATTTGGGAAGGAAGGTATTGAGAGGGCATAGGACACCTTAATACATTTATCAGACACCTAAACACCTGCTATACCCATCCATGGTCTGCAATTTGCAAGGAGAGAAGTTTCGGGACAAGACTAGTCAATTGGATTAATGGAAATCCCCCCTAGGTTGCCACTATTTTCCCTTGCAAACATTGTACGGCCTTCACTAATTCTTAATCTGAGACTTGGCTCTATTAGGGGACATCAATGACAACATATGTGCAGCATTAGATTAGGTTTTAGGTTCGAGTAGGTCTCCCAAAGAACAACAGCTTCTAGAGTATAAAATTTGGGGTGAAAATGGTAGACAAGGAGTCTCGAATTTGGTCACAAACTATAGTAACACTTTAGGGGTCTGCAAGCATCATTTCGGACATCAAATTAACTTCATATGCAACTCATAACATGGAAAAAAATATCAGAAAGCTCTGATATAAAACAGGTACAACATCATCCCAAAATCACCATGAAAATGCTATATGAGGAAAATGGCTCGAATCTTAGTTTTGATTGGAAATATAACATGAAGTACATGGTATTTCGAGTTGTGGCTCTCATGATATGTCTATTACAGAGTTATGCAGCAACTAACATGTTCATAATGTCGAAATAGCAATCCTCCATTAACTATATGCAACAAGAAGTGCGCCCTTGCACTTTTACATGACATTGAGAGAAAATAGTAGAATGAGAATAGAGAGGAATGAGAGAAAATGAACTCGAACTTAGATGGGGGTTGAGCCTGCATCAAAACATCTCCTTAAAGCTCTGTTGAGAGTTCTGAATGACCTCTCCATCAACCAACTTGGATGGGAATATTGCACCCTCGAAATTGGTTCTAAGGCAGGGAGGATGAACATCCACTGTACAAGGACAAGCTAAGCTCTCCAAACATGCCAAATGAGAAATGATCAAAAGTTGTTTTCCTTCTTTCTTCTTTTATTAACCTCCCAAGGCCTCCATAGCTCGAATTCCCTCCAAGAGACTTCTCCCAACTCGAGTTAGGGAGAGATTCCCATGAATGCCACTTGTCCAACACTTTTTAGACTTCCTCTTCCATCAATTCGAATGGGGGGAATCTTGGCTTCCATAACTCCCTTGTGCACCTTCTTGGAGGCAATTTTTAGCCATGACATGTCATATATGTCATATGTCAACAATCAGGTTTGATCTTTGTCATAAGTGTCATAGAATCTTCATCATTGTTGTCATAGAGGTTAGAGAATCTAGCTCCAAGTGTCACAATACTTCTATGATGCCTCTTCCTCTTCCATGGGAGTTACTCTTCCACTCTAATTCGACCCTCCTAGATTCATGCCATGAATAATGCCTCTCCAACTCCCCCAAGAACGTTAGACTCCACCTTGGATCCGAATGGGTAAGAATAGGATGCCATGTGGCATGGAGAATCTTGTCTTGTGTGGGTCCCACACCACCTATGCACCCTCATGACCAAGTGCCAACTTATTTTCTTATTATTATTATTTATTTAGCCCCTTTAATGTATATTTGTCAATCTAATGTCCATTTGGGGTCTTATAGCTCCCTTATTCCAAATCTAAATGTTTCCACCCCAACCTAGGGAACTAGTAGATTGGTAGAAATTTCCCTTCATGTGATTTATTTGGATGGGGACATTACATCTGGGTTAATCTGAGGATAAAGACGCAGTTGTTAGCAAATCTGGGTGTGTTCTGGGCAATATATTGATGATCAAGGTTGTCATTGATGACAACACATTAATGACAAAGGTCAAAATGATGATAAAAGCATAAGGTTGATGGACAAAGTACGAGGACAAGAAGCAGATGACAAAGGCAAGGACAAGGCAAAGCATGAAGACAAGCAAGCTTGATAACATGTCAAGGACAAATGATGACAAGTGTTGGTGACTAGGCAAGTAAGATGACAAGGAAAAGGCAAGCAAGGTGAATGACTTGATAAAGAAAGATGACAAGGTCAAGGTCAAGTTGAAGCATGAAGAACATGGAAGACAATAGCAAATTGAAGAAAGATGACAAAGGATAATGACTTGGCAAAGGATGATGACCAAGGCATGACATGTCATGAAAGACATGACAAGCATGGATGATATGAGGATATGACAAAACAAGCTAGAAGTTGAAGACATGGCAAAGATGACAAGCACACAGTGACATGGCAATGATGATGAGGTGGACAAGGAAGATGCCTTAGCGAGCATTTGGAAGGCCCCTTGTGGGCATTTCAAAGCCCTCTTGCAGGCATCCATTGGAAGGACAGTACGGGCATTCTTATAACTGGCCGCGTGCATTTTTATGAGCCCATGCGGGCATGTCTTGGGGAGCTTGAAGCCTATTGCGGGCATAATTGGTGACTCATGCAGACACTTGGAGGAGGCCTGCGTGCATTTTGTTACGGGCATTCTTATAACTGGCTGCGTGCATTTTTATGAGCCCATGCGGGCATGTCTTGGGGAGCTTGAAGCCTATTGCGGGCATAATTGGTGACTCATGCAAACACTTGGAGGAGGCCTGCGTGCATTTTGTTAAGACCCTTGCGGGCATCTTTAAGGGTCCCTGTGGGGATGTTGAAGAGTCCCTGTGGGGATGTTGAAGAGTCCCTGCGGGCATTTCAAAAGATCTTGTGTGGGCATGTAAAGAGCTGTGATTTAAAAATCGGTGAAATCGGTTTGTAAATCGACCGATTCACCGATTTATCCCCTGCCCGGTTCAAATCGGCCTCCAAACCGATTTGTTGGACCGATTTAACCGATTTAACCAATAAATCGGACCGATTCATCTGAAAAAACCGGTTTGACCGATTCAAGTAAAAAATCGGACCGATTTTTTGTGTGTGGGTTTTTAATACATATATTGTTCACAACAATGAAATGACATAAACAATAACACAGCAGTATGCTAAAGAGTTTAATCAATCAAGATGGAAAACTGATATTTATATCATAGGAACCTAAAAACATGCCTAGGAGTGATCCTTAGCAATTTTGAGAATTGGAAACTTCCCAACAACTAACTTTGCTGCAGCAGCTGTCGAACTCAAGAATATTGATGCCCACGACAGTTATGTTCACCCTGATTTACATAAAGATGCCCAGGACTGAATTTATGAAATATATTGACTGATTGCAAGAAAGTTCAGATCTGGAACATGGTGCTTATGATCCCTTTTCTAGCCTGATTTTCATGGTGGAAATACAACTGATTGTGGAAGATAATACTCAGCTGAAAGACAGTGATATTTTGCCACCAAGGATGTCAAAAGTCACTCTTCCTCCTACCACGATTTCTTCCCAAACTCAGATCTGAATATTAATTCAAACACAAAGCACATGCCTGGATAAATGATGGAAATATCCCATGTATTGATTGACCTTCAATAGGCAAGAAGAATGGCTCTCCAACAAGATATTGCTCTCAATGGAAGGTCACGACCTCTTCAATCACTTTTCTTCAAAGCCCCACAGCTGTCAACAATCATGCTCTGATACCACTATAAAATCCCCAGTCAAATGGATGCAATTTTTTCCTCACATCTGCTCAGCCAATGACTATGGAATTTCGACAAACACTGGGTTTCAGACTGCTGTAATTCACTGTAGAGAAAATCTGATCTAATGTGAACTGAAGGATAATGTTTGGTTGTGGTATTTTGACGAACATTTAGTGGTCTTACTGCTGTAACTTCAATTCTGAACTTAATTAACAGGTCTGATTGTTCATTGTGGTTTAGTTCTTGGCATTTTGTTCCAGATAGCTCACAATATATAATATTCAAATATTTAACTTCAAATAGACCATATAATAACAACCAAATATCAAGAATAATACTGTGTATATAATCCTATTTCCAACAGTAGTGCATTCAACAAGGCAAATCTGATATTAATTTAAATAAACTGATTTCTTCATGCCTGGAATAAGATGGGACAGATCTGGATTGACAAGTCTTGCCTCAAATAAATGTCTTCCCTTAAGTGTTGTAGCAGATTCCACAAATTCTAGAAGTGATGGACATTATTTGTTGAAGATATCACTCGCTCATTACTTCCCAGCATAGTTAAAGGAACCGCACCCGAATCGGATTCTCGGATTCTTCCACCTCGTTTTGACTAATCTAAAGCTGTTTACACTTTTTATTATTTTTTTAATTTTTATAAGTTAAATTTTAAACCTAAACTACCTCTAACCTACCCAACCCGACCCCTATTGCACCTATTGCACTTGGAAGAAGAATCGGCCGGCGTGAAAGGGAAAGATTCCTTGTACCTCTTCAATGAGAAGGTCATCTATATATATTTTAGGCTTAATTAAGGGTTTTACAAGAGCTTTGTTTACATATGGGTAGCTAAGACTAAGATAGTTAAGCTTAACGCCGCCAGCATATCCCCCCACCTCATGGCATGTGATAGCCCTACGGCATAAGAAAGATGTAGTAGATAATTTCCTAGGAAGGCATAAGAAAGATGTAGCAGATAATTTCCTAGAAAGGGTTATTATTTTACAATTCACGTCTTGGTGGAGATCTATATTCATTGTTTACACACCAATGCAAATGTAGCAGATAATTTCCTAGAAAGGGTTATTCTATTATAATTCACATCTCGATGGAGATCTGTGTTCATTGTTTACACACCAAAGCAACAATTTATGAACAGATGCAATTGATTATATAGGTTCCAATCCTTTCTTCCAGTTTGATGTCTAGGGGAATATTTTGTTTCTAATGCTATGGAATCATGAATTAGAATCTTGAAAATATTGTTTTTCTTAAAAAAATTAAATATTTTATGTATTTTTGAGCAAACCGATTCATTAAATTCAAATCGACCGATTTATTACCGATTCATTACCGATTCCAATTCCGATTCCGAGTTGACCCTCGACCAATTCCGAGTTCAATTCCGATTTTTAAAACCTTGGTAAAGAGGGTTGTGTGTGCATGCTGAAATGGCTCTTGCGGGCATTTCAATTGGAGCCTCCGGGCATCTTTTTTTTTGTAATGTTGCAGGCATTTGTAGAATAGCCCTTACGGGCATATTCTAAGGCTATGAGGGCATATTAGAAGGGCCCTTGCGGGCATTCTGGAAGGATAGGTGAAAGGTGTTGAAGCCCACATTTTTGAAAAAGCTCATAATCGGGATGGTCATCTAAAACAAACCTTGGTTGACCTTCTTAATCACTTTGACATGGCATAAAAATGATCAGGTTGTAAATAAATATTTATTTATTTGGAAGGTCAGCAAATGATGTGGCATAAAAATCATATGGGTAAAAGAGAGCCACTATTCACAGTTAAAAATGAAAATGACATGGCATGGTTGGGTTATCTCCTTGAATGAAGGATGGTTAACTTGAATAAATCATTTTTGATTTATTTAATCTCTTTAATGATAAAAATAAAAAAATAAGAAAACAAGTCGACCTCCTGAATTAGTGGGAAAGAAAAGTATAAATAGAAAACGAGTTCTTGCTTCGAAGGGGGAATTCAAGGGTCAAGAATTTCGGGAGAAGTGTGAGCTCTGATTTTTGGGGCTCTGAGTTTTTCGGGGCAGCAGCAAGCATGAGGAGCAGCAAATGATTTCATGAAGTATCTCTTTATATTTGATGAAGATGCAATGAAGATCTGAAGCTCGATGCTGGGCAGACTGATGATAATGTTGATGTTGTGCTTAGGGACAGAGATGATATGGGAAAAATACTGAATGATGTGCTCATAATGATGATCTGAATGAGATGATGTGATGACATACTTGTGGACAGAACAATAGACAGAATGATGATGTGTTGATATGATGAATGCTGATGATATGGGTTTGATGACAGAACAATGAATGTTGCTGGTGTGCTCCTTGAAGACAGAATCATGTGCTCAGCATGAAGACAGAGACAAGTGCTGATGTGGACAGTTTGAACAAGACAGAGACAAGTGCTGATGTTGTTGATGTGATGATATGTATGTGTGTGATGACATGAGTGTGCTGAGAAAAAATACTGTATTGTAAATGCAAGCTAGTCTTGCATCTGGGGTTTGGAAACCTCAACTCTTCATAGGTGGGTCTAAAAAAACTAGGCTGGGTCCTTGATGAGGAGTTGGTGCTCTTTGTATCAGTAGGTGTTGATTTACCTTAACGGTTGTAGACGGTCCAAAACAAATACAAAAAGATTACAAAGATTAAATTGTCTTGTGTTTCTTGTGTTGTGATACTTGTTATGGTTCAATGAGTTAAATGTTTTTGATTCATAGATGATTAGTGATGAATGTCAATACAACAATGATGTAAATGGAAGTATAATACATTGATGAATTGTTAGTTGATTGGTAGAAGTTGAAAAGGATTTAAAATTGGCCTCACACTGATTCAAACCCCCCTCTCAGTGTGAACATTGTGTCCAACATATAATGGCTCAGAAATGTTTAAGAACAGCCATTGCAGAGGTAAAACAAAGAGTTTGTTGGTGAAGCAGTGATGATTCTTCCACATGATCTCTGATGTATGGACAACATTTTCTATTTTGAGGATTTAGCATACTAAATCAACCTGTTGATTAGAGGTTCCTTGGTACATCTTTAGACAATCGTCTTAGTGATCATCTGATATAATTTAATTGGATCTGGAGGTTGATCAGAACAGCAGCAAAAAGTTGCACACGCACATACATTCAGTAGCTCGCTTCCTAATCATAATGATAGTCAGGTTGAAAGGAATGAGCTATCTTTTTCTCGAGAGCAGAAGGAGTTTGCATCTGAGGGAAAACCTGTACCTATTGGCTTTCATAAGGCCAACTTAAGCATATTAATACATGAAGTTGACGACATGAGTATGAGCACACATATTAAGGAGGGCCGACCTGTCTCTATTGAATCTGGTGCTGATCATAACATGTATTTATTGTTAGATTTTTAAGTGCAATAAGAATATGGATCACTGAAAGATAAACAAGCACAACATGAACAAAAGTACACAAAAGATTTATCCTGGGAAAACCCTCTCAGGGCAGAAAAACCCATCAAACTTCTTCTATATAGATTCATTAGAATATACAATAGTATCTCTCGTGCAAAGACTCAAAAACAAGAAGATTCCAAAAGCAGCTACTCCAGATCACTCTATCTCTCCTAATGATGCGAGCTCAATGTGTGAGTGAGGTGACCAACTGAGAGTGACAACTGCCCATCCGTGACAAACACCTTGTTCGGAGGGTGAAGTGACCAACTGAGAGTGACAACTGCCCATCCGCCATTCCTTAGTGTCTTCTATCCGGCATATGTGAGGTGACCAACTGAGAGTGACAACTGCCCATTGGTGACAAACACCTTGTTTAATCCACCTCGCCCATAGCTAGCAAAATGGTCAAGTCTGTAAATGAGTATACACTTGAGGCTTTTACTTGGAGTGATGCATTGCTTTGATCTAGACTTACTGTTGATGATTTTTGTTTATGATCGCCATTATAATGTCACTTAATGCTTTAGTCTTGCTACTAATATAAGTACGGGAGCATATTTCATCCATTTGTAAATGCAACATCAGTTGTTCTCATTCTCGTTCATTATTTTGATCATTCATGACTTGGTCAAACCAGTTTGACCAAGTCAACAGGAGGGTCTGGGATGAGTTTGGCCGACAGAGTTCCATTTTGGTTTTTTACATCCATTTGATTCAGTGTTACAAATATCGGCCGATTTATTGCGAGTCGGCGATAAATCACGATTTTTTAAGAGTCCAGATTTTTTAAGTAAAAATCGGACCGATTTTTGGCCGATTTATCTCCAATTTTTTGTCAATTTATCGCCGATTTCTCCCAAGTCGAACGATTTTTTGACAAGCGGCGGAAATTTGGGTTTTTAAAGGCCGCGGGCTTAGTTTTTATTTGTCAAATTTCTACCTACAGGTTTGAAATTCAGCGAATCTAAACCTAAAAATAAAATTCGTCCAAGTTCGGATAAAGAAATTTGAGTCCAATGTAAGATGGGCGCCCTTCATTGTTTATGGTTTCGTGGGAGACCGATTCCAGGTGAAACGAATTAAAGTCCAGTTTAAGATGGCCGCACCCTTCGTTGTGTACGGTTTCATCGGAGACCGGTTGTAGGTGAAACGAAACCAGCCGTTGTTTCAAACAATGTTTCCCAACGCTCGCAAGAGTTTTCAGGTCGATATCCTACGACGTTGACATTCATTCCCCAATCGACATTTGCAAAAAGAAGATATCTGATTTAACTAAACCAGGGGATCGTTTATATAACCACGGATTAACTACGGGTGAAGGGCTTAATATATATGCAGATTTTGCCGATTTTTGCCAATGTTCTGCCGAGATATCCCGAAACGATGTTTCCTGGACCCTACCGATTTCCGTGCCGTGCCGATATTTGTAACATTGATTTGATGTCCATTAGATGGTTCCATGCTTCAGGCAGTGAATTTTCATGGTGGCATGTATTATTTTTATTATTATCAACATTTATAGGCCATATTTTTATTATTTTAGCATGGATGAGCTTCAAAATGTATTTCTTCATAACATATGGTGTATGAGTACTCATTCCTAGTAGATTTGGACATTTTGAGTCCATTGGTCCATTCAGATCTCAGTTACGGGAACATGTACTTGATGACATGGCCAGTTTATTTTCCAGCAGCAGAGTACCATGGAAAAATTACATTAAAAAATGTGAAAATGGCTAGCAAGGAATTCGATTTGGCTACATGGGGCAAGGAAATGGCATGCCGTTTGTTCGATGGATTATATTGATGCTATAGACACCTTCCGGCATGGTCTACATCAGTTGTTGGGGTCCACATGCTTTTATTCTTCTCCTTTGGGGCGTCATCTTCCATAGGCACTTCCTAGTTGTATAATGATGATTACATGTATCTTATGTTGATGCACTAGGGACTGCTAGTGGAGAGACTTTGGACCTCCTAGCCCCCCTCTCTTATGTTATTATGTTGTACCATGCCATATCTTATGTTATGTTCCCCCTCTAGGCATCATTGAGGAAAGCACGTCCCCCTCTTTTGAGTGATCTCATGTATATTGTCTGGCACATTATTTGTTGTTGATCTTGATGTATTATCTTTTGATCCTAACCCTCCATCTTTTTGGAGTTAGGGTTTTTGTATTGTGAGGATCTATTTATTCGATCTCTCACTCATTGTAAAGGACTTTTGGCTCTTGGATCATTGGTAATAAAGAGAAATTTTGAAGAAAAATTGTGCAAATCTTTGATGAATGTTTGTTAGAAAGTGGCAACAAGGAAGGTCTTCTATCATTGCATGTGTCCTTGCATGCTAGAAGACATAAATTAAGAAGCCAAATGTATTAATGTCTTTTCCAAAGTTTAGACTTAGGAAAAGGGCATTATGTGATCTATTTATTAATTGACTTAATGGAGTCACTTTTATAAAGTTCAAGTGAAAATAATTTAAGTGATGGCTAATCTAATCTTGGCCATTGATCTCACCAAAAGATCTCATCCATTGATCCATAGTGAGAAGTTAGGGTTTTTGCTTGGCCATTGAGTTAAAAAGAAGATTGATTTGGTGGAGAGGACACACACATTCGCACAGAGATTTCTTGCTCCTAGCTTTCAGCTGGAGAGTAAGAAAGACAGTTTGCAGAAGAATTTTACAGAGAAGAAGAAGAGGAACTTTCATCCGGAGGATTGACAGGGCAACTTGAGCAAAGGAAGGAGGGTCGTACAAATTTGCAAAGAGGGTCGTTGTGAATCCCCTGCAACAATTAATTAATAAGAATATGCGAAATAGCAGAAATGACAGAACTCAGAATCACTTTTATATTGATCGCAGGCCACTTCGAGGGGGCAACCTCCTTTGAGCAAGCTCAATACAAATAACTTCACAGTGCCTTCAATGACCTCAACACACACTTATATACTAAGTCTATGCCCAATACTATGAATCAAAACCATGGGACATATAATACTATGGGACGACTTACAAAGCATATGCGTCCAATACTATGGGTCAATACTATGGGCTAATATAAATTATGGATCAACAAATACTACGGGACGACTTACAAAGCATATGCGTCCAACAACACTATACTAACATAGTAAAGAGAAGGGTTGACATGGGTTCCTAACATCCCCTCTCCCTTAGAAAAAGCTTTGTCCTCAAAGCTTTGGTTGGGGAAATTGCTGCAGAATCTGAAGGAGTGGTTCCCTGGTAGCATCCTCGGGTTACATTTCGGGCCACTGACACCTTTGGAGTGTCAGGGAGGTTTGCTTGGAAGGTTGTAGACGAAGAAGAACCCTATCAGCTGCGTGGAAAGTGCGCTCAGAACGGTGCTAATCGGCTTGTTGTTTCAGTCGAATTCTGGCCATGTGAAGATTGTCCTGCAGAATGAGAAGAATCTGATCGCAGTTTCGAAGAACCGAGTCAATTTCCTGAACTGGGGAGCTGCTAAGGGTGTATGGAAGAAGAACTGGTGGTGTCTCTCCATAGACTGCTTCATATCGTGTCCTTTGAGATGTGGTATTGTACCACCGGAGTGCTTATAGGAAATCCATTGAAATAGTTGGCCAAAGCTGTGTAGGAATGGGCAAGGGTTTAAGCAATCCCGAAAGGAGTGCCGTTTCACCCTTGTTGACCTGGAAAGTATCATAGTCACCCACCATCTGTTGAATTGTCATTTTCAATCCCTGCCAAAAGAAGTTACATTGTTCTCGGTCATACATTTTGAAGAACCCAGAGTGCCCTGCTGATGAAGAAGCATGGAGTTCATAGAAGAGATAGCTTATTGAACATATTGCAACCAATTTGGAACAAGCAGAGAAAGAGCTATAAGAGAAACTGGGTCATCAATTGTGCGAGAAGGTGCATCTGCCACCATATTGTCCTTACCCTTCTTGTAAGTGATCACATAGGGATAACCCATGAGTTGGATAACCCATTTCAGGCGTGTTGAGGAGGAGACCCATTGTTCCAGAAAATTTTCCAGACTCTGGAGATCAGTCTTGATGCAGAAATAATTCCCTAATAGGTATGGCTGCCACTTCTGTACTGCATGCAAAATAGCCATCATTTCCTGCTGAGAGATAGATGCGACTAAATTCTTACCGGAAAGGTCTCTTGAAGGCGGCAAGATCATTGGTTCAGCAAAGACACCTGCATATCTATCCAAGGAAGTAGTGGAGATTGTTGATGGGTGCATCTGAATGGAATGGAGCTGAGCGATGACACCATGTGAATTCTTCTTAAGGATTTTTTTCCAGGCGATGTGAACTGATGATGCGGAGAGACCCTGGTTGTAAGCCCATTAATTTGTGTTGTGCCCCATTGACTGAAAACTGCATCCAAAGTTTCGCAAAATGCCATAAGATGGAGCCAAGTGTGCGTAACCATTGAACGCCCAAAACCACATCACATCCGCCTAAGGACAAGGCAAACATGTCAGAGCGCAGGTTATAATCTTCCATAGAGATATGCACATTGTGACACTTCCCCTTGCAAGGTAAGGTGCTCCCATTGGCAACCATGACTTCAAAGTTGGAGCAAGGATGGACAAAACAATCAGCCTGTTTGGCAATCCGAGGGTTAATGAAGTTATGAGTGCTACCAGAATCAATGAGTATGGTAAGAGAGAACTTCTTGAAGTATCCCCTGACCTGCATTGTTTGTGGGGTTGTGACGCCGATTACAGCATGGAGAGAGATTGTGGGTGGGTCGTCCTGAAATGGGGTGTCAACAGGCGGGTGTTGAATGTCGACCTGATCATCTACTGTATGTGGAGCTTCTTCACCAAATTCAAAGGCAGGAAGAGAATCCACATCCAAGAGATAGAGCTTTTGTTGAACACATCTATGTCCTCGAGTGAATTTCTCATCACAATTATAACAAAGCCCTTTTTCTCAACGTGCCTGCATCTCGGTTTCAGACAAATGCTTGATAGGAGTTGGTCGAGGAGCTAACGGGATGGGAGGTCGTTGAGAACCCATATTTCGAAAGGGAACAAAAGTGGGTTTGGAGCGCTGTTGGGCTGCAAGCTTGTCTTCTGCCAACTTAGCCAAACCTAGGACTTTCATCATTGTGTTGGGACAGAACATTTTAACCTCTGACCGGATTTCATCCTTAAGACCATTGATAAAACAACTCCTGTAAAATTCATCAGACAATCCTTCTGTGTGATTGGCGAGTTTCTCAAATTTTGTCTGATACTCTCTCACTGTGCCAGTTTGGTGAAGTTTAGTGAGTGCTCCTGTGAAGTCGTCAAAAGCACTAGGACCAAATTGTGGCAAAAGGAGTTGACAAAAATTTGTCCAGTTTGGCTCGGGATGAGCTTTGATGTACCAACGGTACCATTGAAGGGCTTCATATTCCAAATGAAAGGATGCAAGTGGAACTTTCTGGACATCAAAAGTATTATGTAGACTGAAATATTGTTCTGCTCGGTATATCCATCTAGTCGGATCAGTACCATTGAAGCGAAGAAAATCAAGCTTCGGCCCACGAAAATTGTTGGAAGAAGAGAACCCGATGGCTGCAAAATATTATGACTGACGGTTATTGTTCATGGCTGAATGCTGAAGATGGAGGCTGAGAAATTTTTCATCAAGATCTTGGAGTTTGGTTTGGATGGCTGCAAGTGCTTCCTCCATGGTTTTTGCTCCTGCGCGGGTGACAACCACAACCAGGAGTTTTTTTTTTTATGGAAATGGATAGAAAAATAGAAACAAAAGCTTATTTAGTAAAGGAAAATTTGGATTTGGGAAAAACTCAGATTGGTAATTGGGGTTTGGCTAGGATTTGGACACTTTCTAATGGACAGGGAGGCAAAAATGGGGATTTCAGAAGCAGGGTGAAAGAATGAGAAAATTTGGTAGAGAGGGACAAAGAAGCAGAATTAGGAAAGGAATACGGTGGCAAAATTTGAAGGCGTTTGGATGAAAATTGAAATTGTTATGGCAAACCCTAAAAATAGACAAATGTGGGATTTCTGGTCTTGGGAAGTGGAATTTGGGATAGGGTCTTCAGGAATGAAATATGAAGAATGGGATTGCAGGGGTTCTCCGAAAGTTTCAAGGGAAACGGAATGAAAACAAGGGAGATATGGAGGAAAAACTAAATTTTATACCTTTTTTTTTTGGAAATGGATAGAAAAAAAAAAAAAAAAAAAACTTATTTAGTAAAGGAAAATTTGGATTTGGGAAAAACTCAGATTGGTAATTGGGGTTTGACTAGGATTTGGATACTTTCTGATGGACAGGGAGGCAAAAATGGGGAAGGAACACGGTGGCAAAATTTGAAGGCGTTTGGGTGAAAATTGAAAGAGTTATGGCAAACCCTAAAAATAGACAAATGTGGGATTTCTGGTCTTCGGAAGTGGAATTTGGGATAGGATCTTCAGGAATGAAATATGAAGAATGGGATTGCAGGGGTTCCCCGAAAGTTTCAAGGGAAACGGAGTGAAAACAAGGGAGATATGGAGGAAAAACTGGTTTTTTTTTTTTCAAAATAGAGCGGCTACGGCTCGGAAGGGATCTGAAACAGATAGATCTGCAACGGCGCCGAATGGATTGAAAACGGCTGGATCTGGAACGGCTTTCAGAATGGATCTGAACGGCTGGATCTAAAACGGCGCAGCAGTGATCGACAACAGTTCAGCTGAAAATAGATATGGACCTCAAGTATGTGCGGCTTCCTAACAGTTCAGGGGTTTCACTCAGCCACCAATACTGTCTGACGGCTTGCGTATTGGGGCAATACCCATCACTCCATGGCTCAGGTAAAACTGATAACCGCTTTGCCACAAACGACAGCTCTTGGTTTACCTCACAGGTGGGAACTAGTCAATCAGGTAGGGGTCGTTGCCCTTTTCGCTGGCAGGTCCTCTCAATGGACCAGCTACTTCGGGGTTCCTGTGGTACTCCTCACAATGAGTTTTAGGGCTTATGCCCAAGTACTTCCCACAGTTAAGCGAATAGGGATTATTCCCAAATCCGAACCTGCAACAGATGCTAAAAAAAATTGGGTAGAAATTTCACCCAACGAGCCCAAGAAAGTGCTCTGATACTAGATGTCAAGCACCTGCAACAATTAATTAATAAGAATATGCGAAATAGCAGAAATAACAGAACTCAGAATCACTTTTATATTGATCGCAGGCCACCTCGAGGGGGCAACCTTCTTTGAACAAGCTCAATACAAATAACTTCACGGTGCCTTCAATGACCTCAACACACACTTATATACTAAGTCTATGCCCAATACTATGAGTCAAAACCATGGGACATATAATACTATGGGACGACTTACAAAGCATATGCGTCCAATACTATGGGTTAATACTATGGGCTAATATAAACTATGGATCAACAAATACTACAGGACGACTTACAAAGCATATGCGTCCAACAACACTATACTAACATAGTAAAGAGAAGGGTTGACATGGGTTCCTAACAATCGTACAGGCACGCAGAGGCCGTACCCAGCTGTCGGTCGTACAGCACACGCAGAGGGCCATACGGGTGACGCAGGGCCGTACAGATCTATCAGTACGTTGACGCAGGGCCGTACAGATTCCGTACAGTGACGCAGAGGATCATACAGTGACGCAGGAGGGCCGTACGTTTTTGTGGGGTTGTCTCAATGAAGTTCGGTGGTACGATTTCCAAGGTAGGGTAAAAATCGATTTTCTAGATTGTATTGTTCTATATCTTCATAATAAAATATCTTTTCAAACTACTGCACTGGTTTTCCCATCTTGGGTTTTTCCGGGGGTTTATACCCAAAAATATTGGTGTCGTTATTGATGTGATTGATGTTATATTTTTCTCAGTATTTATTTTCCACTGCATCGTGAAGAAATCCATTTGTGGTTAAAAGTAATATTTGGGGTTTAATTAAAAAATAAGCCGGCATACTTTTAACTCAAGATTGGATTTTAAGGAAATTTACATGGTATCAGAACTCTTCTGAGCAGATCTGAGAGAAAGCAACAGTTGTTGGATAGATCAGGGGCATATCTATTCCAGGGTTTACAGGTACACTTCATTATGGACATACAGTTGAGAATTGAGGATAGACTCCAGGGGGCTCAGAACTTTCCTACTTGGAAATAGAGGATCACTAGGATCCTAGACGTTAGTGATGTAGAGGAGCACATTGACGACCAGAAGGTTGCTCCCACAAATCCGACAAAGTTTGCGAGATGGAAGAAGGTAGATTCTAGAGCTATGTTGATCATCTTGGATGGGGTGAAAGACCACATAGTCCCTCACCTTTTCGGGAAGAAGACTGCATTAGAAATGTGGAAGGCTTTAGAAATCCTTTACCAGAGCAAGAACAAAAACCGGAAGATGGTGCTGCAGGAGAGGTTACGTAGTACCAAGATGGCAAAGGGTGAAGGAGTGGTGCCTTATCTCACAAGGCTCAAACAGATCAGAGATGAGCTTGGAGCAGTATGCTCTAAGACCGAGGATGAGGAGCTAGTTTGGATAGCCCTCAATGGCTTTTCTAAGCCATGGGACGTCTTTGTCAAAGGCGTGGTGGTTAGGGAGAAGCTCCCTGACGGGCAAGATTATGGGATGAGTTCGTGCAGGAAGAGATCCGTATGGGTCAAGGTTCAGGTTCAGGTTCATCCAACGGTGCCTCACAGATCGTGGATGAAGAGGCTCTAGCCTTAGCAAGTAAAGGAAAGGGTAAGGCAAAGAAGAAGAAGGGTGGTAAGAAGAACATTGACATGTCAAAGGTCAAGTGTTTCATATGCCACAAGCATGGACACTTTGCCTCCCAGTGCCCAGATAGGAAGAAGAAGAACAACACAGAGATGGTAGGTTCAACAGAGGTGGATGAGTTCAGCAAGAGTTTTGACGAGGACTTTTGTTTGATAGCTTGCATGGCAAGTTCCATCAACAACAGCATCTGGTACGTTGACAGCGGTGCATCTTGTCATATGACAGGACATAGATCATTCTTCAAGAGCTTGCAGGAGGGTGGAGTAAATCTCCACATTGAGTTAGGAAATGATGCGCAGTATCAGGCACAGGGAGTTAGTACTATTTCGTTTCAGAGGGAGTCTGGTAAGCTCATCAGCTTTGCTGATGTATTATATGTTATGGCGATGACAAAGAATCTCATATCTGTGTCCACACTGAAGGACAAGGGTTTTCTAGTGACTTTATGGGATAGGAAAGTGTATATCAGTCCAAAGGGGTCAAATCAGAGGTTGGATGGGATGATTGAGGTCCAAAGCGGGAATGTATACAGACTACAATTCAATCCTGCAAAGGCTCTAGTCAGTAGCAGCAACAGTGAGAGTGAGTTGTGGCATAGGAGGATGGCACACTTACATCATGGAGCACTGAGGCATTTGAGACGAGCAGTTATTGGAGTTCCTCCAGTGTAGGAGGAAAAGCATAACCACTGCAAGGGTTGTGCATTGGGGAAGAACATCAGGAGACATTTCCCAGAGAGTGAGCACAAGTCTAAGGGGACCTTGGACTTAGTGCATTCGAATGTTTGCGGACTGATGAGTGTCCATTCTTTCAGTGGTTACAGTTATTGCGTCATATTCATTGATGACTATTCCAGGAAGAGCTAGATCTATTTCCTGAAGGCCAAGTCAGAGGTATTCAAGCAATTCGAGAGTTTAAGACTCTCGTGGAGAACCAGACAAGGAAAAGGATTCGGATATTGAGGACAGACAATGGGGGTGAGTATACCTCCAAGGAGTTCTTGGAGTTTTGTTCATCAAAGGGGATCAAGAAGGAACACACTATTCCTCACACCCTGCAGCAGAATGAAGTGGCGGAGAGGAAGAACAAGACACTAGTGAGTGCAGTGAACACCATGTTATTTGATCAGGGATTACCACTATTCCTATGGGCCGAGGCATTTCGGATTGCAGTATATGTCCAGAACAGGTGTCCTCACTCAACTTTGGGGAGGAAGACACCTGAGGAGGTATTCACAGGCACTAGACCAGATGTGATTCATCTACGCATATTTGGGAGTGTCTGCTATTGTCACATTCATGCTAACACTAGGAAGAAGTTGGACCCTTCTGGTGAGAAGGGGCTTCTAGTTGGTTACAGTGAGACTTCTAAGGCATACAGAGTTTATGTCCCGGCTCGCAAGAGGATCATTGTGAGAAGGGATGTCCAGTTTGATGAGGACAGAACCTTAAGAAGATCTATGGACTTACTAGCACACAAGCAGCCAACAGAGGACTTGGGAGTCAAGTTGGAGGAGCCACAGGTACAGGTACAGATACAGGGCACATGTTCTGGTAGTTAGAGGGAGTCAGGTGGACAGGATCTTCCTATCATTGATTTGGAGGATGAGTAGCAATAGGAGGAGGATATCCAGCAGCCATAGCAAGTAGACACTAGGCCACGGCCTAGGTGGTACAGGTGTACAGTTCAGGATTCCAGGCAGGTGAGTCTTCCACTAAGCTCAAGGAGGTAGAGCAACCCACCAGATAGACTTAGCTATATGGCACTGATGACGAAGTTGATTAAATATGAGCCTTCCAGTTTCGAGGAGGCTGCACAACATGATGTGTGGCAAGAAGCCATGGTTGAGGAGTATGACTCAATCATGAAGAACCAGGTATGGGAGATTGTGTTGAGGCCCGAAGGTAAAATGGTGGTAGGATCCAGATGGATCTACAAGGTAAAGCATGCAGCAGACGGAAGTGTGGAGAAGTATAAGGCATGCTTCGTGGCAAAGGGGTATTCGCAGAAGGAAGGTATTGACTATGAGAAGACCTTCGCCCCTATCACCAGATATTCTTCTATTCGGACTATTCTATCATTGGCAGCAGAGATGGGTTGGCGCGTTCATCAAGTGGACGTGAAGACTGCCTTCCTTAACGGAGTTATAGAGGAAGCGGTGTATATTGAGTAGCCAGAGAGGTTCAAGGTGGAGAGCAGGGAGTCGCATGTATGCAGGTTGCAGAGAGCTCTTTACAGGCTCAAGCAGGCACCTCGAGCATGGTACTCAAGGATCCACAGTTATCTACGGGAGATGGGATTCCAACGGAGTGAGGCAGACCATAACCTGTACTTCTTGTCAGGTGAGGTACCTCTCATACTGGTGTTATATGTAGATGATCTCTTTCTTACAGAAGATGAGATGCTAATTGGTGACTGCAAGTCCAATCTTGCAATAGAGTTTGAGATGAAAGACATTGGGTTGATATATTACTTCATAGGTCTAGCGGTTTGACAGAGAGATGGGTGCTTCTTCATTGGTCAGGGGAAGTATGCAGTGGATATCTTGAGGAGATTCAGGATGGAGGACTGTAGACCCATGTCCATGCCTCTAGTTAGCAACTAGAGGAAGATTGATGTATCGAGTTCAGAGGAGTTTGATCCTACATTGTCCCGCCAGCTTAACGGGTCACATATGTATATGGTCAACACACGACCAGACATTGGCTTTGCAGTCAACTCTTTGATTCAGTTCATGGTGAACCCTCGGAGAGTACATTGGACAGCTATGAAGCATGTACTTCACTATATCAGAGGCACAGTGGAGTATGGATTGGTTTATGAGCGCAGTGGGAGTATATAGTTAGCAGGCTTCACAGAGATGCTGACTGGGCAGGATGTGTAGAAGACCGAAAGAGCACTTCAGGTTGTTGTTTCAGCATTGGGTCAGGGGTTGTCTCTTGGTTTAGCAAGAAGCAGAAGTCAGTTGCATTGAGCTTGGCAGAGGCTGAGTATATGGCAGCCAATATGGCAACATGTGAGGGGGTGTGGCTAAGGAAGTTGCTCTCAGGGTTATTCGAGAGTGAGTTGGAGAATACTATAGTTCACTGTGACAATCAGAGTGGCATTAACCTTTACTAGAATCCAGTGTTCCATGACAGGAGCAAACACATAAACATCTGGTATCACTTCCTCAGAGATTGTGTTCAAAGAGGAACCATTCAATTGGAGTATATTCAGACAGATGAGCAGGTGGCGGACATATTCACCAAGGCACTTTGCAAACACAAGTTTTTGAAGTTTAGAGACAAGTTGGGGTTGCTACCAAATCCCTTCCTCGTTGAGAGGAAGTGTTAGAAAGTGGCAACAAGGAAGGTCTTCTATCATTGCATGTGTCCTTGCATGCTAGAAGACATAAAACAAGAAGCCAAATGTATTAATGTCTTTTCCAAAGTTTAGACTTAGCAAAAGTGCATTATGTGATCTATTTATTAATTGACTTAATGGAGTCACTTTTATAAAGTTCAAGTGAAAATAATTTAAGTGATGGCTAATCTAATCTTGGCCATTGATCTCACCGGAGGATCTCATTCATTGATCCATAGTGAGAAGTTAGGGTTTTTTCTTGGCCATTGAGTTAAAAGGAAGACTGATTTGGTGGAGAGGACACACAGAGATTTCTTGCTCATAGCTTTCAGCTACAAAGTAAGAAAGATAGTTTGCAGAATAATTTTACAGAGAAGAAGACAGAGGAACGCAGAGGCCGTACCCAGCTGCCAGCCGTACAGCACACGCAGAGGGCCGTACGGGTGACGCAAGGCCGTACAGATCTGTCTATACCTAAGCTACGAGGAATCGCTCTACCCCCTCCGCTTCGCTCCCAATTCGCAATCCCGGAGGAATTGATGAGGAATCGATCCCGGAATCACGATTCCTCATCGATTCCTCCCGGGATCGATTTTCCAATTCGTGATTCCTTTGAGAAAAAAACGCTCCCTGGAATCGATCCGGAATCAGCGCTTCCAGATCGATTCCGCATCGATTCCTAAGCGATCCAGGAAAAAAAAATCGCTCCCAAAAACGCTTCCTAAGCGATTCCGCGAGCTTGGCGGACTTGAGTCTGATTTTTCTCATTTTCGCATTTTTTTTGTTTTTTAGGGATTGGCTAGGGTTAATTTGGGCAAATAAAGTCTATACTATGTCAACAGCATATTCTAGAGGAGTTAGTTGCTCTCTCACCCTATATAAGAGAAACTCCTCTCATTGAATTGGTTGCTAGAACTTGGAGAATAAAGTTGCTCTTGCTATTCTTGTGTTTATTTCTTTTGTGTTAGTATATTTGGGAAATATTGAAGAAGTGGATTGAAGATATAAGTGTTTAATGTCCAAGTGTGTTTTATTTCTTCAAATGATGAACTATGCATGACAAGGTTGAGGTAATATCAACTCAAAGTTTAGCTTGTTTTACTTAGTAACTTTATTTTCAGCTCATGATATATAGGTTTTCGTAGTGGAATTTCTAGTCTCTGCATGCATGTTAACTTGGAAAATTTTCAGCTCTTGAGTTCTCCATTAAGTTTGAAGTGAAATCTCATTTGGCTATCAAAGATTATGACAAGGCCTTGAGCTTTTCTATGCTCTTCTACTCTTTGATCGCTGAATCCTCTCTTGCTTCCTTTATCACTCCATACCCTTTCCTTAAACAGCTAGCCACTAATCAAAGGACTCAACTGTTTATTTTAGCCTCCTCAACAAATCATTTATTCTCTTTTTAAGTGTTTGGTTTTAAATCTGTAATTTAATTTTTATTTCACACATAAGATTGGGCAAAAGATAAATAAATCAAAACCCTCTCGAGGGTTGCACTCCATTTTTCTTCAAGTTTATGGTTAAATTTTACTTTATGGTAACCTTTTGCTTGCTGGTTTAAAATTGTATAATGTCGAGATGAAAGTTAATTTCAGATTTGTTAAAGTTTAGCTCTGAATTAGTTTATTTTGTTTATCATTTAAATGAGCTAAACCCAAGATTGTTTGAGTTATTTTCCTCAAATATTCAACACTCTTAACAGTTTGTTCTAATACATTTTTTAGATCTTGGGTTATTCTTTAATGGTTATGTAATCACATATATAGTAGCCGGGCTACCATACATTATTTTTCTGATTCCAATACACTTTTCAGCCAGTCCCTTACATTGAGATGCTGAGATGAGCATCTATATTGGATTACTATCAGATTTTGGACAGCAGTTGTATTCCCCATGCCATGACTGAGTCTTAGGACACTCAGAGAGATGACCGATGTAGCCATTATACCATTGGTACAGATCAGTCAGTAGTGCCTAGAGTTACAGCAGTAGTTTCAGAGGACAGATAATGGTTCAGATGATGAGCATTCAAGTATATGACTCAGCAGGTATATCATTGTGTTATGGTTATATTGCTTTTATACTTATTCTTATACATGTCTTAGCACCTAGTGTCATGATCTGGTGATCATATAGATATGTGGACCTGGTTGATCTTATTATATATATTATATTGTCCCTACCCAGACTTAGAAGTTCACTATTCATACTCATTGGTTTTACCCTCCTTAGGGCGAAGAGAGGTGATCATTCCACCATACCTTGGCTTGCTAGTGTTGGCTCCATTATTCATTGTCTTCATCCATCCATTGCCTACCATTTAGTTTATCACCTTGACTTACTACTTGACTAGTGGCATGGAGGACTTTTCCCCACTGTAGCCTCTGTATTGGATGAGCTTCCCTGTTTATTGTGTCTCGGCTCTGAGTTGGTGACAAAACTTACCTATGGTGAGTTGGACTTCCTTGTGAATTCCCCCTAGTCACTAAATTTGTGTTGGCTAAACCTGAAACTTTTAGTGCTGCCGTGAATACAAAGTCTGGAAAAATGAAATGTTATATCTTGTATGAAAAGCCCGTTCATGCAATGTATTTCTCAACATACATGAATGGAAGGCATGCCAAATGAAAATGGCCATGAAAATAAAATGTTATATCTTTTGGAAATGTAAATACCTAGGTAAACAAGTTGTCTATGACACACCTAGAAGTGCTCAGGTAAACAAGTGCCTTAAAAACACACCTGTAGCAAAAAGCCTAAACAAATGTAAATCTATGCAATGTGTTTATAAACACACATAGATCAAGGCTATGGAAACTTCAGGCCCAAAAAGCAATGGAACTTAAATACTATATCTAAATTATTGATGACCTCATTTGTATTATGGATTGTGCGCATCTGTTAAAGGTGAATAAACCCTCTTTGAACAACTTATCCATTTGTGAGACACCGCCATTCCCTGTGTTGTTGCTCATTCAGTATATACTATGGTGTGTATTCCCTTTCCCTTTGCCAAAGTGTCACAATGTTAAGTCAGTCAAGTCATCCCTTAGCCTAGCCAGTTATTTTAGCCTTCACCCTTCACTAGCAAATTAATCACAGCTATGAAGTGAGTATGGTCTTGAAAGTCTAGTCTGAGTAATAATAATAATTAATGACATTATATATTTGGATTTAGATCGCAAGTAATGATTACTCTGTGTTATAATTGTTATTTGAATAAGTTGTAAAGCATGCATTAACCTTTGACACTTTGCAGCAGCTTCTGATGATGGTCTGAGTTATATTTGGTCATGTTGATTTGGTCAAACCTAGTTTGACCAAGGTCAACCATAGGAAATGAGATGGTTGGACCTTGTGATGATATGGATAGATGATATATGGTCTATGTACATGTACATGATGATTCTATGCATCAGATACAAGTTTATGATGATGATTCATGGTTTACAGCATTATTTGATCATTTACAGATTATTATTATTTCACCTGTTCTGGTATATTGGATATATTTTATGATCATGCAGAGACTCATATGGTGTATGAGTACACATCTTGGATGGATTTGGACCTTCTGAGTCCAATGAGACAGTCTGTTTTCAGTTCCGGGCAATTACAGTGATGATTGAGCCTCAGTAGGCTACCCCAGTGCAGTTTTGGTCTGTCGGAGACCCTGTCAGAGCAGAGAGGATTTTTATTTGGTTGACCCAGGGCGTTGTGCGTGGAGGGGGTGGTCCAGCCACTTGTTTTTACCATATTACCCCCCTCCCGGACACACTGGTGCTCTCACCTTGACAACGCAGGCACTCCAGGAAGCAGTTTGGGGCAGTTTCACGCTTCCCGAGGCATTTCAGGATTGGTAGAAATGGCTATTGAGGAATTCGATTTGGGCTACTGAGGCAATGTCTTGCCATGGGATGATCAGTGATGATGGGTTGATGTCTTCCTATTAAGATCCTAGTGGGCAGCCTTCACTAACATCTCGAAGTTTTGGTGTAACGGTTCGTATCATCTGGTATCAGAGCACTTTCTTAGGCTCGCTGGGTGAAATTTCTGCCAAATTTTTTTTCGCATCTGTTGCAGGTTCGGATTTGGGAATAATCCCTATCCGCTTAACTATGGGAAGTACTTGGGCATAAGCCCTAAAACTCATTGTGAGGAGTACCGCAGGAACCCCGAAGTAGCTGGCCCATTGAGAGGACCTGCCAGCGAAAAGGGCAATGACCCCTACCTGATTGACTAGTTCCCACCCGTGAGGTAAACCAAGAGCTGTCGTTTGTGGCAAAGCGGTTATCAGTTTTACCTAAGCCGTGGAGTGAGGGGTACTGCCCCAATATGCAAGCCGTCAGACAGCATTGGTGGCCGAGTGAAACCCCTGAACTGTTAGGAAACCGCACATACCTGGGGTCCATATCTATTTTCAGCTGAATTGTTGTCGATCACTGCTGCGCCGTTTCAGATCCAGCCATTTAGATCCATTCTGCAAGCCATTCCAGATCTAACCGTTTTCAATCCATTCGGCGTCATTTCAGATCCCTCTACTTCCGCTCACTTCTGGGCCGTTGCAGATTTATCTGTTCCAGATCCCTTCCGAGCCGTAGCCGCTCCAGTCTGGAAAAAAAAAAAAAAAACAAACAAATAAACAGTTTTTTCTCCGTATCTCTCTTGTTTTCACTCTGTTTCCCTTGAAATTTTCGGAGAACCCCTGTCATCCCATTCTGCATATTTCATTCCTGAGGACCCTATCCCCAATTCCCTTTCCCAAAGCCCGAAAGCCCACATTTGTCTATTTTTAGGGTTTGCCATAACTTCCTCAGATTTCACCCAATCACCTTCAAATTTTACCACAGAGTTCCTTTCTGGATTCTGCTTCTTTGTCCCCCTCTGCCAAATTTTCCCATTCTTTCAACCCGCTTCTGAAATCCTCATTTTTGCTTCCATGTCTATTCGACAGTGTCCAAAACCTAGTCAAACCCCAATTACCCTTCAGATTTTTTCCCAAGTCCAGATTTTCCTTTACTGAAGCAGTTTCTGTTTTTGTTTTCCTACCCAGTCAACCAAAAAAAAAAAAACTCCTGGTTATGGTTGTCACCCGTGCAGGAGCAAAAACCATGGAAGACGCACTTGCAGCCATCCAAGCCAAACTCCAGGATCTGGATGAAAAATTTCTCGGCCTCCATCTTGAACATTCAGCTATGAACAACAAACGGCAGTCCGATTCTTCATCAGACAATGGGTTCTCTTCTTCGAGCAATTTTCGTGGTCCGAAGCTTGATTTTCCTCGCTTCAATGGTACTGGTCCAACTGGATGGATCTATCGTGTAGAACAGTATTTCAGTCTGCATAATACTTTTGATGTCAACAAAGTTCCGCTGGCATCCTTTCATTTGGAACAGGAATCTCTTCAATGGTACCGTTGGTACATCAAGGCTCATGAAGAGCCAAAATGGCCAGACTTTTGCCAGCTCCTTTTGCAACGATTTGGTCCTAGTGCTTTTGATGAATGTTAAGATCCTAGTAGGCGGCCTTCACTAACATCTCGAGGTTTTGGTGTAACGGTTCGTATCATTTGGTATCAGAGCCTCCACCAAGGTTCAAGTCACAGAGCAGGTGGAAACGTCGGCATTGCAGTGTTCGCCCGGGGCTCGTACGGCGCAAAGGGGACACCACCGTACGGGCGCACATCCAGCGCAGAGTCTGGACTGCGGAGCGTGGTGGGATGTTAAGATCCTAGTGGGCGGCCTTCACTAACATCTCGAGGTTTTGGTGTAACGGTTCGTATCACTTCCACACCTCCTCCAGCAGTTTCAGCTTCATCGGGGCCTACATCCATCACTTATGGCACTTTCTGATGATTTCTGAGGCCTTTTGAGGCCCACGATTTGTCCATAGAGGCACGATTTGGTATATTGATGACTGTTTTATTATTATTGTGCTATGGGGATTGACCAAGGGTGGCTAAAATTACCCCTTGGACCCACCATAAGCTTCTCATTATATTTTATCATCATGATTTGGTGGGATTCCCCTCTCCTAGGGCGATTTTGTCCACTTATGTTATATTTTATTGGTGATCCATGTATTTTATTGTTGAGCTCATCTCAACCATTGATTAGACATTTGTATCTTTTAATCTTAGCCACTCATTCAAAAAGTGGTTTGGGTTTTGGTGTCTCTCCATCCTATTTAAAGGAGAGAGCTCCTCATTGTAAAGGGGACTTGTGGCTCTGGATTATTGGAATAGAAAATTATTATTGCATCTATCTCCAGTGTTGTGGTGAATGTTTTTGGTGTTCGTTCGTTGGTTCTTCCTTTGCACTGAACTATTGGAGATCTTGTTTCGCCATATCTTTTGTACCACGTTTTTGCATCTACAGGTGGAGGCCGATTTGCTTTGAGGAGGAAGTATTGGTAGGGGAAGACTCTCCCTACTTCTTCTTTGGATCTCTTCATTGGTAACAGGGAGTATTACTGTCCCAGGACCTTCTATTTCATGTTATCATTGCATTTTACTTGTATTTCCTCCATACTTGATGTCATGTCCCAAATTTGGCATTGGGTCAAAACGACCTAATAACATTGGCCCTATTCATTAGAGTTTGTCAAATTGATGCTAAAGATCAAATAATTGCCAAGGAGGAAAATTACTAGTTTCCTAGGTTTGGGGTGGAAGCTTTGGGATTTGGAATAATGGGGATAATAAATGATGTTTGAACATTAGAATGGCATAAATATTTAATAAAGGAGATAAATAAATATATACAAGTGAAAATCAAAGTGGAATTTGATCATGAAGACACATGGAGGAAGTGGGACCCACATATGGCTAGATTTCCTCACTACACTTGGCATCATTCTCTCACCAATTCGAATTCAAGGTGAATGGTAACATACTTGGGGGAGTCCAAAAGGTATTATTCATGGCATGACTCATCCAAGGTCGAAATATAGAGGAAGAGTAACTCCCATGGAAGAGGAAGAGGCAATTTGGAGCTAGTGAGACACTTGGGCTAGATTCCCTAGCTCTATGACAACAATGATGAAGATGCTATGACACCTATGACACAAATCAGACCTGAAGGCTAACATATGACATATATGACATGTCAGGGCTAAAAATAGACTCCAAGAGGGCGCTCAAGGGTGTTAGGGCAGCTAAGATGCTTCCACATGTGATTTGGTGGAAGTGGGAGACTAGGAATTAGTGTACAAGTGGCGTTCTTTGGAATCTCTTCCCAACTTGAATTTGCATGAGTCTCTTGGAAGGAATTCGACCCATGGAGGACATTAGAACTTTATAAATGTCAATAACAAAGAAGGAAAGCAGCTTTTGATCATTTGTAGAATTTGCAATTGCGTTTGTGAAGAGGGAGAGCTAGTGGATGACTAGTTTCTTGCCTTAGCCAATTTCGAGGGTGAAAGATTCCCATCCAAGTTGGTAATTGGAAAGGCCATTCAGACCTTTCATTTGGAGCTTTAATGGAGTCTTTATTTGCAGGTGTAAGCTACAGGGCAGCTCATGGTTTCTTCTATTGCAGCTCACTCCTTCAACCTTTTCCAGTTTTGATGGCATATGCTTGATCCTTGAGGGAGGGTGTTTTTGGTGAGCTATTGTACTCTTTGGGGAAGCGTTTAATGCCCCATTTCTTTTGAAATATGAAGTAATACTCTGTTCTTCATCTCCAGAAAGTTTTAGGTCGAAATTCCAAGTAGAAATGTATAAATCTCAATTTTAATGAAAGAACAGTGTCATTTCCCCACCACCTTGTTGTGAATCAATGTAATGCTGATGATTTCGAATGAATGAATGATTCTATGATATATTTGTGATCAATATACTTCCATGGATGTCTTCTACAAGTTTCATGTACTGTACTTGAGCATTTGAAGCATTTTTACTCAGTTTAGTTGTATTGGGAGGTGAAATAGTGCCATTTCCCCAAGGGTCGAATTGGGGATTTTTGCAGTTGAATGGGAGAGGGTGAGAACAGTTGTAATAATCCATTAATGGTGCATATGAGACTTTAATAACATACTTAACACATTACATACCTCTTTTCATAAATTTGAGTGGTTTTGGAGGCATTTGGGAAGCCATTTTCAGTACTTACCCCAGGGGGATTTGAACCCCAAATTACTAGTAAAATTGCATAATTGGTCCAGAATCTTAAGAGAGTTTGCAGAAGTCTTTTGGTGGCCATATGTCATCCATAAACATCATATTCAAGTTCTAATATCATTCATACACCTTCCTTGAAGATTTGAAGGCATTTGGAGTCAATTTGAAACCTAGAGACCAATACTAGTCAAAGGAAAATCACTGGTAAAGTTACCTACATTGATCAGAATTGAAAGAGGATTTGCAGAAGTATTTTAAAGGTCCAAAGGCATCCCTGAAACACATATTTATGTTCTAATATCATTCATATACCTTCTCAGAATATTTGGGATCATTTGGGGCAAATTTGGGACCTAGAGATCAAAACTAGTCAAAGGTCGAACTAGGGAAAAAAAAGTGGAAAATTGCAACTTTAATAAAATTCCTAATAAGGGACATTACAGTGGTATCAAAGCATGGTCCTTGCACCTGTGGATTAGGTACATACATTCAAGAATAATTGGCAGCCATGTCTTACTATTATGATGAATCCTATGAGTACAATTCTTATGAGGAATATGCAGATGCTTATGAGCAATATGAAGCAGAATGGGAATGGTACGAGGAAGAGGTGCCATCATGCAACACTTATTACAATTTCAAGAGAAATGAAGATTATTCTTATGACTTTAGATCTAATGAATATGAGTATGTCACACCAACCAAGGATAATTCTATGAGCGAGTTCCAAAGATGGAGAGAAAAATATAAAACCTTGCCCCAACAATATCAAAAATATCAAGAATATCTTGCTTCGAGCAAAAATACACAAAATGCCATGTCTTTTGAGTACTATGCTGAACATGTTTTTGAAAATAGGCCCAAAAATGAAGATGTGGAGTTAGTAAAGAAAGGTTTATGCCCTTCTTGTAAAAACCCTTGGAGCGAGTATCATATATGTGTGCATGAAATGATGTCCTCCTTGAGGAGAGCTTTTGAGATTTATTCAAGAAGAGATTCCAAATATACTGATCCTAAGGAAAACAAGGGGCAAAATGCATCAGCTTGCTTTAAGGAGCAAAAGGAAGAGACATCACAAGAGCATGAAGAAGATTCTATTGAAAATATGGAAGATCATTTCGAGACACCTTTTGGCTTAGACATGAACCAAAGAGCATCTACTCATGGATGCTTAAACTATGAAGGAGTACCTACTGATGGGTGCTCACACCTCTATGTTGGTGACATAGAGATCACTTTTGAAACTGTTTCTACAAGTACAAGTTTCATTAAGCATGATAATGAAGACCTTGTAGCAGTTGAAGAAGAACCAAAATCAACTTTCCCATCACCACTTGAGCTTCATGAAGTTGGTCCAAGAAAAAATGAAGAAGATGAGGAGGTTCATTTGCAAGAGCATCATTTTCTTGAAGGGTCCTTAAAGATGAATGAAAAGAAGATCCAAGAGTCCCTCAGCATTCTCCATGACACTCAAGCATTGGTGTCAAATTCTTGTTGGAGAGCTACTTCATTGGAGGAAACATCCTTCCTTGAAGACATGGAGAAGATTCAAAGAGCATTGTGCCACATCAAAGGTAATTTCATGTCTTTGTTTTTTGATAGAAACCATTTGTTTGAGCTTAATGAATTGTTACATGATGCATACTTGAAGAATAATGAGGATAATCATAAGCTCACAATTCAAAAAGAGCAACTTCTTGAAAAGTTGCAAGATACTTGTTTTTCCTCCTATGTTTCAGATTGTCAAATGGTAGATTGTTTGGAGGATTCTCATGACATGGTGGATCACACCATAGTTTATGGTCTATGTATATGTTGTCACACCATAGTAGTAGGGCTACTATTCTTCCTTAGCAGATATCTGCACATTCCAGAGTTTAGATTATTCAGAGCTTGGCTATGATGACTTTATATTTTAAGATCACTCATGATCAAAGCAGTGTATTATTCAGACTTATGTTACACCTTGTGTCAAGGCTAAGCCTTGAGAGTTCAGATTTGATGACCGATGTGACCCTTTATTCCATACAATTTCAGTCCAATGCCTAGAGATGTATTGCAGCAGTGTTTCAGATGATATATGATGATGATTCTTATGATGATGTTGTATGACCTGTGGATTTCTGATCATTGACTGTGGATTATTATCTTGTTGCTTTAGTCATGTTCACAGCATTAGCTTGGTATATGATTCATGATGTGGCAAACTTTGTAAACTGATAAATTATAAAATGGACATTTTACTTGCACATTTAGGTTGTCTGACAAAACTCACTGGTTTACTACCTTGCATAGATATGGTTTCTCTTGACACCAGTTGTCTGCTAGCTTAGGCTCCACTTTCACTTGACTACATCCATCCATGACTTTCCTTATTTGGCTTTAACCCTTGACTTGTCCAACTTGACTTTCTGATATTGAGGACTTCCCTTTTTACTACCTCTGTGTTTGGACTGCATCCCTATTTGTTTAGTGTCTCGGCTCTGAGTTGGTGACAAAACTTGCCTTTGGTAAGTTGGATTGTAGGCATAAATCATTATGGTTGGTTGTCCCGATGTTTGGCACTAGCACGAACTCCCCCTAGTCACTTGAGATGTTGTTGGCTAAAACTGAAAGCTCATGTACTACTTATGGAAACTTATGTAGATTCGCCCATGGAAACTAAAAAGGGCAAGAGCGATGAACTGCTAAAAGAATACTCCTCGAAGAGTATAAGAAAGGTCTAAAAAGCAATGGTTCTTATATTCTATATCTAAACAATTGCTGACCTTATATATGTATAAACATGCCCTAGATGCAAGCTGCAATTAGTTGTGCTTATCAGCACACCTGAGATCCGAAGGGTTATGTAGGCCAAAAAGGCCATAAAATGAAATCAATGGATCCTAATGAAACTGGATCATCTTTTATAAAAAGTAGACATGATGCCTAAGTTGAATAAGCACTCTCTAAACAACTTACCCATTTGAGGCACATCCATTCCCCGTGTTTATTTTGTCTAGCACAGAATTTGTAGCTTCCCCTTTCTCCCATTCCAAAGTGTCTTTTAGTTGAGTTTAGACAAGTCATCCCCTTTTGCCTAGCCTTGTTCCTAGCCTTCATCCTTAGCTAGCAGTTAGACCATGTCCAATGGGTGAGTCTGTCATTTAAGCTATTGTGCAAGTAAATATAAATAACAACGGAATGTGCAAATATGATTAATGCCACTAAATGATGTTATACTTTAAATTAAGCTGTAAGTATGATTAGAGGAAAATGTCTTAGTCTATTGATATGATTTATCCTTGGTTGTATATTGACCTAGTCAAACCCAGTTTGACTATGGTCACTTCTTGGGATCCATGATGATGTGGGCCATGTATGCTTATTGATGATCATTGATGGTCCCACATACTCTTGATGACGATGCTATATGATGGACATATGATTCAGATGATGATTGATGCAGTTCAGCAGGTTTTATTATTACTCCAGATCATCAGATTATGCACTGTCCATATATGGTGGACTCTACAGCTAGCCCATCAGGGCAACCCATGGTGTATGAGTACACATTCTTAGTAGATTTGGGTATTCTGGATCCAATGAGACACTTATCATTCAGTTCCAGGCACTTCTGACAGTGATAGATGCAGTTTTCCACTTGTTGACCAGATTTGGGGTTGATTTCCCAGCCTGAGCAGCAGGGGCCATGAAAGGCCAGTTCACCTAGGGCGTTGTATGAGCAGGGGGTGGTCCAGCCACTTGATATTACCATTTACCCCCCCCTTCTGGAGAGCTTGGTGGGCTCAGTTTGACAACGCAGATGCCCTAGGAGGCAATTTCAGCACTTTCACAGTTACCGAGGCAGGTTAAAAATGGAATAAAAGAGTCACTGAGGAATTCGATTTGGGCAATTGAGGCAAGGTTTTGGCACTTGGTCTTCATAGAGGTCTTCCAGGGTGAACGCCCCATCTTCCAGTCAGTTTTCATCAATCAGTGGGATCCACAGAGGCCACAGGAGGCCTTTTACTGCATGTCTCTCACATATTTTGAGGACAGATTTGATCATTTGTATTTATTTTGGACATATTATATTATTTTATTGTGCCATGGGGATGAGCTAACAAGGATTGATGCCCCCTAGCCCCACCATGTGCTTTATGTGTCATGTCCTAGTCATATGAGGTGGGCCCATGTACTTTTGCCCCCTCTAGAGGATGACGTCACCCTCCATGAGTACCTTTTAGCTATGACATCATCATTATTTTGAGTGATCCATGTGTTATGTTGTTATGATTCATCTTAGCCATTGATTATGTATTGATATCTTTTAATCTCAACCACTCATCTTGTTGTAAAGTGGTTTTGAGATCTAGGGTTTTGGTCTTTATTATCCTATATAAGGAGGAGACCCCCTAAAGAATTCGGGGATAACGCAGTACCCATTGTGAAAAGTCGACGTTTCGAACCTTAATCACGGTTCATCATCAAGACAATGAGTCAAGGTGAGGATAGCGTAACCAAAGCATAAAAATACATTTAATGTTTGTTTGTTTGAGAGAACTTGAGAAAACTATATAGCTGACCTTTGGGCTCTGGAAAACTTGGAATGAAAAGAATATTTTGGAGATCTACTTCTTGGCTTTGATTGGGTTGTTCTTGTATATGTTCTTGCATCTTGTTTCTAGGCATTCTTTGCTTCTACAGGTGAAATCGACATCAAGAGAGGGAGGCCGAATTGCTTGAAGCTAGCTCAATGATTTGCTTTGTGGGAAGATTGTAGGGGTTGCTCACATCCCCCATGAGCAAGACGTCTTCATAGAGAGGGAGTTTTTCAATTGTGCTTTGTCCATTGATTACTTTCTTGATATGAAATGCTTAGATCTTATGGATTTATGGATCAAATCTAACTTGATGTAGTTTGATTTACAAGTTTTCATGAGACATCTCTCCTCCTAGGGCTTGGACCTTTTTTGTTGAAGACACTTGGATCAAACATGGAATTGTAACTAGGGCAAGATTTCTCCATATGCTAAGAGGCCGCAAGCTTTTGAGGTAACATCTACAAGGTACGTATTGATTTCGCTTGCTATCCATCCCATTGGTCAAAAACTACATTAAAATCAAAACCCTCATTTTTTGTTTTTCTTAGATCTACTTGGATCTAGCTTGGCTTTTGGAAAGATATTGAAAACCCACCTCTATAGTATCCACGGCAATTCGGATCTATAGTTTGGTGGTGATTGGGTTCCATTTGACGCACTTTCCAAGGCACCTAGCCCTCTTGAAGGCAAATCGCACCCCTTGGGAGAAGCTAGTTGGGTTAGTTCCAAGGCATGGGTAGGTGAGATCCCACTTCATTCGTGATCCTCACATTTGATAACCTACCCCTAGTGCTTCACTTCATTGATTTTCACCTTGTGTGCCCCATTCCTCATTTTGAGGGTTGTGCCCCACTTGGGTCAATTTGGTGATGCATCTTCAATCTCAGATCTATGGAGATCTAGCCATTGGATCCCTTTGATTTTCAAGATCCACATTGATAATTGCATAAACTACCCGAATCTAAAGTTTCGTGGCTTTTGGACTTGATTTGACACATTTTCCCATGCATTTAGCCCTCCTTGGGCAAAGTCGCACCTCCTAGGGGTTTGAGTTGTCCCACTTCAAGGACTTGGGTGGTTGAGATCCCATTTGATTTGAAAAGAGCATACCTTGAAACCTATGTCTAGTGTCTCACTTTGTGGATTTTTGCCTTGTGGGTATCATTCCTCAATTTGAGGGTTGTTGTCTACTTGGACCACTTAGTGAAACATTAGATCTAGCAAGATCTAACCATTACATTCACTTGATCTTGATCAACACCCTTGATTTGCATCCTAAGTGTCCCAATCTACATTTTGACATCTTTTTTGACTCCATTTGCCCATCCATTTCAAGGCACTAGTCCACCTAAGGCAATTCGCACTCCTTGGGATTAGTGTCAAGTGCTAGATCCCATATGTGGGTATCTGTAATTTCATCTTAGATCCATAGATCTACTATTTGCATATCCCTTGGTACCATTTGCACCCTTAACTTCACCTTGTGGGTCCCATTTGAGCCATTTCTATATCCCAAGGAAGTGGGTCCCACTTGTGTATTTCATGGTACTAGATCTTGTCATTTGATCTCATTATGTGGCCTAAATCGTTCATTGGTTGAAACACTAGTCATCCCTTAAGCCTCTTTCAACCATACTTAAACTTCTAGGTCCACCTAACCTTGCATTGGTTTCCGTAACTCATCTTTCACACTTAGAAACCTTCGCTTTGGTCCAATCACCTTTGATTGGCTATAGGGTCTCCCCCTTGGTCTTGATTCATCTTGATCTAAAGTGAAGAGTGCCTCCGTTGATGTGACTCCCAACTTGCATCGGGAACTGTGGCATCTCTTGGGTCACCTCTTTAGTTGTCCATCTCCTCTACCATCAAGGATGGGATACCAGTAGGGACAACTACAAGTTGTGTAATAACAGTATAATCAATGTATGAGTTATTTCTTGAATCCAATTTGATCATTTAATGACAATGTTATAAGTTATAGCCCCTAGATGATTGATGTTATATCAATCAGTACTAAATGGTTATATGAAATTGAATATCTATGTTTTCATGTTTTCTATAGCTAATTTGGCATAATACATTTTTTTTAATATATATGCATCAAAATATATTAAAATATATATTATATAAAAAACGCTCCCGAAACACTCCCAAAACGGAAGCTTTTGAAAATTTCGCTTTTCGCTCCTGCTCCGCACTCCCAATAGCCTTGGTCCGTACGCTGACGCAGGGCCGTACGGATTCCGTACAGTGACACAGAGGGTCGTACAGTGATGCAGGAGGGCCGTACGTTTTTGTGGGGTTGTCTCAATGAAGTTCGGTGGTACGATTTTGCCAAGTAGGGTAAAAATAGATTTTTTGGATTGTATTGTTCTATATCTTCATAATAAAATATCTTCTCAGACTGTTGCACCGGTTTTCCCATCTTGGGTTTTTCTGGGGTTTATACCCAAAAATATTGGTGTCTCTATTGATGTGATTGATGTTATATTTCTCTCAATATTTATTTTCCCCTACATCGTGAAGAAATCCATTTGTGGTTAAAATTAATATTTGGGGTTTAATTAAAAAATAAACTGGCATAGTTTAACTCAAGATTGGATTTTAAGGAAATTTACAATGTTCTTATACATGATTGCAAAGCCTTTCTCTTAGACATTTGAGCAAAATCGTGGTAATTTCAAGACATTTTTGTGGAGGCCAATTTGGTTTTGCAGGGCAGCGAATTGGTGGAGGGTGATTTTTGTTTGATGGATTATATTGATGCTCTAGACACCTTTCGGCATGCTCTACATTAGTTGTTGGGGTCGACATGATTTTATTCTTCTCCTTGGAGGCATCATCTTCCATAGGCACTTCCTAGTTGTACCATGATGATTACATGTTGTATCTTATGTTGATGCACTAGGGGGTGCTAGTGGAGAGACTTTGGACCTCCTAGCCCCCCTATCTTATGTTCTGTTCCCCCCCTAGGCGTCATTGAGGAATGTGTGTCCCCCTCTTTTGAGTGATCTCATGTATATTGTCCAGCACATTATTTGCCGTTGATCTTGATGTATTATCTTTTGATCCTAGCCCTCCATCTTTTTGGAGTTAGGGTTTTTGTATTGTGAGGATCTATTTATTTGATCTCTCACTCATTGTAAAGGACTTTTGGCTCTTGTATCTTTGGTAATAAAGAGAAATTTTGAAGAAAACTTGTGCAAATCTTTGATGAATGTTCTTATACATGATTGCAAAGCCTTTCTCTTAGACATTTGAGCAAAATCGTGGTGATTTCAAGACATTTTAGTGGAGGCCGATTTGGTTTTGCAGGGCAGCGAATTGGTGCAGGGTGATTTTGCAAGGGATCTCCATCTCTCTCTCTCCAAATCATTTCATCTCAGGGAGTATCCAATTGTGCTTTGATTCATTGATTTATTTCTTGAGATGTCTTGCATTTCTATACATTTTTTCTTGTAGATCAAATCTAACTCTTGTTGTTTGCATTTGCAAGGAGAGAGGGGCGCGCCACCTCCATTGGGGAAATCGATTTAGCTTGGAACTCACTGGATCGGGCTTGAAATTGTAACTAAGTGAAAGGATCATCATTGTATTTCGCAGCTGCAAGATTTACAAGTAAGATCTCTCAAGTTTTTCTCTTGTTCCAATTTTTGTTCCATAAGTTGCACAAAAATTAAAAGTTTAAAACCCTCGTTTCTTAGAAGTAGTAGATCAAGTAATCTTTTGGGCTTGTAATTCAAAACCCAAGTTGGAAATCCTCTCAAACCCTTAGAGACAAAGTTTGAGCATAAACCAACTCCATTTACCCACTATCAAGCATTGGTCCTCTTTGGGGCAATTCGCCCTCCTTTGGAAATTGATCATTTGTCTCGATCTACAATTTGGGTGTTGCTTGTTTCCCTCCAAAGCTCATATCTAACCTCAAGCAACTAATCTAAGTGCCATTAACCTCTCAAAAACCTCATTTGTAGCCATCTTACATTTTATTAATCAAACCCTAGGTGGAGCAACTTGGGTATCTTTTGTTGGCACTTCATCAATCAATATCTAGTCCCTAATGTTCATTGTGGTGATAAATCCTTAAGGTTGAATATTTCTCATACCTCTAAAGCCTCTCAACCATTCTTTAACTCCTCTATCCCACAGTTATCCTGTAGATCTAGAGTAACCAACTTAAGGCATCCTTGTTTTAATCTAGTTCATACCTGCATGTGTGTCTTGTGTTGGTTCGCTAGCCTTCATTGGTTGGCTAAGGTCTCCCCCTTGATCTTGCTCTCAACTTGATCTAAAGTGACAACAGCCCGTCTGATGTGACAACCACTCCAATCTTGTGGTGGACGAGGCCCTTGCAGTGTCATTAGTTTAGCTGCCCCACCTCTACCGTCTCGGATAGGATACCTTTAGTGGCAGCTACAATCTATGTGATAACAATCACTTCATAATGTTACTTTTTCTTGGTGACATTAAATAATTAATTAATTCCCTCTTTTTGACTACTATAGCCTACAAGAATTAAATAGGCTAAAAATTCCTTCCTTGGAGTGATCATTCGACAAGGGACATGACAATCTGGAAGAAGGCCACTCTAGGTACGAAGTCAAACATTTTCCGAAAGTCTACAAAGCAATAGTACACTTTCAAAGACCAGCGGCATGCCTCCTCAATGATGTCTTGGAGGGTAAGAATGCGGTCAATGGTCTGGTGTGATGGCCTAAATCTAGCTTGTCCTCTAGCCTTGAGTTGTCTCTACTCAAGCTCCCTAGAAAACTGCATATGGAGGATGGTAACGTATAGTTCAAAAAAAATGTGGCCCACCTTGATCATCCTGTAGCTATTGGGATTTGTACTAGGACTCGATTTATGGATCGGATGAATAATATGATGTGACCATGGTTCTGGAAAACCTATGCAAACCACGTGGTTAAACAAAACTACTATGTGGCAATCAAGTGCACGGAGACCATGCTTGAAGAGTTCAACCTAGAACCCCTCATCTACTGCTCTACCATGGTAGGCCAAAGGAATCGGGGTTATAGAGAAGTGATGAATAAAGGGGAGTAGGTCCTAACTGGAAAGGAAATAATAGACCATGCTCTGACTGCCACCATGAGGTTGACAAGTGAAGGAAAGGGGCACTGGGAAGCAAGGGAGGTTGTAGAGATTGACCTTAGTAAAGGTCTTCAAGACAAAATGTCATTGAAACATGGAAGCTACAAATTTCTTCAAAGTCTGGATTATAAGAATACTGCCTTCAGGTGTCGGCACCATCATCCAAAAGGTCATCTTCAAGAAACTTGTCCCCAAACAAGAAGCCTATCTAAAAAGAAAACGGGGCAGTTTTCCAAATGTAAAAGTTGACAGCCATATGATCCTCCTTCCTCGAAGGATAAAGAAGAGAAAATTGAGGAAAATTTGGCCACTAATGAGGTTGAGAAAGCCAACAAAGAATGATGATATAAAACAAAAAATAGAGTGTACAACCTTTGGATTTATCTTCTCCAAAGACTGTGATAACTATGGACACTCAATCAAGAGGAATGAAGAGAGCATATGAAACTGAGAGTTCTGATTCGGATAATGATCAGATTCCTTTGGTGAATAATGGGTCTATGGAAGCTGACTTACAGATGGTAGTGGTAGATCCATCAACAAGAGAATGGACCGAGGTAAAAAGAAAAGAGAGAGAGAAGGGAAGATTGAGGATTTCTTTAAATCTTGACTCGTTGCAAAACATTCCTTTTGTGCATTTTAAGGATCCATTTGATTGGTTATATTTGAATGCTTTTGTATGCACCTGAACAATGTGATTCTTGTTCTTATTTATGAATAGAAATTTTGTGGAAAAAATATGAAAGTGACCTTTAAACAGAGCAGTGATGATTTTGTTGATTCAGGCATGGAGGAGGACTATTGACGTATGAGATTCTTCCATCTTGATCTACCCCTTTTGCATTTTCCAGTGGCATTCAGACATCAATGTAATACATTTTGATTTTGATGACTGAATGAGAAATATGGCTCCAACATCTAAGTAATAGAACATTTTGATTTGGATGATTTAATGAGAAATTTTATGAGTCTACGAGTCTATCATTGACATATGCATTGTGATTTGTGAACGTGTAATGTGTATTGATTCTAATTTCTATTGAATATTTGTAAATGTTCTAGTTTCTAAAAAAATTAGATATATATATATAACATGCCCTCCGTGTCCTGATTCCAGGGCCGTTGTGTCTGTCTCGGATACTTGTATTCCCGTGTCCCATGTCCTTGTGTCAGGTGACTTTGCTTACATGGAATCAAGTCAACTTGTCACTGTATTATTGATCAAAATGCTTGAAAGTATCATCTCAGATATTACAGATTAAAGAAAGTACCTCCAAAAGCAGCACAAGTAAGAGACCAGAGCATAATGGGAGGAATCTGTTAAACATAACAGAACCAAAATAAGCTCACACAATGTAAGAATCCAAAATAGAAAATTTCAAGCAACCCCATAAACGTCTATAAAACAAGAAACATAAGAATCATAGAAATTAATAATTGATGGGCAATGCCACTCAACTAATTAGTTGACGCCTAAAAGATAATACCTTTCACATACAGTACTTCCCTTTTATCCAAAACAATACTAACATGTGATGTATAATACTTTTGTATTTATAAAGCCATATAAATTTTAGTTTTGTGTTTGCATATTATCAAGTTTAAAGACCAAATTTGTCAAATCCAAAATTTGAGTTTTCTAGCCAATGGAATGGTGAACAATATGACCCAAGTAAAGCAGCAATAAATTACCCTTTCTTGATGCACTATGATATATAGACGTAATGTTTGTAAATACATATTGTGTTAACAGATGTCTAAAAATAGTAAAGAGTTCTGTTTTTGCAGCATAAGACATGTGATTGGTATATTTGGGGTAGATTAAGTTATGTATATTACATGTTAGGATATTTCAACAGTAGGAGTTAGTTTTGTTAAAATTCACCTCATGATAGCAGATCTGCACTCATAGAACTTAAACCCTACAGTTGAATCTGAAAACCTCTGAAACACCTATCAAGACTTCAAATCTACATAAACCAAAATATTCTATGGAAGGTTCAAGAATGTAAACACTGCATATCAGGAGGTTAGATCGTTCCAGCCACAAACAAAAGATAGACCTAATTAAAGATCAAAGTTTTCAGACTCAGACTCAGCTGCATGGAGCTCAGTGAAACTCAGCAAATAGAAAAAAACTCAAAAATGGAGTAAAGTTTGTGCAGTTTGAGTCTGAGCTGAGTCTAACGAGTTTAAGCTGAGTTTGAACAGAGTCTAAGCCGATTTTGAGCCAGGTCTAGCAAGTCTTGGTGAGTATGGCCGAGTCTCGAGTCTCAGGCCAAGTACTCAGTTGAGTTGCAACTCAGGTAAATCACGAGGACTGGCATGTATCCCACGAGTCAAACTACAATGAAAAAGATAGATCTGGAAAATCAAATCAACATGCTATGCAATCAGCCCAACAGATAAAAGATAACAGGTTTATGAAGAAATTGGATAAGCACACTACCATCTCAGCAGTAGAGAGAAGATTACTATAATCTGGAAAATCAAATCAACAAACTGATGATGATGATGATGGTGATTAACACCCACAGAGATTAACTTTGGTCTATTGGACCTTTAAAAAAGTAAGGAATCGCTTGGTTTGCTTTAGAATTTTACTTTTGTGCGTGAAAAGCTTTAAGAGATGCATCCCTAGATCACCAAAGTTTTGATGAGTTAAAAGGTTAGGAAGGTCGGTATTGTAGCAAATATTTTGAAATTGTGATCTAATGTAGATGTAGGCAAGATATTATAAAACAAAGTGCTTCTTATAAGAGAAAGTGCAAAAGATGTAGACAAATTCTTTTGACCCACGATGCTTTAGGAACTGTCCAATGTCTTGTTTCACTATGGAGCTCATGAGAGTTTGTTCTTGTTTTAGCAATGTTGATTTTCTTAGTTGCACTGGTTAAAAAAGAGACTTTTGATCTCCAAAATCAGGGTTGATCACTTAGTTATACTATCTTGATTTTCTCTTATCCTCTAATTCTTTATCGCACAACAATTTCTCCTTAAATATATATGTTATAATATTTTTAAGATTATCTTTATTCTACAGAGTGACCTCTTCCTCAATTCCCCATAGATTTAGCCAAGACTTGGCATCTTTATGTTAACCTCGTTTGAGCCACAAGTGTTTTGACTGGAGTTTGAAGCAATCTTAGGAAGCCTCTTGTCTTCCCTGTTGTTTAACTTGTTCATGTTACCCCCTGACATGTGTGGGGTGACTTGATCATTATTTCCTATTTAATTTTCCATCACATCCAACAATTCCACAGATGAGAACTATGGTTTGGCCATGGACACTTGACAAAGACAGTCTCGGCTTGTTCAGTCCACCCTGATATGTGCTAGAGACAGATGGGGACATCCAATTGATGTTGAAAAGTTATCTAGGAAGTGTTGTTCACCTTGTGTTGCCTTCGGGTGAACAAAAACACTTTAAAAGGTGACCCCTAGTCAATTAATTAATAAAGTGAGAAGTACTTTATTTTTATAAAGTCACTTTATTAAATTTTAAGTCATGGTTTATATACTAAGTTCATTTAAGTGATAAATCAAGTGAGTGATAAATTAAAAGTTCTCACGTAATTAAATGATATAAGTGCACTAAATGTCATTTAATTATTATTTATTGAGCATTTATTGAGAGCCTTTGATCTAATCTAATCTTGGACATTGGATGAAGAGGATGAAGTTGCCATGAACAAAAAGACTTGGGGAAGGCAAACCTAATTCATTATTCACATTCCAAGAGAAGTTTTGGAGAGGAAGAGCAAGAGAAGAAGAGAAGAGAAAAGAGAAGAAAAACCCTAGAAGAATTTCAGGTTGAGCATGAGCACAAATTCTGAGAGAGGGGCACGATTTCCAAGACAAATCTGCACAGCGCAGAATTTGAGGAATCCGTACAACACCGTACAAGCACAAAAATCGAGGTCCGTACAGCATTTAAAGAGGCCGTACAGCACAGATTTCGAGGTAGAAATCTAACAAGTTCGTACAACATTTAATGAGGCCATACAACACGCATTTCGTGGCAGGTCCGAACAGCAATTAATGTGATTGTACAGCACAGATTTCGAGGCTGAAATCTGACAGTCTGTACAGCAGTAACTGGCAAGATATTCGAGGCATAGTTTTGGCACGATTTTCGAGGAGGCCATACTGTATTTAATGTTGTCTGTACCAGTGTAGTCAAACTCTTTTGGTACTCGCGAGTCTTGCTGAGTCTTACCGAGCGGTAGGTGAAACGAGTACTCGCTGCAAACTTGTGGAGTGAACTCGGCACTCGTTGCACTCGCCAAGAACTCGTCGCACTCGCCAAAAGTCGCGGATACTCGCCTGATCAGTCTCCAATTAGACAATTGACCATAGAGATTTCGTTTTGGAGGGAAAGTTCGGGCTCCAGAGGGAAACCCGTGCCCTATGCCTTTAAGAAGGCATTTCCACTATTGCATTCACATTCCAGTTCACGGTTCAGAGTGAGTTGCGAGTCTGCGTTCGATACTAATGCGCCCTAAACTCTGAGTTATAATATCACATTTTAATGTGCTAACTATTAGGGCTTGTTGCTTGCTCATCAGACCTATGGCTGTGTTGATTTATGACAGTTAAATATTGAGTTGGGGTTGCCAATATATTCTGTTATAAGGGAATTTTTCCATCAATGTATTCGCTATTATATTGCCGCAAATACAACACTTTGCTCATGTTATGATACACCATGGATCTTTGTTGATGCAAGATTGATCATTGTCATACTAAAACCCAAACTCAATTTGATTAGTAATCATTTACTTGACATTCAAGGTCACTACTGTTAGAGCTAGAAATGTTATATACTCCAAATCTGAGATACAATAAGGATCTTTGTGGAGGATTTCTTTCAATGTTAACGTAATAGGCTCTATCTTCCATACCATGCTGGTCATTATCATTACCTTTTGGCTCTATTTTGGTACTGCAGAATTGTGATGCATACTACATTCTTTTTGGGCAGCCATTGATGCAAAATCATATCATTGTATCTAATAGAATTGTTTTTATAACTTGTATGGATCAAAAATGTCATTATGTATGATAAAATGTCATTATGTATGTTTTTTGTGCACAAAATATATTATATTTTCAATTTTTTCATATTTGCCGCATCTTTGCCGAGTCTTATCCGAGTCTTATTCAAGTCGTCGACTCTGCCGAGTCCCAAGCCAACCGAGTATTTGCCAAGTTCGAGTCTGACTACACTGGTCTGTACAGCTGTGTTTTTTGGGCACAGTTATCGAGGTGGTTGACGCATGTGGTTGAGATAAGTATTATTGTTGTAGTTTTTGATAATTTGTTTGAAGAAATAAAATCTCTCTTGAACAGGTTTTCCATTGGGGGTTTTATCCTGGACCAATTTGGTCAAAAATACTGAGTTATTTTAATGTGTGAATGGGTTGTTTTAATTTTCTGAGTTTGAAAAGATAGGCTGAAATTAAAATTTCTGAGTTATTTCATTGAAAAGAATTTCATGTGTTTCAAGAAAAACAATTTTTATTTGAGAAAAATATATGCATGTTGGGGTTTGGGTATTAAACTAATGTTATCACATTTTATGTTAGCAGCAGCTTCCATACTGTAGGCTGTGCGGTCGAGGACCGCACAGTACTTTTTTTTTCCAGATCAGGAGATTAGTCGCCTTCAGATGAGGCATTTTTGTTCAGATTGCCCCTAGTAGACATATCAGAGGGCACAGACAGTTGGACTTACCATCTACCACAGGGTTACCTTTCCTTGTCAGGCTTTGACACAAGCCCATTTGAGACAGTTGCCTAGTCTTGTTCTGATCGAGATTATCACAGTACAGTGCTGGTTTATTATGTGCCCGGATTCAGCAGAGATCCAGCTCAGATACAGGTTCAGTAGCATCATGTATATGGTGCAGCAGGTACTGCATATTGTTGATTATTGCTCATGTTGTAGATTAGACTCATTTATACTTGTTAGTACACTAACTTTGCATGAGATGATATATTTGGTGAGCTAGCTATTATATGATGTGATTGGGCCCTTGGTGATGTCAGTCCACCCCTCCGGTTAGATTTATGTATATGCACGCTGAGTCATGTCCCCCATACTTGGCATAGACTTGATCACTTAGCCTCCCTCAGTAGCTGACTTTAGCACCATTATCACTTTCTCCACCCATCCGACTCATCCATGACACTTCTTCCCCGACTTGGATTCTGATTTGTGATCTCGAGGACCCCTTTCCCCACTGATCTCTGAGTTTGCCATGACTCCCTGTTTATTGTGCCTCGGCTCTTTAGTGTGTGAGATACACGGTTAGACCTGGGATTTGCTCCTGTCGGTTGCCCCCGATGTTGCAATACAGTTAGGATTGTGTAGCCTCACCGGGTGCTCCCCATTGGTCATTGAAGCTTGTATTACTCACCCCCATTACCTTTGCAGTATGAGCACCATGTTTATATCTTTTGAGATATGTATGTAGCCCAAGAGGGCCATGAAGAAATGAAGAAATGAAATGTAAATCAGGCTAAAAAGGCCATTATATTGTAAAATGTAAAATCTAACCAAAAAAGGGCTAAGTATGAAACTCATTGTAAAATCTATGCAATGTGTTTATGAACACACATGGATTCTGGTCAACTATACATGTCAGCATTTGTAGTGGTTATTCCTCACCTAGTCCTGCGGGACAAGGAGGGGAGAAGGAGCAAGAGACAAGCTCAAGATTGCCCCCTAGAGTCTCAAGTTACGGTTTGCCAGACACCCAGTTTGGCGGCTCTAGAAAAGAACCTCACAGAGTCTTCGGATACGGATGTGAGTTGTGGGATACTTGTTAGATGACTAGTGGTGGTTTCCCTGCACTATACCCATTTGTGAGGCACCGCCCTTCCCTGTGTTCTGTCATGGCATACTTACCTCAGTGGACCCCGCTTTCCCAAGTTGTCCAAAGGGTCACATGATCTTCATCCTCGTCCTCCCATGTCCTTTGCCTTCTTGTCCACATCACCTAGAGTCAGCAAAGTGGTCAATTCTATAGATGTGCATAGCATTTTAGTCTTTTGGAGGTGGTGGGCCCACTTCACCGGGGCCTTGTATTATTTCGGGATTTAATGTATTTTTGATCACCATGTTATCATTTATTGCTTAGTAATGTACTAACTTGTATAATTGAGCCTTGTCACTTCATGATTGCATACAGGTTTCAACTAGCACTATTGTTGACCAGATTTGACTTGGTCAAACTGGGTTGACTAAGCCAAAAATGGGCACGAAAAAATGTTGCAATCAGAATTTTGATTTCGATCATTTATTATCTACAGGGGTTCCATATGAGTATGCAATTGACGAAATTGCAAAATATTGAACCATTTGAGAGATTTTTAATTATTATTGGTCAACTTTGACCTGTTTTAATTAAAAATCATGGATTTGGGGCAAATAATGCCAAAGTGATGGATCGGGGTCATTCAAGTGGTCATCCCTACTACTTTTGGGGTCCACGATCGCATTGCAGTAGATAGTTCGTCAATCTGGGCAATAAAAGTGGGTCAAAAGCCCAATTTTCATCTTCAGCCATATAAACCAGCAGAAAATTCATGGAAATCAGAATTTGACTAAGGCAACTACAGGCAAATGGCAAAATCAATGGTTGGCAAAGGTAAAGGTATTTTCTAAGGTAATTTTGGTAATGTTTGGACATTAGATTTATGTTGTGGGCCCCTCATCTTGCCCAGCTCACCATGAGGGGCGAATTTGCCCATAGAGGGGCGTTTTTTACTATGTAGAACTTCATATTTTGTAAAGATTTTGTAATGGGACTTTGTCCAAGTGGTATGGGGGGATAAGACAGCCCATAGGCACCCCCCAACCACATTTTTATGTATTTTATGGGCCCCACTCTCCACTTGGGCGTTTTTTAGGGTAACTCGTCCCCCCTCTAGAGATGATCTCCACCATTCGATTTTGTGGATTGGGGAGATGATCTCAACCCTCCATTTTGGGGGGAAACCTAGTTTGAGTGTGAGCCATCTCTATAAGAGAATGGACTCACTCCATTTTAGTTCTGCTCGGCATTGTAGAGACTTGACATTGAGATTATAGAGAGACATCCTCACGGTGTTACTTGGATTTTGGAGTTGGATTCTTCTTGTGTTGATTGAGATCACATTTCTAATGCATTGCTGAGTTACTTGTGGTGTCCCCATATCTCCTTGAGCATTTTCGATTTGCAGGTGAAGCTGGCCACTAGGGAAAAACGCAGCTCTTGAGACAGGGTCTCCTTGCTAGCGTTTTTCTTTGGGTTCTCCAACAGGGAAGTGAATTTACTTGTGTTGTCATTTGCTTCTCTCATTATTTGTCATCTCATTTGCTGGTTTATTATTGTCATATTGCCATAGAAACTGATTTTATCTTCTCCTTGGCAAGTACAAGAAAAACGCCTTTGCTCACTAGCTGCTCCAAAAACGCTGAGGGGCAAACGTTGTCTAGCTCTGCACTTGATCTTCGGGGTGTGTCTTCAGCACGGGAATACCTTCTCCATTATCCGGGTACTGATCTTTTCTCCTTTCTTATAATCTCTCTTTCACTGTTAGATGCTAAGCTGCAACCATTTAAAAAACCCCTAAAAATTGATAACTTAGGATTTCACCATAGGAACTTGTTCTAATTAAAAACCCAGTAATGATATATGCTTAAACTCTCATATCTCAAGTTTCATTCGAATCCAACCCTGATTACCCTTAGAACTAGGAGCTGGTCACCTACTAAATTCGCCCTCCTTGGGCATTTTAGCCAATCTCACTGTTGGGTTAATTTTTGGGTTGTGGGTAGTCTTGATTCCAGCTTAGAACGCCATTTTACCTTAGGAGGGAATCAAGTTTCAAATCTTTTGGACTCCATTTGCCCGTAATTTTAGCACTGGTCCACCTGGCAAAAATGCCCCATTTGGGCGTTTTTCTCTTGCTGCTTAATTGGGTTGATTTGGGGTTCTAGGTACTTCTGATTTGGGTTTCTATTGTCATTTGACCTTAGAAAATCAAGTACCATCTTCTAGAAGTGATCATAAACATCATTTTCTTGCTGCCCTAGGTCCACTTGACTCATTATTCAACCATTTCCCTGGGCGGTTCATTATAGAACATCAATTCTATTTTTACAGCTCCCTTAATCATTTCAGCCATACAATCCCTTGTTATAATCTTGGTCTTTAACTATTTCCGATTGCTGGTCACTTGTCTCATCACTCTCATTTTACTGCTTGTGTCCATTTATTGGCTAAAATCAAACACGAGGAGCTCATTTACACTCACTCCTTGCTTTCATCTCTCATCTTTCGGTGTTTGGGTGTATTTGTTGTCTCTCAACCATCACTAGTTGAGCAGGGTCTCCCCCTTGACTTGGCCAAGTGCCTCGTCTAAAGTGACAGTAGCCTTGTTCGGTGTGACTTCTGTTCATTTGAGCGGAGGACCTGGCTATTGCCGGTTACACCTTCCTAGTTGTATCCTCTACCATCCCTATTGGGATATCTACCACAAACAGCTAGAGATTGTGTGATAACAACTACATGCAAAGAAGTTGCAAACTTGAAACCGGGTTGGGAGTCTAAAACTTTCATGGTATCTGAGGAGTGGTAAAGATCAGTTTTGAAACACTCAGAAATATTTCAGATTTGAGAAAGAAGAGGGTTTGTGAAAAACAGGTTCTTGAACAATTTCTTTGAGAAGAACAGGTACAGGTTGTAGTCATGGTGACTGGACTTAGATTAGAGGACAGATTGGATGGGGCTACAAATTTTAGCCCATGGAAGGCTAGGATTATGTTAGTACTTGAGGAGAATGTGTTAAGTTTAGCATATAATTCACAACAAGAGCATAATAAGGATCACTGAAAGAAACACAATCACAAGATAGACACAGATTTATCCTGGGAAACCCTCACAGGGTAGAAAACCCAGCAAAGCTTCCTCAATATAGATGACCAACAATACAAAGATGTAATCCCTAAACAAGAGCTCCTTCTCCTCCTTTGTAGATCTCTGTCTCCTATGCGAGTTTCACAAGTGAGTGAGTGTGTGTTAAATGAGGAACACACCTCCTCTATTTATACTTTACTTCACTTGACTTTTAACCCTAACTAGGCCGACTTCTCCTAGGAGAGTCTAATAACCCCTAAACACTTAACTTAGGGCTGACCCCACTAGGGAAGTCTAATAACCCTAGTTACTGTAGATTTTCTGGGTTTTACTGCTTGCTGGTTTATGTCAACATTTCAGTGTTTTTCACCTACAGCCAGTTTTGCATAGGCTGAAGGTTACTTATGAAATTTTCAGTAACAATTAAACATACTGTAAAATACCACTAACAGGCAGAAAATTAAATATTTAACACATGCACACCATAAACGATAGACTCAGTATTTTTGGCAACTGTGCCCTGGAAAAACCCCCCCAAGGAAAACCAGTAAGAGAGAGAGAGAGATTTTATTTCTTCAGAGAATATTCAGTCAGAAATTTACAGTCAAACAAGTACTTATCTCAACCATAAATTTCACTCCTGGAGCTGTCTTGAAATCTGTGCAATCACTGCTAGATTTCTATGCTGAAACAATGCCTCGATAATCGTGCCAGAAAGTACAAAATAGACCCTGTACCTTCCTCGATTTTTGTGCAGGAAATAATTACTGCCTTGGGAAATGTGCCCGAAATTACAGTCTTGAAATCAGTGCCTCTCGAAATTTGTGTAGCAATAATGTGCAACAAACAGAACCTCGAAATTAGTGCCTCCTCGAAAACTGTGCAGCGGAAAAAAAAATTTGCCTTGGGTTTTTGTGCCCACCGTACAGCTCAAATGACTTGGGTTGTTGTCTCGAATATCGTGCCCACTGTTGCTATTCAAAAAACGGTGAATCTCCTCGAGATTAGTGCCCAACAAACACACCCTCGAAATCTGTGCCCTTCTTGGGTTTTGTGCCCAGTCAAACTTTGAAACTCGTGCCCAGTCAAACCTTGGAACTCGTGCCCTGTAAAGTACTGTACGGATTGTTAGGATATTTAGACACTTATGAGTTAGTTAAGATCAACTTGTGTAATATATCCGTTAGGGATAGTGTGTTTCTTTAGTATGCATTAGTATGCATTTGTAAATACTTAATCCGACGGTCACGATATGTTTCCGACATAGAGTGATCCGACGGCTCAACTTCTCTTAGATCAAACCTAACCTTGATCCGTGGCTTAACACCTGATTGGTCCATGATCTCTATTTAAAGAGCATGGAGGGTCATTGTTTAGTTGATCGATTATGAGAAGCTCATTTGTAACTTTCTTTCTTTGCATAATAAATTGTCCCGTAGAAGCTATTTGGCCGGGGCCGTGGAATGTTTCCCTCAAGAGGGTTTAAACCACGTCAAAACATCGGTGTGTTGATCTGTGATCTGTTTGTGTGAAGTGGTTGCTCTTGGTGTTCGGTCCTTTGGTAGTACCCTGTGTACCCGAACATGGTATCAGAGCTTTTATGAAGTGTCGCTTCCGGTTATGATCTAGATCTTGAACTGTTGTTGCCGAAACTCGGAAGGGTTTCTATTTCTGGTATTTCTGTGCATTTCTGGGCTGTGGGAGGTGTTCCATTGCGTCCGGAGCATCGTTTCCATTGGGAAATAGTTTTCGTTTGATCGAAAACGGTTCCCGGTTGCTCCAGAAACGCGTATTTGATCAGATCTGAAGGTATAATGTTACAGTGACGCATTTTTTTTATTTCGTTTTTAATAAGAAAAAATCTCATATTTCATTTTTTTTACTGTTAGATTTTTTTTTGGGTTCGGATTGTTGCTTTCCCGTCTGCGTATGCTCTTTGCCGTGCACCTTGAGCGATCTCGGCAAATCAGAAACAGAAAGGGAAAGGGTTTTTCTCGGCTGCGTATGCTCTTTGCCGTGCACCTTGCGCGATCTCGGCAAATCAGAAACAGAGAGAAAACGTAGACTTTTCGGGCAAGCTAACAAGATCTAACTCCACAAGTGTGGAAAAGTTTTTTTTGTTTCGTTTTGTGGTCTGTTTTGCAGGAAAAAGGGCAAGCACGCAAACCGAGCAAGAAGAGTAAAAAAAAAAAAAAAAAAACCCTTCCTCATTCCCATATTTTACATACCTTTTAATCTAGCTCACTTGGCTCAAAGTTGTTTTATTCCTTAATAGGTCTTGAGTTCAAGTCTTAGGAAGTTACTTTTAAAAATAAAAGTGCATGCAATTTCTATTTTCAAGATTACTTTATTGTAAAAGTGCATCTCACTTAAATAATAAAAAATAAAAATACAAGTGAGTCACTTAAGCTTTTTATTTATTGTTGCACTATTTAAAAGTAATATCATTGTAAAAGTAAAATCACTTATTTTACAAAAGTGATTCACTTAAAAGCAACTTTTTTGTAAAGTGATTGTCAAAAGGTTCATCTTGGGAAGAGGGGGGTTCCTTTTTTTGCTGGACATTCTCTAGCTGCCACGTCACTATTGGGGACATCTTCAACAGTTTCTTTGTTCAAGCATAACTTCATCATACAGAGTCCGTTTTCAGTGCCGTTTTTTTTGAAACTGCCTATTTTTTCGAGCTCTTCACATCCAGACTATTGGTTTCTGCTTTTACAGCCATTAATTTACAAATATGGTCGCCCTTTGTGATATTCTACTTAACAGTTCCAACTATTTCTCATGGAAATCTCGTATGGAGGATGTTCTACGAAGTAGGGGACTTTTCAGAATTACAACAGGGAAAGAAAAAGAACCCACTGATGATGATAAGAAAATAAAATGGGCAAATAGATGTGATGAAGCTCGTGGATTGATTGGGATGTCAATCTCTACTGATTTGCGATTCCACATATCTAGAATTGATGAACCTAATGCTGCTTGGGACAAGTTGGAAACTGTGTTTGGTAAACACAATGAAATTCAAGGTCATCAACTCGAAAATGAGTTGATTTCTTTAAATCCAAGTGACTTTTCATGCATTCAAGATTATTTATCTAAGTACAAAACTCTTAAACTCTTATGTGCAGAATATAAGATTGAGAGGGAAGACAAACAGTGCATTTATCATATTCTTTCCAAACTTGGACCTGCATATTCTGTTTTTGTATCTACATTTTACTCCATGAAAGCGTCCTTGAATGCAGCTAGCTATCAAGAGCCTAGTCTTGAATCCTTTTGTGATTCCTTGATTAGAGAACAAGATAAACTCATTCATCTTGGAATAATCAACAATGCAGATACATCGGGGAAAGCCTTATTGTCCCAACAGAAAGAAAAGTCCAAGCCTCCCGAGAAACAAAATTTTCGCAATAATAAGTCAAACAAGGGTCCAAAACCCTCTCAGTCGACTCCTTCTTTAAAAAATGACAAAGGATCCAAGCCAAAAGGCAAGAAGACTGAGCGTCATTGCAACTATTGCGGGAAAGATAATCATGATGAATCTAAGTGTTTCAAGAAGATGGCAGCCTTGGAAGCAGCAATGAAGAAGCACCACATCAGCCTAGATTCGCCTTCAGAATCTGCCTCTCATGGACATGCACTTTGTGCTTCTGGTTATTCTTATAATGCATCTTCTTCTTCTACTTCAAATGAATGGCTCATTGATTCTGGAGCATCTTATCATATGGCTAAGGATCAAGCCATCTTTTCTACTATGCATGAATGTAACACCAAACAAATATTTGTTGGTGATGATAGATCTCTAAGTGTTGTAGGAGCTGGAACAGTTCCAGTAGATAATGGTCATTTTAGTGATGTACTATGTGTTCCAAGAATTTCCTGCAATTTGTTATCAGTCTATCAGATCACTCATTCTGGTGAAGGTAAAACTGTGACCTTTACACCTCACCAAGTTGTAATCAAGGATTTTAAAGATCCTCAACAGGTCCTAGCTACCGGAATTATTGATGATATTACCAGGTTGTACAAGTTTAACAACTTTGGGTCATCACCTTTCCCTTCAGTTTTTGTTGCTCATAGTGATAACTTGAGCAAACTTTGGCATGAGCGATTTGGTCACTTAAATTATCGCTCATTGCAACAACTATGTAAAGAAAATATGGTGACAGGTCTTCCGATGGTATCTTGCAGAGATGGTGTTTGCTCCGGTTGTGTACTCGGAAAACATCATCGGGACAGTTTTGACAAACGTGCCTCTTGGCATGCCTCGGTTCCCTTGGAGCTTGTGCATAGTGACTTGTGTGGTCCTCTTCCATCTGCTTCCTTTTCTGGTTTCAAGTATTTCTTAACTTTCATTGATGATTACACCAGACGCACTTGGGTTTATTTCCTAAAACTTAAGAGCGAAGTATTTAACATGTTCTTGGCCTACAAGGCCCTTGTTGAAAAACAATCTGGTCATCAAATTATTAAGTTAAGATCTGACAATGGAGGAGAATATGTTAACAAACAGTTCACTACTTTCTGCACTGAACAAGGCATCCAACAACAGCACACTGTTCCATATACACCACAACAAAATGGTATAGCTGAGCGGAAGAACCGCACTTTAAAAGAAATGGCTAATTGTATGATCCAATCTAAGGGACTAAGTCTTCAATTTTGGGCTGAAGCCATAAATTGTGCAAATTACATAGTTAATCGCACCCCCACAAAAGCATTACAAGGTATAACACCGGAAGAAGCATGGAGTAAAATTAAACCTGATGTAAGTCACTTTCGTGTGTTTGGTAGTGAAGCATGGGCTCACATTCCGGATGAAAAACGGAAAGCATTTCAGCCTAAAAGTGAAAAGTGCATATTTGTTGGATATTCTGAAGATGTAAAAGGTTATAGACTTCTTCAACCACATTCTCATGCTATAATCATTAGAAGAGATGTTAAATTTGATGAAAATATCTTGGCCTGCGAGCCTAACTCGGCGAGTGTGCCATCTTTGGCCTGCGAGCCTGATTCGGCGTTTGTGCCTTCTTCTTCTTCGTCCAACTTCCTTGACAGGTTTCCAACTCCAGTTTCTGATGATGACAGTGAGGATGAAAATCCACCTCCGCCTGCTCATGTTCCTCCAGTTGCACTAGCACAAGTGCTTCCTCGATGGGTCCGTTCAACATGTGAAGCAGCTGGTGATCTTGCCGGTGATCCTAGAGATCAACGTCGAACACGTTCTCAGTTTCAGCGAGCCTCTTCTCTTTTGGCTCAAATTTCCGAGAATCATGATCCAGAAACTTTTGCAGAAGCTTCAGGGAATCCAGATTGGGATGCAGCCATGGATGAAGAATATCGTTCCTTAATGGCGAACGATACTTGGGATCTTGTACCTCTTCCAAAAGGAAGAAAACTTGTCAGATGTAAATGGGTCTACAGAACTAAGTATGCATCAGATGGAAGTGTTGAAAGACTTAAGGCAAGGTTAGTTGCCAAAGGTTTTTCCCAAGTTGAAGGGATTGACTACAATGAAACCTTTACTCCTGTCGCAAAAATGAACTCCATCTGCCTTGTTCTTTCCCTTGCAGCCTTACACAACTGGGAAGTCCATCAAATGGATGTCAAGTCTGCCTTCTTACATGGTGATTTACAGGAGGAAATTTACATGGAACAACCTCCTGGCTATGTTCAGAATAACTCTAGCCTTGTCTGTCGCCTTAAGAAATCCTTATATGGCCTTAAGCAAGCTCCTAGAGCTTGGTATGCCAAAATGGATAACTTTCTCCTTGACACTGGTTTTTCTAGATGCCATTCTGACCCCAATGTCTATACCAAGAAAGTAGGAAACCATCTCATCATACTTGTTCTATATGTTGATGACCTTATTCTTACTGGTAGTGACCCTAAGCTTATAACCCATGTGAAATCCAGTCTTAAACAAACTTTTGAAATGTCAGACTTAGGATATTTGCATTATTTTCTTGGTCTCCAAGTTTTGCAAACCAAAGAAGGAATCTTTCTTTCTCAGTCTAAGTATGCTTGTGACCTTCTTCGTCGCTTTCACATGGAAGATTGTACACCAGCCCCTTCTCCCTTCCAGTCTGGAGTCAAACTTTCTGCCACTTGTACTTCACCTGAAGTAGATGCCACCTTGTATCGTCAGCTTGTTGGTAGTCTTTTATACTTGACTCATTCCCGTCCTGACCTTTCCTTTGCCGTTGGTCGAGTTGCCCGTTATATGCAGACACCTCATGAAAGTCACTGGAAAGCAGCTAAAAGAATACTTCGATATATTCGAGGTACAGTTCAGTTTGGGATTCATTACAGTACAGGGGGGAAACCTTTGTTGGTTGGTTTCCCTGATTCAGATTGGGCCGGCGATCCTGATGATCGAAAGTCTACTGCAGGTTATGTTTTCAGTCTGGGATCTGGACCTATTACTTGGGCTTGTAAGAAACAACAAGCTCTTGCTCTTTCTTCAGCAGAGGCAGAATATCGAGCAGCAGTTAATGCCAGTCAGGAAGCTTTATGGCTTCGACAGATCCTTTCAGAGTTTGGATTCGAGCAGCAGCAGCCTACTCCACTTTGGTGCGACAATCAAAGTGCCATCAAGCTTGCCAAAGATCCAGTTCTACATCAACACAGCAAACAATTGAGCTACATATGCACTTCATCAGAAATCTTGTTCATGATCGTGTTCTTGAAGTGCTCTTTTGCCCTACAGATGATCAAGTTGCAGACATCTTCACCAAGTCTCTTTTAGAAGCGAAGTTTTCTAAACTTCGATCTATGTTAGGAGTTCAGGAACTTGTCATTAAGGGGGGATAGGCTCTAATGCCTCCTTCCTTCTCCTAATAGTGTCACTTTTGTAAATCCTTCAATCCTATCCCAAGTTGTTCTTAAGGGGGGATGTTAGGATATTTAGACACTTAGGAGTTAGTTAAGATCAACTTGTGTAATATATCCGTTAGGGATAGTGTGTTTCTTTAGTATGCATTTGTAAATACTTAATCCGACGGTCACGATATGTTTCCGACATAGAGTGATCCGACGGCTCAACTTCTCTTAGATCAAACCTAACCTTGATCCGTGGCTTAACACCCGATTGGTCCATGATCTCTATTTAAAGAGCATGGAGGGTCATTGTTTAGTTGATCGATTATGAGAAGCTCATTTGTAACTTTCTTTCTTTGCATAATAAATTGTCCCGTAGAAGCTATTTAGCCGGGGCCGTGGAGTGTTTCCCTCAAGAGGGTTTAAACCACGTCAAAACATCGGTGTGTTGATCTGTGATCTGTTTGTGTGAAGTGGTTGCTCTTGGTGTTCGGTCCTTTGGTAGTACCCTGTGTACCCGAACACGGATGCTGAAAGTAACTCCTCGAAATCTATGCCAAGAGTAAATGCCCAACAAGTACCTCAATTTATGTGCCAATGTAGAATGGCTGCCTCGATATGCGTGCAAGTCTCCAAGCTCTTCTTCTTTTCTCTCTCTTTCTCAAAAATGAAGTGAAATGCCTCCCTCAAGCCGTTTTGTCTAACCCTAAGTGTGAATCTAATCCAACGGTGGAAAAAGATCTAATCCAATGGACAAGATTCAATGAGAGTAAAAATGACTTTTATTTAAATCACTTAAATAAAAATTTCACTCACCCACTTAACTTTAGCAAAAAGTGACTTTCATTTTATAAAGTCTCATTAAGTGCATTTAATGTGAGGGTCACCCTTTTCCCCCTTCTAAGTGACATTAGGCAATTGTCACTTGGGGAACACTTTCCTAGTTACAAAACTAACATGATACCATGTAGATTTTCTGGGTTTTACTGCTTGCTGGTTTATGTCAACATTTCAGTGTTTTTCACCTACAGCCAGTTTTGCATAGGCTGAAGGTTACTTATGAAATTTTCAGTAACAATTAAACACGCTGTAAAATACCACTAGCAGGCAGAAAATTAAATATTTAACACATGCACACCATAAACGATAGACTCAGTATTTTTGGCAACTGTGCCCTGGAAAAACCCCCACAGGGAAAACCAGTAAGAGAGAGAGAGAGATTTTATTCCTTCAGAGAATATTCAGTCAAAAATTTACAGTCAAACAAGTACTTATCTCAACCATAAATTTCAATCCCGGAGCTGTCTCGAAATCTGTGCAATCACTGTTGGATTTCTGTGCTGAAACAGTGCCTCGATAATCGTGCCAGAAAGTACAAAACAGACCCTGTACCTTCCTCGATTTCTGTGCAGCAAATAATTACTGCCTTGGAAAATGTGCCCGAAATTACAGTCTTGAAATCTACGTCTCTCGAAATCTGTGTAGCAAACAGAACCTCGAAATTAGTGCCTCCTCGAAAACTGTGCAGCAGAAGAAAAAAAATCTGCCTCGGATTTTGTGCCCACCGTACAGCTCAAATGATTGGGGTTGTTGTCTCGAATATCGTGCCCACTCTTGCTGTTCAGAAAACCATGAATCTCCTCAAGATTAGTACCCAGCAAACACACCCTCGAAATCTATTCCCTTCTCGAGTTTTGTGCCCAATCAAACTTTGAAACTCGTGCCCAGTCAAACCTTGGAACTCGTGCCCTGTAAAGTACTGTACGGATGTTGAAAGTAACTCCTCGAAATCTGTGCCAAGAGTAAATGCCCAACAAGTACCTCGATTTCTATGCCAATGTAGAATGGCTGCCTCGATATGCATGCAAGTCTCCAAGCTCTTCTTCTCTTCTCTCTCTTTCTCAAGAATGAAGTGAAATGCCTCCCTCAAGCCTTTTTGTCTAACCCTAAGTGTGAATCTAATCCAACGGCGGAAAAAGATCTAATCCAATGGACAAGATTCAATGAGAGTAAAAATGACTTTTATTTAAATCACTTAAATAAAAATTTCACTCACCCACTTAACTTTAGCAAAAAGTGACTTTCATTTTATAAAGTCTCATTAAGTGCATTTAATGTGAGGGTCACCTTTTTCCCCCTTCTAAGTGACGTTAGGCAATTGTCACTTGGGGAACACTTTCCTAGGTACAAAACTAACAGTTACAACATCCCGACGGAGGAATAAACATCTCCGGATATATAATAAAGTCTCGACGGAGGAATGAAACATTTCCGGATAATAAAGTACAAGTAGAATATTCTTAGAAGTTACAATATTTCAACACTCCCCCTTAATGAGAAGGATATTCTAACAACATTTGTAGGAGCAAGGAGTCATCAACAACATGATACATCTATAAATCATTGGAAGCTTTCTTCAATCATCATCAGTAACTCAAACAGTTACTAAAACATCTTCAATATCTTCAATACTGGAACATCAACATCTTCAGTGTTGAGTCTTCATCTTCTACAACACTCAATCAACTACAGCAACATCATCATCTGGATCTCCCGATCAACAGCATCATCTGGATCTCTCGATCAACAACCTTATCGTCTAGATCTCCAGATCAATAGCATCAACATCTGGATCTTCCGATCAACAGCCTCATCGTCTGGATCTCTTGATCAACAGCATCAACATTTGGATCTTACGATCAACAACCTCATCGTCTGGATCTCTTGATCAACAGCATCATAATCTGCAACACACATGATCCAATTATGGGATGTCCAAGCTCTAATACCAAATGTTATGCACCAGATTCCCCAAAAGAGCATACAATAACCAAGAGAGAGTAATCCACACCTTGGAATAAAGAAAAGAGATGTATAAGAAGCCTCTTGGAAGGGGCAACCTCATTATACAATGTATCAAATACACAAGACAAGATGAGATGATCCTCAAAGCTAGATCTCCTTGGTATATATATAGGAGACAAAGGGTACAATTACAATTCTAGCCAACCATACAATTACAAATAAGGTCCTAGCCAACCAATAAAGATGCAAATATAACAATAGAAATGTAAGGTTACAATATATAGGGCTTAACATCTTCTAAAGTCTCTACATACTATTCCTATGTTTCGTATCGAAGTCAAAGTCAAAAGAGTCAAAGTACTTGTTATCACATCCATGTTAGCTGGAGCTACCATGCTGCAGATTGTGTGGTTGGGGACCATACTACATTTTTTTTCCAGATCAAAGATCATATGCCTTCAAAGGGGGCATTCATTGCTTCCAGATTGCCCCAAGCAGAGATATCAGTGGGGACAGTTGGTTTTGTACTAGTCCATACATACTACAAAGCAGTTGCCACAGGGTCACCCTTCCTTGCCGAGCTTTGCATGATCCCATTTGACAAAGTTACTTTTCCATATTCTGATGAGAGCACTACATAGTATTACTGGTTTGCCACTTATTGCCCGGATTCAGTAGAGATCTAGTTTCAAAGATAGCTTCAGCAGCAGGTATATGGCATGGCAGGTATAGCACTTTATGGTTTATTGCACATGTTGTTTAGACTTGTTTATTTATGATAGTGCATGGACTTGACATATGATGTTTGATGTGGTGATCCCGCTTGTTCGTTACGATGTGTATGGCCCTGGGTGATGTCAATCCACCCCATTTTAGTAGACTCATGTATATGCACACTGGTCCCTACCCCACTATTGGTATAGGCTTGGTCATTTCATCCTCCTTGGCAACTAACCTTGGATCCACTTGTCACTTCCTTCGACCCATCCGACTCATTCATGTTGATTTCTCCAGACTTGGACCTTGATTTGTGACCTCGAGGATCCCTTTCCCCATTGACCTCTAAGTATACCATGATTCCTTGTCTTTTGTGCCTCGGCTCTTTAGTGTGTGAGATGCATTCTCAAACCTGGGATTTGCTCCTGTTGGTTGCCCCTGATGTTGAAATGCAGTATAGGATTGTGTAGACTCATCGGGTGTTCCCCATTGGTCATCGAAGCATGTTCACCTGCCCCCATTACTTTGCAATATGAGCACCTTGTTATATCTTTTGAGATATGTATGTAGCCCAAAAAGGGCCTTGAAATGTAATGAAATGAAGAAATGTAAAAGAAGCCAAAGAGGCAATGTAAATGTAAAATCAAGCCAAAAAGGTTAAGTGTGAAAGTCAATGTAAAAGTCCAAGTAATGTGTTTTTGAACACACACGGACACGGGTCAGCCATATGTATCAGCTTTGTAGCGGTTATTTCCTCACCTAGTCTTGCGGGGCAAGGAGGTGAGATGGAGTAAGGGATAACTAATTGTAAGTGTCCCCTAGAGTCTCAAGTTACGATTTGCCGGACACCCAGTCATGGTGGCTCTAGAAAATATCCTCACGAAGTCTTCTGAAGGCACGAATGTGAGTTGCAAGGTTCATGTTAGATGATCAGTGGTGGTTTCCCTACACTATACCCATTTGTGAGGCACTGCCCTTCCCTGTGTTTTATCATGGTATGCTTATGTCAATGGGTCCCGCTCTCCCTGTTTACCCGAGGGGTCACATGGTCTTGGTCCTCGTCTCCCCTTATCCTTCACCTTGTTTATCCACCTCACCCAAAGTTAGCTAAGTGGTCAAGTCTGTAAGTGGTGCATAGCATTGAGTCTTTGTTGGAGGTGGTGGGCCCACCTCACCCGGGGCTTGTATTTATTGAGATATTTATGTTTTGATCACCATATCAACATTATATTGTTTTAAGTAATGTACTAATGTAAATAAGGAAGTCTTGATGCTTCATGTTGCTTACAGGTTTTCAGCCATTGCCATTTTGACCATATTTGACTTGGTCAAACCAGGTTGACTAGGCAAAAAATGGGCCCAAAAAAATGTTGTGATCAAGATTTCGATTTTGGTCATTGATTATCTATTGGGGTCCCATATGACCCTCCAAGTGTCAGAATTCGAAAAGATTGAGGCGTTGATGAGATTTTTAATTATTATGGGTCACCAGTGACCTGTTTTAATTAAAAATCTTGGATTTTGGGCAAACGGTGCCTAATTGATGGATCGGGGTCATTCAAGTGACCATGTCTACTATATTTGGGGTCTACGATTGTACTGCAGCAGACGGTTTGTCAATCCGAGCAATATAAGTGGGTCAAAAGCCCAAATTATGTCTTCAGCAATAAAAACCAGCAATAAATTAATATAGAAATCAAAATATGGCAAAGGTAACTTTGGAAAATGGCAAAAGCAAAGGTTGGCTAATACAAGGGGGTCTCCTAAGGTAATTTTACTCTGTTTGGATCATACTCTTGTATGCGTGAAATCCAATTTCCCCTTACACCTATACCATCTGCTTGTGACAAAACATCCTTTACTGCTTGATATGGGACATATGCCTTGATTTTGGAATATCCCACATATGTTCTGAAGTGTTTCAAGGCTTTGACTAAAGCGTAGGCTTGTTTTTCAGTTGTAGTATACTTTAGTTCAGCATCTCTCAAATTTTTACTCATGAATGCTATAGGCTGTTCGTGGTTTTCATCATTCTTTTGTAATAATACACCAACAATAGTATCTTCCGAAGCATATGAGTAAATCATGAATTCTTTATTGTAATCAGGGCAAGCTAAAATAGGGGAGGTTGAAATGGCCTTTTTAAGCTTGGTGAAAGACACTTCACATTCTTTATCCCATACAAACTTCACATCCTTTTTAAGAAGGGCATTTAATGGTTTGGCCAATTCTGCTAAGTTTGGAATGAATCTTCGGACAAAATTTATTTTACCAAAGAAAGATTGCAAGGTGGCTACATTATGGGGTGCTGCAATAGCATTGATGGCTTGGACACGTTCTGGGTCAATTCTTATGCCTTCTTTTGACACAATGTGTCCTAGTAACTTGCCTTCATCTACTCCAAAAGTCGATTTTTTAGGGTTCAAAGATATACCAAACTTTCTACAACGCTCAAAAACTCTTCTCAAATGCTCTACATGGTCTCCCCTTTTCTTTGAAAACACTGTCAAGTCATCCTGATAAATGGCAATGATTTTCCCGATCAAGTCACTAAATGCCTGATCCATAGCTCTTTGGAAAGTAGAACCGGCATTTAATAATCCGAAAGGCATTCTTATATATTGGAAAGTTCCCCATGGAGTAGTAAAGGTTGTTTTATCTCTGTCTTCCTTTCTAATACGCACCTGATTATACCCCGAGAATCCATCCAACATTGACAGCATACCTGCCCAGTGACACTTTGCAACAAATTTTCCATGTTTGGCAACGGGTAATTATCCTTAAGGGATGCTTGATTTAGGTTTCTGAAATCAATACATACCCTGATTTCACCACTTTTCTTTCTTACAATCACAGGGTTAGAAACCCAAGTAGTGTGTCGAACAGGTTGGATAATTCCGGCAGCTAACATTTTTTCAAGTTCCTTTTTGATCAACGGTGCAAGTTTGGGATTGACATTTCTCAACTTTTGCCTATAGGGTTTAGCTCCTTCATGCAAAGGGATAGTATGCTCAATAATTTCAGGATCGAAAGTCTTGAGTTCATCATATGCCCATGCAAAAATATCCCTATATTTCCTAATTAGATTTACAATCGCCTTTCTTTCTGCTAGGGAGGCATTCTTTCCTATCCTAATCATTCTGGGAGACACTGAGGTTCCAATATTTATCTCTATAACCTCATCTACCGGTTCAGCTCTTTTGCCTTTGTATTCATCATGCCTATTGAAATTTTTCTCCAGAGGTATCGCTAGTTTCATAACATCCAGATCTTGAATGGAAGAACCGTTTGATTTATCTTCTAAGTTCACATTGCAATTCTGGAAATTTTCATTGTTTTGTAAGAATGCGATGATTTGTGCATCATTATCAAAGACTTGCCAATGATCTTGATTGTCAGGAACCGATGGTCTAAATATTACTTCAACCTTATATTCTTTATCTCTGAGATGATCTGGAGTTTCAAAAGTGCATGCTATTACTGATAAGGCATCAGCCAGGGTATTTTCTTCTCTTGGGACTACTTGTATTGCAAAGGCATCAAACATCTCTATGGTATCCCAAACAACATTTCGATAATCCCTAAGCCTATTATTTTTGGCTGCAAACTGATTCTTCACTTGGGACACAATCAAATCAGAGTCTCCTGTTACATTTAGGCATTTAATCTTTTGTTCACGGCAAATTTCTAACCCTAGAAGCAATGCCTCATACTCGGCTACATTGTTTGTGCACTCGAATTCAAGACGATATGCAAACAATTTTTCTTCACCAGAAGGAGATGTAAGGACAATTCCAGCTCCAGCACCATGCCTAGACTTTGCCCCATCAAAATGCATTTTCCAAACTTGACTAGGAGGAAAAGGATGTTGTCGGGGCTCCTCCCAAAAGTTAGCCATCACCATATAGTTTCCAACCTCCTCAGTGGGGCGCATAGCCTCTTCAAACAAATAGTCCGGTGTTTCTACATGTTCTATCATAGGTTTTTCATTCATCAATCTATAAGAAGCTTTTTCCCCAATAGGAATGATTGCGTAAGATAAATCGATTTGGATACTTCCTCCTAATTTGGCAGCCCACTCCCTTGATAACAACATCCCCCATGCGTCGGGAATATCTAGAACCAAAACATTCATACTTATTTCAATTGCGGGGTAAGCGGCCAGTTTCAACTTGAGATTCTCAATCATACCTTCTGACTTAACAGGCCTAGAATCCATCCCACACACATTTCTATATTCTCTGGATGGTTTTAGCTCCAATTGTTCCATGACCTTAAGAGGCATAATATTTACTTCTGCTCCTGAATCTAACATACAGTTATGCAATATCAACTGATTGATCTCCAAAGCAATATAAAAAGGGGGATGACCCCTACCTTTATCAATTACACTTTGAATCATAATGGGGGGGTCATCCTCAACTGTTAGTTTCACAGGATTCTTGACTTTAGGCTCAATTCCCAAGAATTTAGTTGCTTGATTAAAATATGACGGGATTTTCAAAAGTTCCTCCAAGGGTACAGGGATATTGGGTTTGGATAAGAAATTACTCAAGTCAATCTTTAAGTTGCAAGCCTTTTCTTGATCTTTGGTATTTATTTTTAGTCCCAATAAATGCATTACTTGTGCTCTAACAAAAGGGATAACTACCAAGTCTTTCAAAGATACCATGACAGAGGATCCCGAGAGTTTTCCCAGTATATTTGAATTTATCTTTTCTTGTGTTATAGGGGAAATCTCCTTGCTAGGAGTATTCACTTGCTTCCTTTGCATTGGCTCCCTAGCCTGGGGTTTAACAGGGCTCGGACTTGTTACCTTCTTGGTGACTTGAGGAGACAATCTTCTGGGTTGATCATTTTTCTTTAAAATTCCTTTAGGAAGGATGCTTGGGTTTTGAGTTGGGATTCTACGAGTGATATTCCTTTGGTCAAGGGAGTTTTCTTTCACTGTAGTTTTGTTTTCATCTATATCTTTTGAGTTATTCTTTACTTGAGACCTAGTTACTACTCGACCATCCGAGGCTTTGCTTGTAGACCTATTTTGAAGACATTCATTGGTATACACACTTTCAGAGGTTTTATAGAGAGGCTCATAACGTTTGATATTCTCTCTTTGTTTTCTGAGAACTACCCCATTCAGGTTTCGAATTAGACCACTCATTTCGGTCATCATCTTCAAAATCATATCGTTTTCTGAATCAGTAACGCAAGGCATAGTTCTAGGTGTAGTGAGGATGTAAATGAGCTCGCTCCTCAGCAGAGTCACGATTGGGAGTCGCCAGGTAGATTTAAACTCTTCCACCAAGATATGTGTCGTTGTATATGCAGGAAGGACTACTAGCTTTTCCGAGGTAAACCCTATGCCCAAATGTTAGGCAAAGAGAAATGGGAGGGCTTCTAGGAAATAATATATCGGACCAACGTAAGCCTATTGCGTCCCCGGCAGCGGCGCCAAAATGTTATCACCTAGACTGTAGTTACCCCTATGGATGGGTCCAGTCATGGATGGCAATAGGGAAGGGTAACTCAAAAGGTGCAACCACGATCACCTCGACCTCCAGTTTATGGTTGTCACGCCAGTCGAGGAAACCTTCGCTTTATGTTATCTAGCCCAGACAACAAAGGGGGAGACCCGATCTACTCCCGACAGGAGAGATCAAAACCAAGACACCAAATCAGGGTATTTCTAAGTGAAGTTAGGTGTATGGTTTATCCTAGACCTAAGGATGAAGTCACAAGCCAAATGAGGGGTTTAATGAGTATAGCTTTGGTTCATAGTTGATGTGAGAGTGACTTATAATGTTTGAAGTGAGATCTAGGATTAGTGTACTAGTTCAATGTTGGAAGACCCACTGCCTTGGGAACCGTGTCCAATGCAGGGTAGTTTAGGGGTTGATTGGGGCTAACTAGTACAAGTGACAAGTTTGACCATGATACATGATGGCATCAAGGGTTTGGTTCACCACACTAAGGTCAAACCACAAGTTAATCCAACAATCTAGGAAAGTCGAATTGACTTGGAGAGTAACCAGTGCCTTGGGAATTGGGATAATGGAGTCAAAGTAGGGTTGACTTGTGGTTGAGGACTCCTAATACTTGAGACAAGTGGGCAATTAAGGTCTTGATGGATAAGTAGGTCTAGATCTAGGTTTAACCCAAGTGGACCACAATCCCTTAAAACAAGGAATGCTATCCCCAAGGCAAGATCTGACAAAGTGACACACTAGACCTAGGTTTTGAATTATTCCGGTTCCAAATCTCCAAAAAATCTCAAGTACCCAGTTCCTGGAAGTGAGTCAACTCACTTCTCCAAGGTGGTGCGACTTTGCCCAAGGAGGCCTAAAAGTAGGGTTAGGTGGGTCAAGACAAGTCAGATGGCATCCAAACTTTAGATCCGGGTAGGTTAGTCAAGTAGGGATATGGATCTATAATTTCGTGGCAATCCAACGGCTAGATCTTAGTAGATCTGAGTTTGAGTGTTCCAAGTGGTCCAAAATGGGGATTAAATCCCTTAAAATGTGGAATAGGGCCCACAAGGTGAATTTCAGAAAAGTAACAATCTGGGTGTATGTTATTTGATGTGTAGATTATGGATCAAGCGGGATCTCAAACACCCATGTACTAGATCTAGGTCAACTTGCTCAAACTAGGAAGTGCGCTTTGCTTGGGAGAAGCTAAGTTGGCTTGGGAAGGGGTCAAACGGAAGCCAATCCTCACCAAACTATAGATCCGGGATGTCGTGGATGCTATAGAGGTGGGTTTTCAATATTATGCCCAACAACCCACTAGATCTAAGTAGATCTGAGAAAATGTAAAATGGGGGTTTTAAGATATTTAGGGTTTTAACAATTTATGAGCTATGTCAATGGATTGGATAAAGGAAAGAGAAACAAACCTGTGGATCTTACCTGGGTAACCTTGTAGATGCCTTGATGATGATGATCTATGCAAACCCGATCAATTTGAGAAGCTTTGAGGTAGTTTCTATGCAAGTCGATTTGATCCAAGAAGCCAATGCGCCCTCTCTCCTGCACAACAAACGTCAACAATATCAGATTTGATGCATCAAGAGATAAGACTAATGCCACAAGAGAAGTAACAGAAAGATAGCATAGATCACAATGAAGCTAATGATAACCCCCTGATACAAGCGAATGCCAAGAAAGTCGATTTGAAGAAGCCTTGCAAAATCGCCCTTGTTGAAGTCGCCCTCCTGTAGACAAACAATGATTTCCAAAAAAGATAGATCTTACCAAAATTTCCAAATGCTAGGTTGCAATAGACTTTCCAATCACCATCTAAGAACACCAGATGCAAAGGAGACCACAAGAATTTCCACAAGAATATTTTTCTATACCAATAATCCAAGAGCCAAAGACTCCTTACAATGAGAGGCTCTCTCCTTTAAATAGGAAGGAGAGGCACCAAAACCCTAACCACTTTTTGAATGAGTGGCTAAGATTAAAAGATACAAATGTCTAATCAATGGTTGAGATGAGCTCAACAATAAAATACATGGATCACAAATAAAATATAATGTAAGTGGACAAAATCGCCCTAGAAGAGGGGAATCCCACCAAATCATGATGACATAATATCATAGGAGGCTTATGGTGGGTCCAAGGGGTAATTTTATCCCTCCTTGGTCAATCCCCATAGCACAATAACCAATAAATAATCATGAAAGTACCAAATCGTGCCTCCATAGTCAAGTCGTGGTCCTCAAAAGACCTCAGAAATCCACAGAAAGTGCCATAAGTGATGGATGCGGGCCCCGATGAAGCTGAAACTGTTGGAGAAGGTGTGGAGGACCCCGATCTATCATCACTGATCATCCCATGCCATAACATTGCCTCAGTAGCCCAAATCGATTTCCTCAATAGCCATTTCTACCAATCCTGAAATGCCTCGGGAAGCGTGAAACTGCCCAAAACAGCCTCCTGGAGTGCCTGCGCTGTCAAGGTGAGGGCACCAGTGTGTCCGGGAGGGGGGTAATATGGTAAAAACAAGTGGCTGGACCACCCCCTCCATCATCAGCGCCCTAAGTCAACCGGATAAAAATCACATCTGCTCCGACAGGGCCTCCGACATACCAAAACTACACTGGGACAGCCTACTGAGGCTCAATCATCACTGTAAGTACCCGAAACTGAAAACAAACTGTCCCATTGGACTCAGAAGGTCCAAATCCATCCAAGATGTGTACTCATACACCATATGAGTCTCTGCATGATCAAAATAAATATCCAATATACCGGAACAGGGCCAATAATAATAATCTGTAAATGTCCAAACACTGCTGTAAACCAAGAATCATCATCATAACCCTGTAGCTGCTGCATAGAATCATCATGTATGTGTACATAGACCATATATCATCTATCCATATCATCATAAGGTCCAACATCTCATGTCCCATGGTCCTCCATGGTCAAACTAGGTCTAACCAAGACCAAATATAACTCAGACCATCATCCAAGGCTGCTGCAAAGTGTCAAGGTTAATACATGCTCTACAACTTATTCAAATAACAATTATAACACATAGTAATCATAACTGGCGATCTAAAACCAAATGTATAGTGTCGTTAATTATTATTATTACTCAGACTAAACTTTCAGGATCATACTCACTTCATAGTTGTGATCAATTTGCTAGTGAAGGGTGAAGGCTAAATTAACTGGCTAGGCCAAGGGATGACTTGACTGACTTGACTTTGTGACACTTTGGCAAGGGAACGGGAATACACCATAGTATATACTGAATGAGCAATAACACAGGGAATGGCGGTGTCTCACAAATGGATGAGTTGTTTAAAGAGGGTTTATTCACCTTCACAGATGCACACAATCCATAATACAAATAAGGCCAGCAATTGTTTAGATATAGCATTTAAGTTCTATTGCTTTTGGGCCTGAAGTTTCCATAGCCTTGATCTATGTGTGTTTATAAACACATTGCATAGATTCACATTTTTTCTTTAGGCTTTCTGCTGCAGGTGTGTTTTTAAGGCACTTGTTTACCTGAGCACTTCTAGGTGTGTCATGGACAGCTTGTTTACCTAGGTATTTATTTTCCAAAAGATATAACATTTTATTTTCATTGCCATGTTCATTTGGCATCCTTCTCATTCATGTGTGTTTAGAAACACATTGCATGAATGGGCTTTTCATACAAGATATAGCATTTCATTTTTTCCAGATTTTGTATTCATGGCAGCACTAAAAGTTTCAGGTTTAGCCAACACAACTTTAGTGACTAGGGGGAATTCCAAGGAACTCTAACTCACCATAGGTAAGTTTTGTCACCAACTCAGAGCCGAGACACAATAAACAAGGAAGCTCATCCAATACAAAGGCTACAGCGGGGAAAGGTCCTCCATGCCACTAGTCAAGTAGTAAGTCAGGGTGATAATCTAAAAGGTAGGCCATGGATGGATGAAGACAATGAATAATGGAGCCAACACTAGCAAGCCAAGGTATGGTTGAATGATCACCTCTATTCTCCCTAAGAAGGGTAAAACCAATGAGTATGAATAGTGAACTTCTAAGTCTGAGTAGGGACAATGTAATATATATAATAGATCGACCAGGTCCAAATATCTATATGATCGCCAGATCATGACACTGAGTGCTAAGACATGCTATAAGAATAAGTATAAAAGCAATCTAACCATAACACCATGATATACCTGCTGAGTCATATACCTGAAAGCTCATCAACCTGTACCATCACCTATCCTCTGGAACTGCTGCTGCAACTCTGAACACTACTGACTGCTCTGTACAAATGGTATAATGGCTATATCGGTCATCTCTCTGAGTGTCCTGAGACTCAGTCATGGCATGGGGAATACAACTGCTGTCCACAATCTGATAGTGATCCAATCTAGATGCTCATCTCAGCATCTCAAATGTAAGGGAACTGGCTGAATAGTGTACTGGAATGAGAAAAATAATGTATGGTAGCCCGGCTACTATATATGTGATAACAGGCAGTTTTCCTTCATTCGTTCACTTCTAGTTTATCTCACATGCTAGTTGTTCCTCAGCCACCTTATTGTTGATCTAATACATTTCACTCATCACTTTGATTACTGGTCACTTTCCATTCACGTACTCATTTTATGCTTGTGTCCAATCACTGGCTGAAATCCAACTTAGCACCTCATGAACACTCATCTCTTGTTTCCATCTCTTTACCATTTGGGATTTGGGTGTATTTTTGTCTCTCAACCATCACTGGTTGAGCGGGGTCTCCCCCCTGACTTGGTTGCTTGCCTCGTCTGAAGTGACAAACGCCCTGTCCGGTGTGACTACCGTTCCTAGAACGGTGGACTTGGCGTTTGCGGGTTACACCTTCTTAGTTGCTCACCCTCTACCGTCTCGGATGAGATGCCTTTCACCAACAGCTAGAGTTTGTGTGATAACAGTACTCTAAGGGAAATGGAGCTAAATGATAAATGTGAGCTATGACCCTTGCAAAATCCAAGATCCTTATGTCCCATCTTATCAAAGCCAAATCCAAAGAAAGGATCATAAAAAATTGGCCCACAAAGAAAGGGTGATGTTATCACACAACTTATAGTTGTCCCTAGTGGTATCGCATCCGGGACGGTAGAGGAGATGGACAACTAAAGAGGTGACCCAAGAGATGCCACGGTTCCCAATGCAAGACGGGAGTCACGTCAACCGAGGCACTCTTCGCTTTAGATCAAGGTGAATCAAGACCAAGGGGGAGACCCTATAGCCAATCAAAGGTGATTGGACCAAAGCAAAGGTTCCTAGGGAAGTGTGAAAGACAAGTTATGGAAACCAATGCAAGGTTAGGTGGACCTAGAAGTTTAAGTATGGTTGAAAGAGGCTTAAGGGATGACTAGTTTTTCAACCAATGAATGATTTAGGCCACATAATGAGATCAAATGACAAGATCTAGTACCATGAACTACACAAGTGGGGCCCACTTCCTTGGGATATGGAAATGGTCAAAATGGGACCCACAAGGTGAGATTAAGGGTGCAAATGGTACCAAGGGGTATGCAAAGAGTAGATCTATGGATCTAGGATGAATTTGAAGATACCCACATATGGGATCTAGCTCATGACACTAAACCCAAGAAGTGCGATTTGCCTTAGGTGGACTAGTGCCTTAAGATGGATGGGTAAATGGAGTCCAAAGTATGCCAAATTATAGATCGGGGTAGCTTAGGCAATTATCAAAGTGGGTTTTGAAGATTAAAGGCATCCAATGGCTAGATCTCCATAGATCTAAGATTGAAAATGCAACACAAAATTGACCCGAGTGGGGCACAACCCTCAAAATGAGGAATGGGGCCCACAAGGTGAAAATCAATGAAGTGAAGCACTAGGGGTAGGTTATCAAGTGAGAGGATCATGAATCAAGTGGGATCTCACCTACCCATGTGATGGAACTAGCTTAACTCACCTACCTAAGGAGGGCAACCTCACTCAAGGAAGCCTAAGTGCCTTGGGGGAAGGGTCAAATGACGTCCAAATGCCACCAAACTATAGATCCGAATTGTCGTGGATACTATAGAGGTGGGTTCTTTTTATTATACCCAAAGCCAAGCTAGATCTTGGTAGATCTAAGAAAAAGTGAAAAATGAGGGTTTTAATCAATTAGGTTTTTTATGATCTAGAATTCATGGATAAGCTAAGGAAGAAGAAGACGATACCTTTGGAGCATACCTGGATGAAGAGATGAATGCTAGTTGAGATGAGGATTACTTTTGCCAAAGATCAAATGAAGAATTTTGAAGCCCTCTTGCCAAATCGTCCTCCTCCAAGTCACACGTGTGTCCCTCTAACCTGTCAAAACCAAGGAGCAAAGCATCAATCAGTATAACATGTTGAGGGTAGATACAAGCAAGAAATAGATAAGCAAAGAATAGTTGGTACAAAGAAAAAACCACTCCCTGTTAACCAAAACGTCCTCTTGAAGCTTGAAGGGTAGGCCTCCCCACCAATTCGCACTCCTCAAAAACGTCTTCTCAACCTGTAAAAAAAGTATGGCAAAATATGCAAGATAGCTACAAGAGATCCTCCAGTGCAATAGACAAAAGCATTTACAATCAAAGCAACCAACATCCACTCCAAGATCCAAGCATGTACTCCAAAAGATAGAATTTTATTCCAAGAGCCAAGCGCCAAATTCTCTAGATGATTTTTACAGTGAGGGGGTCTCCTCCTTATATAGGATAATAAATACAAAAACCCTAGATCTCAAAACCACTTTATGAAATGAGTGGTTGAGATTAAAAGATCTCACAACATAACCAATGGCTAAGATGAGCCATAATATAATATCAAATGGATCACTCAAAATAGAGGTGACGTCATAGCTAAAAGAGACAAAGTGAGGGTGACGTCATCCTCTAGAGGGTGCAAAAGTACATGGGCCCACCTCATATGACTAGGACATGACACATGGATCTCATGGTGGGGCTAGGACGCATCAATCCTTGCTAGCTCATCCCCATGGCACAATAATATAAAATAATATGTCCAAAATAATACAAATGATCAAATCTGTCCTCAAAATCTGTGAGAGACATGTAGTAAAAGGCCTCCTGTGGCCTCTATGGACCCCACTGACTGATGAAAACTGGCTAGAAGATGGGGGGTTCACCCTGGAAGACCTCTGTGAAGACCAAGTGCCAAAACCTTGCCTCAATTGCCCAAGTCGAATTCCTCAGTGACCCTTTTATTCCATTTTTAACCTGCCTCGGTAACTGTGAAAGTGCTGAAACTGCCTCCTAGGGCACCTACGCTATCAAATTGAACCCACCAAGCTCTCCAAAAGGGGGGGTAAATGGTAATATCAAGTGGTTGGACCACCCCCTCCTCATACAACGCCCTAGGTGAACTAGCCTCTCATGGCCCCTGCTGATCAGGCTGGGAAATCAGCCCCAAATCTGGTCAACAAGTGGAAAACTGCATCTATCACTGTCAGAACTACCCGGAACTGAATGATAAGTGTCTCATCGGATCCAGAAGACCCAAAACTACTAAGAATGTATACTCATACATCATGGGTTGCTCTGATGGGCCAACTATAGGGTCCACCATATATGGACAGTGCATAATCTGATGATCTGAAGTAATAATAAAACCTGTTGTACTGCATCAATCACCATCTGAATCATATGTCCATCATATAGCATCATCATCAAGAGTATGTGGGACCATCAATCATCATCCATAAGCATACATGACCCACATCATCACATATCCCAAGAAATGACCATAGTCAAACTGGGTTTGACTAGGTCGACATACAACCAAGGATAAATCATATCAATAGACTAATACATGTTCCTCTAATCATGCTCACAGCTTAACTTAAAGTATAACATCATTTAATGGCATTAGTCGTGTTTGCATATTCCATTGTTATTTATAATTACTTGCACAATAGCTTAAATGACAAACTCACCCATTGGACATGGTGTAACTGCTAGCTAAGGATGAAGGCTAGGAACAAGGTTGGGCAAAGGGGGTGACTTGTCTAGACATAACACAAAGACACTTTGGACTGGGAGAAGGGGGAAGCTACACTCTGTGCTGGACAAATAACACGGGGAAGGGATGTGCCTCACAAATGGGTAAGTTGTTTAGAGAGTGCTTATTCAACTTAGGCATCATGTCTACTTTCATAAAAGATGATTCAGCTTCATTAGGATCCATTGATTTCATTTCATGCCTTTTTGGCCTACATAACCCTTCGAATCTCAGGTGTGCTGATAAGCACAACTAATTGCAGCTTGCATCCAGGGCATGTTTGTATATAAATAAGGTTAGCAATCGTTTTGATATAGAGTTTAAGAACCATTGCTTTTTGGACCTTTCTTATACTCTTCGAGGAGTATTTTTAGCAGTTCATCGCTCTTGCCCTTTACTCACGTGTGTTCAAAAACACATTCTAGAGTTTATAGTTTCCATAGGCAAATTTACATAAGTTTCCATAAGTAGTACATGAGCTTTCAATTTTAGCCAACAACATCTCAAGTGACTAGGGGGAGTTCGTGCTAGTGCCAAACATCGGAACAACCGACCAGAATAATTTAGGCTTACAATCCAACTTACCAAAGGCAAGTTTTGTCACCAACTCAGAGCCGAGACACAAAACAAACATGGATGCAATCCAAACACAGAGGTAGTAGAAAGGGAAGTCCTCAATATCAAAAAGTCAAGCAAGACAAGTCAAGGGTAAAAGCCAAATAAGGAAGGTCATGGATGGATGGAGTTAAGTGAAAGTGGAGCCTAAGCTAGCAGACAAATGGTGTCAAGAAAGACCATATCTATGCAAGGTAGTAAACCAGTGAGTTTTGTCAAACAACCTAAATGTGCAAGTAAAAATGTCCATTTTATAATTTATCATTAAGATAGTCCATTTTAAGTTTACAAAGTTTGCCACATCATGAATCATATACCAAGCTAATGCTATGAACATGACTAAAACAACAAGATAATAATCCATAGTCAATGGTCAGAAATCCATAGGTCATACAACATCATCATAAGAATAATCATCATAAACCATCTGAAACACTGCTGCAATAACATCTCTAGGCACTGAACTGAAACTGTATGGAATAAAGGGTCACATCGGTCATCAAATCTGAACTCTCAAGGCTCAACCTTGACACAAGGTCTAACATAAGTCTGAATAGTATACTGCTCCGATCATGAGTGATCTCAAAATGTAAACTCATCATAGCCAAGCTTTGAATAATCCAAGCTCTAGAATGTGCAGATATCTGCTAAGCAAGAATAGTAGCCCTACTACTATGGTGTGATAAAAGGTAACTCAAAAAGAAAATCATTCCCTTTCATGGCACACATAAGGAAAAAAAATCATTAACCACTAGCTCTTGAAAGCGAAGAGGCAAACTTAGAACTCAGACACCTTCTTATGATAGTTAATTCATAAACACCCTTCCTTAACATTACAAATAATTCACCTTTCCTTAACATTACATTCATTTCATTACCCTCACCTTGCTTAGAAACTTGGTAAATTCACTTAGTCTTTAGGGTGTAACATGAAAATCTAGACCAATTATAGTTGCACCATGGTAGTTCTAAGGTTATTGGGATAATTAATTAATGAGTTATTAGAAAAGTGCACTTAATAGCCTTTTATATTAATGTTTTGCATATACTAAAGCAATGGTATCGGAACCGGACAGGTCTTGCCAAAACTGGTTGGTTCAATCAATTTAGAGCACTTTTCGATCCAAATGGCACCTCCAAACCGGAAATGGATGGTTCAAGGCAAAATCAGCCTTATTTGCCTGAACCAACCAGTTCCGTACAGGGCCTTATCAGTAAATTATCATATAATTAGAATCTGAGATTGTAGACTCTAGACCCTATCTATTAGTAAATTAGTAATTACATGACTATTATGGTTATGTTTGGACTTCAGACTCTAGAGGTCATGTAGAGACTCTTTTTTTATGTATTTTGGTTCATATATGGATTGCCATAGGTGCTATTTTGTTTATAAGCTCTCTTGCTATATACATGAGATAACTTTGCATATTTGTGTCTAATGGTTTGGATTCACATATGTATATGAATTTTTTTTCAAAATTTTAATATTTTATGTATTTATTGCTTGACTGGTTTTTTATCCAATTTTTTCCAGTTCTGACCGGTTTCAAATTTTTAGGATCCACCAGTTCGGTGCCTGGTCCGGTTCTGATAACATTGTACTAAAGTATTTTTCCTAAGTCATATTTTATATGGTCTAACACTAGGTGATTTTCTATAGTTCATTCATGCGCCCTTCTAGGCTTCTCCTAGGTGGCGCACCCCTTTTTCATGCACACGTGTGGGCCTTTGGAGGCACCCTTCATCCTTTCTTTGGCACGTGCGAGAGGGAAACCCTCTTTGATCAAATGGGAGGAGTTGGCATGAGCTTTGACCCACTTTCGAGAAGTTTGTTGGACACTTGGACCATTATTCTCTCTCTTGTTGGACTTGGCAAATATTTTGAGGAGTTGGTTAGAGGAGCGCTCTAGGGTTTTTTACCTCTCTTGGACCCTTGAGAAACTTAGCATGATCCTTGGTTGGAGCACTCCATCTCTTCCTTGTGGTACATTGCACCTTGGAGGGCAAGTTGCTATTTTTACTTGTCAAGCATTTGGATAAGGTTGTTACATCTTGTTAATTGGGTTTCGAACCAACCATTATTACTTTGACTACCTCTTCTAAAGCGCTCCTCTTTTGAAGAATATTTGTATCACTTATGTATTATTTCTCTCTCATCCTAGCGGTGTGCCTCCCTCACTTGGTCAAACAGATTAGGATTTTGGAATTAGGATTGCTAGTTTTGACCATGTATTGGGGAATTTAGCAACTCTCTCATCTATAAAAGAAGGACTCCTCTCATTCTTTGCTTTTGCTAGAACTCCAGATGATAAAACTCTCTCTTGCTCCCATTGTCTATTGTTTTATGTTAAGTGTGTCGGGCTAATTTTAGAAATAATTTGAAGCTAACGGTGAAGAATGTCCAAGTTCTATTTCCTTTTGTTCATGAACGAACGGTTATTAAGTTAACATATTTTATTAATGCTGCATGATTTTTCTAATTAGACAAGCAGCATTTCAGCTCATGATGTTTGCATCTCTTAGGTAGATTGTCTAGTCTCTTTGCAGGTTTTACTAAAGGATTTTCAACAGTTGAAGTCCTTTACTTGGACAAAAGAAGAAATACTACTTGGCTATCAAAGACCAAGACTATGGTGTGAATGATTCTACCAACTCTTTCTCTTTGATCCCCAATAGTTCCACTTTCGTCGATAATGACCCCATGCCCTTCTTCATTATCCTATAGGCACTAGTCAAGAGGTACAATTTCTTTCTCTATTTAAGCCGTCTACACAAAACATTCATTTCCTTTATAAGCTTTTTGTTTCAGAATCTAGAAATTAACCCTCATCTTAAGTTCATAATTGCAAGCAAAAGATAGTTAAGTTCACCTTTTGTGAAAGCATCAATTCATTTTACTAAATTCATGCTTATACTTCATGAAATGATGGTCCTTTGTTTGCTGGTTAACTAACAGATTTAGCGTATGGTGACTGTTATTTTTAGATTTAACTTAGCTCAGATTTTAATCACTTTACATATCTTTAGTTGGGCTAAATCTGTGATTGTTTAAGAGTTATTTTTTTAATTGATTATCTCAAGCACTCTTGAGTAATTTTTCAATTTTTTCAGATGTGGAACAGTTTTTCACACAGCATTTATTGCACTTAATGGATCTGAAATTAACCACTTCTTGTTGTATGTTAATGGCACAAAGACACTCTAATTTCCCAGGAATTCTGCACTCATGTTTACACATATAAGTTGCTGAGATTTTCTTTGTTAATGACCATATTATTTTCAGTTCATAACTTTTTAATTCGTTAGTACAATCTTTAAATGTGGGTGAATTTCTGGAATTGAACACTCTTATTCTATTGGCAATCATGTTTACACATCTAAGTTAATGAAATTTTCTTTGTTAATGACCATATTATTTTTTGTTCATAACTTTTTAATTGGTTAGTAACAATCTTTAAATTTGTGGGTGAATTTCTGGAATTGAACACTCTTATTTTATTGGCAATCCTAGCAATAAAATAGAGTTTATGGTGTTAACATGTTGCATTTCAAATTATTTTAAGAATCACTTAAATCAACATATTCAATGATTTGGGTTGATAGTTAATCAGCACTGCACTTGTCATACTTCAGCAATTTCATTCAGATCAATGATGTTTAATGAGATGGACCTCCATGATCATTTTTAACTTCTTGTTTAACATTTCCTTGATCTAATCTTTTGGCAACAAATTACTTTTCCTTGGCAAATTCATATGTGGCTATTCTCATTTGCAATTTATTGTTGATGGTTATTGAATGTTTTTATCTAATGTTTGAGTTACCATTTTGAAAGTATTTGGATTTCCTAACTCAACAATATTTTTTAACTCTTGAGGCATTATCTACCGCAATAATTTGTTGAAACTCTTGACTTATTTGCCTTAGGGAAACCCCCCATGTGATTGGATTTTCATCCACATCACTAAAGTGAAGGGAAAAGGGGTAGGTGACAGCTACACTTTGTTGTAATTTCCCTTAACTAGAACCCATATTGAGTTCTTGCAAATAGGGAACTGGTTTCTGTGGCAACAGTTCCTATACATTAGGTACCTAGTCATAGCCATGCCTTCAATGGGGGGGAGTCTCGCTTCTATGAGGAGGATAGGATAGGGTGTATTTCCTTAAATTTTGAGATTATAAGTTATAAAACGCTTTTGGGTTTGCTCTATCCTTATCCACAATTCTATAAAGATGCTAAAGCCCCAAACTTCACAACCATATAAGCTAATAGGAGTGACAAAAGTCTTAAAGAGTTGTTTCTTCCTATCCTAAATCCAAATGTCCATTAATTTACAGCTAGTTTCAAGTCCATAATAAGCTTTCCACCCTCCATTTATCCTTTTATCAATGCTATAGTTCTAGTTAGGCTTGTGATGAAGATCAATTTTGAGATATTTGTATGAAGTCACTTCCTCCAAATTGTTGTTGTCATACACAAAATTACCATAAGTGATCTTTTTGGATTTGATTATCATAACATTTGTTTTGTTGGTGTTAATAGAAATACATGTACTAGAGCAAAAATCGTTGAGAATTTTTAGTTACTTGTCGAGATCATAGACACTCCTAGCCATAAGAAAAATAGCATCAATGTAAAGAAGAAGGTGGATAACTATACCAGCTAGAGTCATGCCAAGACAACCCTCTAACATGTCAATGTCTATACCAAAAAGGGTAGGGACAACTTTGCTTGACTCCTATATTACAATCAATTTCTTTCGACGAGCCTTTAATGTTCCTAAACTTAGAAATAACATTCTTGTACAACCTTACCGCAACAGCTCTCAACTCGAAAGGAACTTTTAGCTCTCCTAAATTATTCCAAAGGTTGGTTATGGGCTATGTGTCAATGCTTTTGTAAAGTCAACAAAGCAACACAAGGGATTGGTTCTATTATTGCGACACTCCTCTGCTATGATCTTAAGTGTAACAAGGTGGTCCATAGTTGAATGATAGCTCCTAAATCCAACCTAGCCCTTAGCTCTTTTTCTGTGGCTTTCTAGCTATCCGTTGATCGATCTTCTTTTCTAAAATAATTCCATATAACTTGGCTAAAAGAGGGCTAATCATAATGGTCCTATGATTAGAGGGATAATTTTTATCTCCATTTGAAAAATAGGAACATGAAGGCTTTGAGTCCAGGGTTTAAGGAAACCTTCCTTGACTGCTAAATTGAAGAGCTTGCGGATGTGAGGGATGAGGATAGGCCCTCCAATTTTTATGATTCTCCTTGTAAAAAGTTCAAACATTAAATCATGATAGGGGATATGCTCAACTGATTTTAACCAGCCTCTTTTCAGCTCTCCAGCTACGGGTATAGCTGGAGTACTTGTTCTAGTTACCTAGTTTTTGTTCGGATTTGAAATTTCAATTTTCTACCAAAGAGTTTTAAAAAAAACTCTTAATTTTACTTAGAAAAGGGATCAATATGAAATATCTAACAAAAACACAGTGAACTCGTTAGAACAAAAGGTTGTAAAAACAAATTGGAATTTCTCTTTTAATGCCAATGCTCATATAATGTAAAGCAGCATGCCTCCACCTATTCAAACAGGTTCATAAAATTACATTTTAGATAGACAAAAAACTTACTCCAATAAAGAAATGCAACCACATTGGCCCCCTCAACCGGTTCCGAACAAAAGGCATAACTGAAAAAACAGATAAATACATCAGAAAAACTCCAAAAGTGTTTTGTGCAGTAAATCATCCACTATATCATCATCATAATGCATCAAGGGAGATTATCAAGAAAAAGTAGGCAGCAAAGGTAGCAAAGATCCACTCGTTCTTCCATTCCCTATTCCACCTTGGACCCAACGTTTCAGCTCCCACTCATTATTTTGCCCCACAACTGCATAAATGAGAGCCAAATAATATACAGCCATGTAGAACAATATATTATGTACAAAACATCTTGCTCCATACTGACATACTGGAAAAAATCATTTATATCCAATCCAAATAATTATCATTCTATAATTTTCTTTCAAAAATCTTCACAGGAATGAAGCATCCAGCACTGAAGAAGAAGAAAGATAAGATAATTTTATTAATTTCCAACGAGTGACAACAAAGTTGGTCAATGGGACTCAAAATGATAGGCAGCATAATTACACAAAAGGAGTGCAGAAACAACTCCTAAGACTACTCTACTAAAATCAGAAAGAAGAGCTAACTAACAAGTCACTAGAAATAAAAGTAGTGCGGATACAAAACCATGTTGATTATAGAAAGCAGGGAACAAAACCGTGTTGAGCATAGAAAGCAGTGATCAAGATGTGCAAGAACTACAGCCAGAATGAGGGGAGATAAGAGTAAGAAGAGAGGTCCCCTCCATCAGAGTCATTATTATTAATCATCGTGAAGGGGCCAATGCACTGCCCAATAATATCATTTGCATAATATCAATGGCCAAGGGAACCTCACTATGTAATCCTAGGAAGAGCCGTAGATCAAATAGGTCTATCGCTCTTGACATTCAAGACCAACGGGGGGAATGTTGGGATGGAAAACTGGCTACTCGAGTGGACCTGGAGAGTAGTGTTTAGTACAGAGTAAGTCCGGTCGTGGGATCTCCTAGAGTTGATCTGTTTGATGTCCTGATGGTAACAATCTTGGGAACTCAAAGTAGAGATCCTCAAAAGTCTTATGGAGATCTATAGACTTGTTTGGGGGGGGAATAGAAGAAGTTCAAGGTATCGTTGATCTAGTGTTGGAAGTGCTCAAATGTATAGCCAGGATAAGTACACAATGGGAGTTCAAAAGCAACTCCTAACACAACTCTACTAAAAGAAGAAAGAAGAGCTAACTAACTATTCACAAGAAATAAAAGTAATGCAGATACAAAACCATGTTGAGCATAGAAAGTAGGGGTCAAGATGTGTGAGAACTAGAGGCAGAACGAGGGGAGAGAGAGGAAGAGAAAGTGGCACCCCAATTACAGCCTTTAGTCACCACACCAGGGCCAACACACTGCCTAATAATGTCGACTAGATAATATACAAGGCAAAGGAAACTTGGCTGTGTAATGCTGGGGGGAGCCCTAGATCAAAGAGGTCCATCAATCTTGACACTAAAGGCCAGGGGGGAGAATCTTGGATGGAAAACTAGCAACTCGATGGGACCTTGAGAGCAGTATTTTGTACAAACACCAAAGTCAGTCATCCGGCTACAAACTCCAAAGTAAGACCAGCACTAGGTGTTGATATCCGAAGCGATCAACATTGGCATTGTTACTGCTCAAAATAGCACCCTTGATCGAGGCCACAAATCTCGGTGCAACGAGTGCTAAGCACGGGAGAAACTAGTGCCCAATGTCACCACGACCTAGCTTCTTGAATCTTAACACTTTAGGTCAACTCCTAAGACCAAGGGGGAGTCCCTAGATTTCAGTGAATGATATCTGCAATTGCTTAAACAACACACAAACACCTTTCCCAAGAAAGCTCTCCGCATAGATCAATGCCTTATGGAGTCAAAATAATGAAGCAATAATAACACTAAGTGAGAGGAAGGAGTTATAACACTTTGTCACGGATTCCAAGAAAGATAACTTAAATGTGTTATTGCTATTATAATATTGCAGCAGTTAATAATGATCCAAAAACTTGATGAAAACCAATTAAAACAACACCATCTTACCGTATGAGATCTACCTTGAGGTATGTAGGTGAGGAGGATATGCAATAGGATGAAAAAAGGGCCTTAAATCAGATCTGAAAATGTGAAGTCAGATCTGGTGTTTGCCTCAAAACAGCCCTCAAATAGATGGCGGTCTTGCTTATCACGTTCCCCAATGAACTTCCAACCCTCCCAGGGGTCAATCTAAGCCCAAAACCCTACTGTTTAGGCCTTCATACATGGCTGAAATGATGAACATACCTACTATACTTGCAATAACAAATTTGCAAAACCAAACCCTATCAAGCACAGGTCACGGAAAATCTCACAAATCGACCACAGGAACAAAACACCCTTAAGGATTCACCATTAATTCAACTAGGGCGCACTTTTCTATCCGAACAAAAATTCCAATTTGCAAATATTTTTTGAGATATGAATTTTTGTAATATTATGGGTTTTTCCAATATTAGATTTTTTAGGAATTTTATAATAAATACACGAGAATTTTGATAAAAAAAAGGGAAGAGAATAGGTTATGACCTTAGTCCTCAACCCTAGGGCAATTAGAGATTGCGGTTAATGTCCCTACTCAATTTGGCTATTCAAGATTTACCAACTAGGCAAAAGGCCAGTAACCAATACTAGGTCAAAGTAGCCAAACCCTAATTAGGGCAAACAATAAATCCCACACCCCGCAATGAAGAGCTTCTTCAAGAGGAAGGTCTCCTCTAACAAGACTAACAAGATGCCAATAAACCCCAATTTACCTTGCTTAAGGTGCAAAAGCAATGCCAAACAAGAAAATGCAGAGATCTTACCAACATCAACCAAGGAAAGAGTAAGAGAAAGAGTTCGTAGGTCCTTCTTAGACACGAGTTAGTACAATTATTCTTTGGATCTATCTTGCAAAATAGAAAACCCTAGAAAATCCACCATTCATCACAAGAGAAACTTTCCAAAAAGAGAGGTGTGTGTCACTCAAATGCTCCAATATACCAAGAGAAAAAGAAACAAGTACATAATTAGAACCCTTGTCTTGTTACAAATGAATGCGAGGAGCCTTTATTTATATGAGTCTTCATAGACTTGTCTAACTTTAGAGCCTACTTCACTAAAAAGTAAAATAACTAGAAGTTTGGGTTTGTCACCCACAAGCCAAGGACTAAACCACAAAAGACTAAAAATAATGATAAAATGATGCAATTGGTGAAGTGATGAGCTGAGGGAGGAAATCATGCCCCAACTAACCCCAACAATGTATAAGATCCCTCAACACCCTCCCCTTTAGCAAGGCAAATCTCTCTAAAAGAAGATGACATCATGATGAAGTGTTCACATGTGAACCAAGAGGAGGGGTCCTACAAGAAAAGGATGTTAAATTTTGAGCATTAATTCACAATACTCTAGGATCTTTACTGAGAGAATAACATGTACAGTATATCAATGCATATCAATCATAACAAGCATGTCAATCATCACAAGAATCAAAAGCATGAGAGACAAGAGACACAGAGTTTCCGTGGGGAAAACCCTAAGGTGAAAAACCCCACAACTTCCTCAGAGATAGAGAGAGCAATGGCTCAACCAAAATACACAGAGATAATCTCCTAGTAGCAAATGATCCTCCTCCTCACTAGTGCGCCACTTTCTGAGTGAGAGAAGTGTGAGTTTCCGAGTGATCAAAATAGAGATCTCCCGATCTCTATTTATACTTGTCTGTTTTCCCAGTGACCTTATGGGGCCGACTTGTCTAGCTAGGTACATCAACCATATAATATATATTTTAGGGCCGACCCCACACATGGTGGTCTAATAACCCATCGGTAAGTTCACACACTTGCGACACTTGTCAATACACATGACGACACTTCCTTATAGAGGAATAATACATCTCTTATAAGGGTACAATAAATATATATGAAATACATAGATGAAATACATTCTGAAGTTACATATACATCAACAGAGGAAGGTCCAAGTGGGCATAAATGAGGTGTGCTAAATCGGGTACAACAACCCTTACACACACAATCACCTTCTACACAGCATAAACATGAGAGTGCCTAGGAACCCCTAAGCCATGTGTCCTAATGGGTCCATCCCAAGAAGCATTGGACACCAACCCAGGGCACAAATGGCCCAACATGATGGGGGACTTCCGCCCATCAAGGGGCAGTCAGCAATGCCACTAAGCCAACACTTTTCTTGGAATGAAAACCAAGAGGACCTGCCATGACCAAACCATGGGTTTTGAGCCCAGCTAGACCACCACTTTTAGATAAACAAGCCCAGACTTGGCCTTTTACAATGGCAAAAGACCCCATCACTTCGGTATATCCTAAAAGGCACGCTGCAGACAATCCATTGTTGATTTTTGTTGCATCGAACAAGTACTTCTGCATAAGCCAAGTGTCTGGCACGCTGGAGTCGTCCAGGGGACCTTTCAAACTTAGGAGTTTCACTTTAATTAAGTGAACTATTAAAGTGAATGTTCTTTTGTATTTACTTTATGTAGGGTGATCAGGGCCATGGTATTTGGTTACCCATGGTATTAGCCCTAGGTATTTGCATATTGTAATAGTATAAAGGACAGCCTACGTGAGAGGAGACACACAAGTCACACAGAGTGAGAGAGACATCCCATTGATTAATTGACGAAGGACTGTCAGCTAAGTGTGCAAGTGCAAGGGGCAGAGGTCAGAGGAACAGAGCAAGGGGCAGCCGAGGGCTAGTAACCAACAAGATCGAAAGACTGATCTTGAGGTTAGGAAACTAGCATTCTATCTTTGTATTCCTCAGTGGGCCATTATCCCAAGACGAGAACCCAAGGTCTTTATTAATAATAAAAATCAAACTGTTAGCTGGTTTTTCCTATTTGGGGCTTTCTAGGGTAAATCTGAGTGTCAAATGTGTGTGTCATTTTCTTGTCTTTTTTGTTGCGTAATTGTTAAGAACTTCAATGTATTTTCTTTCATAATTTTGTAATTATCGGAACAGAAAATCAGAGCTAGGTTCCTAAAATCAACATGGTATCAAAGCCAGATCGACTCTAAGAGGGAAATCATTTCTGCAAAGATTTACGAGAAATGAAAAGGGGGGAAGGGAGAGCAAATGTACCAACCATACAGCGTATGGCTGCACAGCCGCTAAAGTGCATGTGCAATGTTCAGGAGTTCGCGGGTTGTGGTGCCTGCAGCAGGGCGACGGTGGAGAAGCGTCAAGCTACGGATTAGACCAATGGATCGAGTGAGAGCGAGAGGTGAAAGGGCCAAGCAAAGAAAGATAAAACCTGCGTGCTAGAGCTAGAGCTCAAGTTGGGCAAGGGCCAACGGCGTAGAGGCAAGGCCAGCGGCGTAGAGGCAAGGCCAACGGAGGAAAAGATGCTAGCCTAAGTGATTGAGCCAATAGTGTTGTTGGGAAAACGGGAGTTCAGGGCCAAGTTTGTAGCTGGCACCGTGAGTTGTTGGGTCGAAAAAGGAAGCTACGGATCAGGGGACGTGACTGCACGTTGGGCGCCAGGATGCCACTGGAAAGTAATCTTCGCAACGAGCAGTCGCATGGAGATAGGAGTTGATGGCACGAGCGTAGAGGAGGCTGCAGCCTAGACATGAGCGCAGTGTAGCGGCACGACTGAGGCTAATCGAGACCCAATGTGAGGCAGTCGACATGCAAAAGGAGCATGAGCGAACAGTTACGAGAAGCTCCACGTCGAGACAACAAACAGGGCGACTGAAGCTGGAGAGGCTGCAAGTCACAGGCGATTACTGCGGACAGGGACGGCTAAGGATTAGCAAATCGGGGTGTGTTGTAGCAGCCATCGATAGCCAAGTTTGAGGTCCACGAGCAAAGAGTCAGCCACCAAGATAAAATCGGGGCTACGAGCTCAAGGCTATTCGGGCAGGGCAGCAAGCCTAGGGTTGCCCAAAAATAGACCTAGGCAGGAAATTTCAGGCAGGCTGCCCCGGGTAGCACCCAGGAAATTTTGGGCAGCCTAAAAGGCTAAAACAAATCCAAGCAACCTTAAAGAGATTTCGGGCAGCAACCAAAAAAGGCCCAATAAGTGACTGAACAGCACCCAAAAAGGCTTCGACAGTGAGTAGAAAGCTCAAGCAGCCCTACAAAAGCCTTTGGCAAGGGTCTGGGTAGCAATTAAAATCTGAGCAAGGAACAAAGTTCGAGCAACAGGATGGCAGCAGGCATTCATTTTGAAGACAGGTTGGAGGGAACCTCCAACTACAGCCCTTAGAAGGAAAGGGTCACACTCGTTCTCATGGAGAACAGTATGTGGGAGTTTGTTAACTCCACGGTGACCCCGCCAACAGATCCTCAGGAACTAGTAGTTCACAATCTGAAGGACGTGGACTAGTAGATACATGCTCCATGAGGTATTCTAGTGTTTGTGAGCACAGGTACAGGTGCAAAATAAAAGCTGAAAGCAAGGATGGTGCAGTGCTGGTTTGAAGACTGATGCAGAGCAGATCGAGACCAGAGATTCTGAGGTTCTCAAGCGCTCTCTCCCTTAGAGCACTTGTCCCAGCTGGAGCCAGATGTTATCACACCATAGTAGCAGGGCTACTATTCTTGCTTAGCAGATATATGCACATTCCAGAGCTTCCATTATTCAAAGCTTGGCTATGATGATTGTATATTTTGAGATCACTCATGATCAGAGCAGTCTATTATTCAGACTTATGTTAGACCTTGTGTCAAGGCTGAGCCTTGAGAGTTCAGATTTGATGACCGATGTGACCCTTTATCCCATACAGTTTCAGTTCAGTGCTTAGAGATGTATTGCAGCAGTGTTTCAGATGATATATGATGATTATTATTGTGATGATGTTATATGACCTCTGGATATTTTATCATTGACTGTGGATTATTATCTTGTTAATTTAATCATGATCACAGCATCTGCTTGGTATATTATTCCTGATGTGGCAAACTAATTAAAATGAACTATAAATTATAAAATGGACATTTACTTGCACATTTAGGTTGTTTGACAAAACTCACTGGTTTACCACCTTACATAGATATGGTCTTTCCTGACACCAGTTGTCTACTAGTTTAGGCTCCATACTCATTTGACTCCATCCATACATGACTTTCCTTATTTGACTTTAAACCTTGACCTGTCTTGTTTGACTTTCTGATACTGAGGACTTCCCCATTTTCTACCTCTATGTTTGGACCGCATCCCTGTATGTTCAGTGTCTCGGCTCTAAGTTGGTGACAAAACTTGCCTTTGGTGAGTTGGATTGTAGGCCTAAATCATTCTGGTCAGTTGTCCCGATGTTTGGCATTGGCTCAAACTCCCCCTAGTCACTTGAGATGTTGTTGGCTAAAACTGAAAGCTCATGTACTACTTATGGAAACTTATAAATTTGCCCATGGAAACTAAAAAGGGCAAGAGCGATGAACTACAAAAAATACTCCTCGAAGAGTATAAGAAAGGTCCAAAAAACAATGATTCTTAAAAGCTATATCTAAACAATTGCTGACCTTATATGTGTATGAAAACATGCCCTGGATGCAAGCTGCAACTAGTTGTGCTTATCAGCACACCTGAAATCCGAAGGGTTATGTAGGCCAAAAAGGCCATGAAATGAGATTGAATGATCCTAATGAACCTGGATCAACTTGATGTAGACATGATGCCTAAGTTGAATAAGCACTCTCTAAACAACTTATCCATTTGTGAGGCACAGCCATCCCCCGTGTTATTTTGTCCAGCACAGAGTTTGTAGTTTTCCCCTCTTCCCAGTCCAAAGTATTTTTGAGTTGAGTAAGACAAGTCAACCCCTTGGCCCAACCTTGTTCCTAGCCTTCATCCTTCACTAGCAGTTTGACCATATCCAATGGGTGCGTTTGTCATTTAAACTATTGTGCAAGTAATTTCAAATAACAAAGGAAATATGCTAACTTAATCAATGCCACTGAATGGATGTTATACTTTGAGCTTGGCTGTGAGAATGATTAAAGAAACATGTCTTAGTCTACTGATGTGATTTATCCTTGGTTGTATATTATTGGGATTCGTGATGATGTGGGCCATATATATACCTATTGATGATGATTGATGGTCCCACATACTTGATGATTATGCCATATGATGGACACATGGTTCAGATGATGATTGATGCAGTTCAGCAAGTTTATTATTACTTCAGATCATCAGATTATGCACTGTCCATATATGGTGGACCCTACAGCTGGCCCATTAGGGCAACCCATGGTGTATGAGTACACATTCCTAGTGGATTTGAGTCTTCTGGATCCAATGAGACACTTATCTTTCAGTTCCGGGCACTTCTGACAGTGATTGATGCAGTTTTACACTTGTTGACCAAATTTGGGGTTGATTTCCCAGCCTGAGCAGCAGGGGCCAGGAGAGGCCAGTTCACCTAGGGCGCTGTATGAGGAGGGGATGGTCCAGCCACTTGTTTTTACCATTTACCCCCCCTTCTGGAGAGCCTGGTGGGCTCAGTTGGACAGCGCAGATGCCCTAGGAGGCAGTTTTGGCACTTTCACAGTTACCGAAGCAGTTAAAAAATGGGATAAAGTGGTCACTAAGGAATTCGATTTGGGCAATTGACGCAAGGTTTTGGCACTTGGTTTTCAAAGAGGTCTTCCAAGGTTATCCCACTATCTTCCAGCCAGTTTTCACCATGTGGGTAGGCCCACAGGGATCACAGGAGGTCTTTTACTGATTGTCTGTCACAGATTTTGAGGACAGATTGGGTCATTTATATTATCTTGTACATATTTTATTATTTTATTGTGCCTTGGGGATGAGCTAGTAAGGATTGATGCCTCCTAGCCCCACCATGTGCTCTCTATGTCATGTCCTAGTCATTATGAGGTGGAATTTGGTACTTTTACCCCCTCTAATGGATGACGTCACTCTCCATGATTATTTTTAGACTATGACATCATCACTTTATGAGTGATCCATGTGTTATGTTATTATGGTTCATCTTAGCCATTGATTGTATGATGAGATCTTTTAATGTCAACCACTCATTTGATGTAGTATTGTAAAGTGGTATAGGGTTTTGGTCTTTATTATCCTATATAAGGAGGAGACCCCCTATTGTATAGTTCACCTTTGGAGCTCTGGAATATTGGAATAGAACACTTCTTTGTGGAGCATATCTCTCTTGTCTTGTGGATTCTCTTGCATCTTGAGTATATAGTATCTCTTCTATGTATCATTGTGGGTTTTGGTTCTACAACTATTTGTCTTGCAGGGAAGTCGAATTGGTGGAGAGGAGGGCGATTTCTTGAGGATTATTGTTGGAGGGATCCACATATTCTCTCTTGGGTTGATCTTGTGACAGGGAGTATCATTATTGCATCTTCGTGACATAGTTGATGCTTTCTATTACATCTTTCTATCATTTTCATAATCATCTTACTTGACTTGTTTCCTTTGATCTTGTCTTGTAGGAGGAGGACGATTTGGCTTCTTGAGGAGGACGATTTAGCTTGGAGAATCAAAATTGCACTCTTGAATATACACATAGGAGAATGCTATCAATTTGCAAGGTGGCCATAAGAAATTGAGGTAAGATCTACAAGGTATGTGTCTCTTTCCATCCATTCTCTCTTCATTGGTCACAAACCCTAATTAATCAAAACCCCAAATTTTGGTTTTTCTTAGATCTACTTAGATCTAGCCTTGCTTTTGAAAAGATCTTAAGAACCCACCTCTATAGCATCCACCCCTAGTTGGATCTATAGTTTGGTGGTGATTGGGTTAAAATTTACACACTTTTCAAGGCAATATAGCTCTCTTGAGGCAAATCGCACTTCCTTGGGAGAGGCTTGTTTGGTTAGATCTAGCATATGGGTAGGTGAGATCCCACTTGATTTGCAATCTACATACTTGATAACCTACCCCTAGACTCTTACTTTGGTGATTTCTACCTTGTGGGCATCATTCCACATTTCAAGGGATTAAAACCCCATGTTGGACTACTTGGCACCTTAAAACTCAGATCTAGTAAGATCTAACCCTTGGATTGTCTTGATTTTCTAGATCCACATAGATCATTGCCTAAACTACTTGGATCTACAATTTGGTGGCCATTGGACTTGTTTTGACACACCTTTCCCATCTTTTAGCCCTCCTTGAGCAAGGTCGCACTTCCTTGGATGATTGAGTTTGCCCACTTTGAGGACGTGGGTAGTTGAGATTTTGGTGGATTTGGAACGGGCATACCTTGAAACCTAGGTCTAGAGTATCATTTTGTGACGATCTACCTTGGGGGTAGCATTCCTTGTTTTAAGGGATTGTGGTCCACTTAGGGTCATATCATGAAATCCTAGAACTAGCAAAATCCAACCACCACATCCCAATTAGCCCACTTGATTTGAATACTAGGTGTCCCGATCTACACTTCGGCATATCTTTTGACTCCATTAACCCATCCAACAAGGCACTAGTCCTCCTTAAGCAAGTCGCACTCCTTGGGAATTGTGTCAAACCTTAGATCCCGTATGTGGGTATTCCTAATTTCAACTTAGATCCATAGATCTACTCATTATATGCCCCTTAGTACCAATTTCATCCCTTAAAGTCATTCACATTTGAGTCATTCACATATCCCAAGAAAGTGGGTCCCATTTGAGTCATTCACATATCCCAAGAAAGTGGGTCCCACTTGTGTAATACATGGTACTAGATCTTGTCTTTTTAGCTCATCATGTGGCCTAAATCATACATTGGTTGAAACACTAATCACCTCTCAAACCACCTTCAACCATACTTTAACTTCTAGGTCCACTCAACCTTGCATTGGTTTCCGTAACTCATTGTTTACTTATCCCTAGGAACCTTTGTTTGGGTCCAATCATCTTTGATTGGTAATAGGGTCTCCCCCTAGGTCTTGATTTATCTAGATCTAAAGTGAAGAGTGCCTCGGTTGACGTGACTCCCACCTTGCATTGGGAACCGTGGCATCTCTTGGGTCACCTCTTTAGTTGTCCATCTACTCTACCGTCCCGGATGGGATACCACTAGGGGCAACTACAAGTTGTGTGATAACAAGTACCTTGTTAGTTTTGTACCTAGGGAAGTGTTCCCCAAGTGACAATTGCCTAATGTCACTTAAAAGGGGGAAAAAGGTGACCCTCACATTAAAAGCACATTAATGAGGCTTTATAACATTAAAGTCACTTTTTGCTCTCATTGAATCTTGTCCATTGGATTGGATCATCTTCCACCGTTGGATTAGAACCCACTTAGGGTTAAAACAAAAAGCATGAGGGAGGCATGAGAGCTCATTTTACTTTTGTGAATGAAGTGAAGAGAGAGCAAGAATAGAGAGAGCAAGGGCACGATTTCCAAGGAGCAGTACAGCACAAAAATCGAGGAGACTTTAGCAATAAATTCTGGGCATGCTTATCAAGGCTACCGTACAGTACGGATTTGGGCACAACTTTTGAGGCAGCTTGCACGCATATCGAGGTCCGTATAGGCAGCAATTATTGCTGGTCGTACAGCACAGGTTTCAAGTATATGCTGGGCACAAATCCCGAGTTTATCCCTGCACAGTTTTCGAGGGTTTGACTGGGCATTAATCGCGAGGTTGACTGCACAGTTTTCGAGGAAGGTACAGGGCATGATTTCCAAGTTGACAACATAGTTTTCGAGAAGTATACAGTGCTGAAATCGAGGAACAACCTACACAGAAATCTGCCTTGTTCATGCATAGATTTCGAGGTGCATTTGCACAAAAATCGAGACAGGTACAGTGGTACGGACTGTGTATTTCCCAGCACAGATTTCGAGTAATTTCTGGCACGTATTTCAAGGCTGTGGGCACACAAATCAAGGTTTTGTTTGGTGCACAATTTTCGAGAAAGATTCTGTTGAGTGGTGAAGATAAGTAAATTTTTTATTGTAATGCTGTGATGAATTTTTGCTGAAGAAATAAAATCTCTCTCTCTAGCTGGTTTTCCACGTGGGGGTTTTTCCAGGGCACAGTTGCCAAAAACATCTCAGTGTCTCTTTTGTGGTGTGCATGTGTTAATATTTACTTTTAGCCTGTCATTGTGTTTTTACTGTGTGTTTAAGTGTTACAACATTTTTTCATAAGTAACCTTTAGCCAATGCAAAACTGGTTGTTGGTGAAAATCACTGAAAAGTTAACATAAACCAGCAAACAGTAAAACCCAGAAAATTCTACATGGTATCAGAGCGCAGGGGCAGAAAACAGTAATATTTTTGCTGCATACCGAAATTTCCAGAACTCAGAAATTTTTTAGATTTTCTTCTGTTTGTGATCAGCATTCTGTTGGGTTGAAGTTGAGATGGCTACAGGTCTGAGGATTGAGGATATAGGTTGAATGGGACTGAGAATTTTGTGCCATGGAAGGCTAGAATTTTGTTGATTTTGGAGGAGAATGAACTATGGGTGGAGGCGGTCAAAAGTACTACAACCAACCCCATTGTTATTCCAGATGGTACAAATGCAGTAGCCCTTTCAGCCTTCAACAAGAAGGACTGTAAGGCTAGGAGGATTATCCTTGACGCAGTTAAAGACCACATAATCCCTCACATTTCTGGTAAGACCAGGGCACATGAGATGTGGAGTGCCTTGACCAGCTTGTATGAGAGTTCCAATGAGAACAGAAAGATGGTTCTCAAAGAGAAACTCAAGAGTATCAAGATGAATGGAGGAGTGGGAGTCACAGCTTACCTCACTAGGATTTCTGCAGTTCGGGATGAACTGGCAACGGTTGGTGAAGTAGTATCTGCTACTGAGCTTGTACGCACAGCAGTGAATGGGGCTTCAAAGTCCTGGAGTGTATTTGTGCAGGCCATAGTGGGTAGAGAGAACCTACCGTATTGGGAGAGACTGTGGGATGACTTTGTGCAGGAGGAGACCAGGAGGGGTCTCGTACAGGGCAGTTCATCACAGAGTGGGGTGGATGAGGAGAACATGGCACTGACAGCCAATGGTAAGAAGAAGAAGGGTCCCAAGAAGGGTGGGGCCAAGAGGCAGCAGCAGCAGCAACCGCAGGGTGGACAGAAGAAGGACTTGAGTAAAATCAAGTGCTATTGTTGTCAGGCGTTTGGGCACTATGCTTCACAGTGTCCAAGCAAGAAGAAGAAGAAGGGACAGGGATTGCAGACAGCAGCTTCAGCAGAGGTTGATGATTTTGGTGACAGGTTTCAGAGGGAGTTTTCCCTATATGCTGGACAGATTAAGAGAAAGAGAATCTCTTTAGCCACCAGCTCAGGTATGGATATGGAGAGTGAGCACTCATTGTTGACAGGGCATCAGACAGGTCCATCCACCACTAGTACGTGGTACATTGACAGTGGAGCCTCGAGACACATGACAGGTGCTTGAGAGTTGTTTTCCGAGCTATCGCGGACAGTTAGAGATGTGGAGGTGGTACTTGGTGACAATACCATTGTTAGAGTAGTTGGTCAGGGGACCATTACATTTGAGAGGGAGTCCATGAGTCCCATGACTTTGAGGGATGTGTTGTACGTCCCTAGGCTGAAAAAGAACCTTGTTTTAGTTTCCACTATTGAGGACAGGGGTCTTGGGGTGTGTTTCTTAGATGGGAGAGTGCAGGTGTTCCCCAGGACTACAGGTGTATCTACCCCCATGGATATTGGAGTTAGATGTGGACGACTGTACAAGCTATTGTTTCAGCCACAGCATGCTCTAGCACACAGCAGCAGCAGTGAGCTATGTGAGCTATGGCACAGGAGGATGGCCCACTTACATCACCCAGCTCTGAGATTGTTGAGGAGCATGGTTACAAGTTTACCTGAGTTCGACATTGAGCAGAGTGATGTGTGCAGAGGGTGTGCTTTGGGAAAGTACACCAAGACTGCTTTTCCAAGCAGTGACACGAGAGCAGCAGGAGTGCTTGACTTGATTCATTCTGACATTTGCGGTCCTATGTCTTCAGTATCTTTGACTGGTCACGAGTACTACATTAGCTTCATTGATGACTACTCCAGGAAGACCTGGATCTACTTCTTGAGGAACAAGAAGTCCCCATTAGTGTTGAGTGTCTTCCAAGGGTTCAAAGCCCTTGTGGAGAAGCAGACGGGGAGGAAGATCAGGATGTTGAGATCAGACAATGGGGGTGAGTATACCTCCAAGGAGTTCAATGCTTTTTGCAGTCAGGAGGGTATACAGCAACAGTTGACAGTTCCCTACACTCCTGAGCAGAATGGAGTAGCAGAGAGAAAGAACAGGTCGATCATGGGAGCAACGAGAGCCATGCTTCATGATCAGGGGTTACAGTTCTTTCTATGGGCAGAGGCATGCAACACTACAGTGTATTTGCAGAACAGGAGTCCTCACCGTGCTTTGGGGAGGATGACTCCAGAGGAGATGTATTCAGGCAAGAAGCCTGAGGTGAGCCATTTTCAGATATTTGGCTTTCTGACTTACTCTCACGTCCCTTCTGAGAAGAGAACGAAGTTCGAGCCCACTGCAGAGAGAGTTATCTTTGTGGGTTGCGATGAGACTTCGAAGGCATATCGACTTTACATTCCCGGCCAGAGGAGAGTTGTAGTGAGGCGGAAAGTGAAGTTTGATGAGGAGAGGGCCTTCAGGAAGTCGAGAGAGATGGAGCAGAGGGAGCCACCAGCTCCCACACCTCAGTTGACATAGGCTTCTTCGATACAGGTTTCAGGTCCGCAGGTTTCTGGAGTGACTGGATCACAAGGTACAGGCATAGCTTCTACAGGATCAGTGGTTCAGGTGACAGGTACTTCAGGGACAGGTTCAGGGACAGGCACAGGTTCAGGATCATAGGTTACAAGGTCTTCAGGGACTAGTTCATCAGTCACTAGTCCTCGGGGTGTTAGACCTTCTGCTTCTGGGAGTTCCTCGGATGAGGATAGACCAGTTTGGGAGGAGCCTTCAAGAACGAAGAAGCCTAAGTGGCTTCAGGACACCTTGAAGGAAGCAGAAGCATTTGGTAGACCTCAGGAGGCGATCAGGTCAATAGTTGAGCCAGACAAATATGGTATGGCCCTTGTTGCGAGTCTTCGTGACTCTGCTCCTTCCACATTTGAGGAGGCTTCTCAGCATCAGGTATGGAGAGATGCCATGATGGAAGAGTACCATTCCATCATGAAGAATGATGCTTGGGAGATTGTGCCGAGACCTGAGGGGAAGTCGGTGGTGACTTCCAAGTGGCTTTACAAGATCAAGCATGCTGCAGATGGCAGTGTGGAGAAATTCAAGGCTCGGTTTGTGGCTCGGGGGTTCTCACAAGTTGAGGGAGTTGACTATGATGAGACATTTGCTCCAGTTGCTCGGTATTCTTCCATCAGAGCAGTGATATCTATAGCAGCAGAGATGGGTTGGAAGATCCACCAGATGGATGTGAAGACCACATTTCTCAATGGTCTTCTGCGGGAGGAGGTGTATTTAGAGCAGCCACAGGGATTCCAGATACATGGGAGAGATTCTCATGTGTGCAGGCTTAGGAAAGCCTTGTACGGTCTGAAGCAAGCTCCTAGAGCTTGGTACTCCAGGATCGATGCATACTTGACTTCGATGGGCTTCCCGAAGAGTGAGGTTGATCCCAACCTTTACTGCATTGTGGTTGGTGGAGATCCTCTCATTCTTCTATTATATGTTGATGACTTGTTTATCACTGGAGATGAGCGTCTTATTGCACAGTGCAAGAGAGACCTTGCAGTTGAGTATGAGATGACTGATATTGGGCTGATGCATTAGTATTTGGGGATGGAGGTTTGGCAGGAGCCTGGACATATTTTCCTAGGATAGGGGAAGTATGCAGTTGATATTCTAAAGAGTTATCGGATGGAGGACTGTAGGCCTATGTCTACACCTATGATCACCAACTTGAAGCAACTTCATGCTTCAGAGGGTAAGTTGGTGGATCCCACACTCTATCGTCAGCTCATTGGATCGTTGATGTATCTGGTCAACACCAGGCCAAACTTGTGTTTTGCGGTCAACACTCTTAGCCAGTTCATGGTGCAGCCTAGGAGTGTGCATTGGACTGCCGCAAAGCACATTCTGAGATACCTAGCAGGGATAGTGGATTATGGTATGGACTACAGGGGTTCGGGTGGAGTCAGCTTGGTTGGGTTCACAAATTCAGACTGGGCAGGTTGTGTGAGGGATCGGAAGAGCACTTCCGGTTGCTGGTTCAGCTTGGACTCGGCAGCAGTGTCGTGCTTCAGCAGGAAACAAAAGTCCGTTGCATTGAGTTCTGCTGAGGCTGAGTATATGGCAGCCAGTCAGGCGACTTGCGAAGCACTGTGGCTTCATAAGCTATTGGTAGATTTATTTGATCAGCAGCTAAGACCTACGGTGATCTATTGCTACAATCAGAGTTGCATTCAGCTCTATGAGAATCCGGTGTTCCATGACAAGTCGAAGCACATTGAGATCAGGTACCATTTCATCCAGGACTACGTCCAAAGAGGAGCAGTTGAGTTGCAGTATATTTCCACTGATGAGCAGGTAGCAGATGTCCTGATGAAGTCTTTGGGGAGGGGGAAGTTTGACTTCTTCAAAGATAAGTTGGGAGTGGTGCGGAACACCTTCCTCGGTAAGAGGGAGTGTTAGTTTTGTACCAAGGGAAGTGCTCCCCAAGTGACAATTGCCTAATGTCACTTAGAAGGGGGAAAAAGGTGACCCTCACATTAAAAGCACATTAATGAGACTTTATAACATTAAAGTCACTTTTTGCTAAAGTTAAGTGGGTGAGTGAAATATTTATTTAAGTGATTTAAATAAAGTGATTTTTTTACTCTCATTGAATCTTGTCCATTGGATTGGATCATCTTCCATCGTTGGATTAGAACCCACTTAGGGTTAGAACAAAAAGCATGAGGGAGGCATGAGAGCTCATTTTACTTTTGTGAATGAAGTGAAGAGAGAGCAAGAATAGAGAGAGCAAGGGCACGATTTCCAAGGAGCAGTACAGCACAGAAATCGAGGAGACTTCAGCAATAAATTATGGGCACGCTTATCAAGGCTACCGTACAGTACGGATTTGGGCACAACTTTTGAGGCAGCTTGCACACATATCGAAGTCCGTACAGGCAGCAATTATTGTTGGCCATACAGCACGGGTTTCAAGTATATGCTGGGCACAAATCCCGAGTTTATCCCTGCACAGTTTTCGAGGGTTTGACTGGGCACTAATCCCGAGGTTGACTGCACAGTTTTCGAGGAAGGTACAGGGCACGGTTTCCAAGTTGACAACACAATTTTCGAGAAGTATACAGCACTGAAATCGAGGAACAACCTGCACAGAAATCGAGGCAGATTTATGAGTTGTTCATGCACAGATTTGGAGGTGCATTTGCACAGAAATCGAGACAGGAACAGTGGTTCGGACTATGTATTTCCCAGCACAGATTTTGAGTAATTTCTGGCATGTATTTCAAGGCTGTGGGCACACAAATCAAAGTTTTGTTTGGTGCACAATTTTCGAGAAAGATTCTACTGAGTGGTGAAGATAAGTAAATTTTTTATTGTAATCCTGTGATGAATTTTTGCTGAAGAAATAAAATCTCTCTCTCTCTAGCTGGTTTTCCCTGTGGGGGTTTTTCCAGGGCACAGTTGCCAAAAACATCTAAGTGTCTCTTTTGTGGTGTGCATGTGTTAATATTTACTTTCAGCCTGTCATTGTGTTTTTATTGTGTGTTTAAGTGTTACAGCATTTTTTCATAAGTAACCTTCAGCCAATGCAAAACCCGTTGTTGGTGAAAATCACTGAAAAGTTAACATAAACCAGCAAACAGTAAAACCCAGAAAATTCTACATACCTTCCTCTTTATGAGGGAGTGTTGATTTTTGTAGCAGCAAGCAGGTACTTTTGCATAGGCCAAGTGTCTGGCATGCACGAATTTTCCAAGGGATCTCTCAGACTTAGGAGTTTTACTTTAATTAAGTGAACTATTAAAGTGAATGTTCCTTTGCATTTATTTTATGTGAAGTGATTGAGCCCATGGTATTTGGTGACCCATGGTATTGGCCCTAGGTATTTGCATATTGTAATAGTATAAAAGGACAACCTGGGTGAGAGGAGACACACAAGTCACAAAAAGTGAGAGAGAGACATCTCATTGATTAGTTGACGAAGGATTATCAGCTAAGTGTGCAAGTGTAGGGGGCAGAGGTCAGAGGAACGGAGCAAGGGACAACCGAGGGATAGTAACCGGCAAGATCGAAGGGTTGATCTTGAGGTTAGGAAACTAGCATTCTATCATTCTATTCCACAGTGAGCCATTATCCCAGGACGAGAGACCAGGATTTTTATTAATAATAAAAATCAAACTGTTTGTTGGTTTTTCCCCAGTTGGGGTTTTACAAGGTAAATCTGAGTGTCAAATTTATGTGACTTTCCTGTCTTTTCCGCTGCGTAATTGTTCAGAACTTCAGTGTATTTTCTTTCATAATTTCGTAATTATCGGAACCGAAAACCAGATCTAAGTTCCTAAAATTAACATTTGTAGCGTAACAGGCATGATTGCAAAATCTCGCAACATAATCACTTGACAAGACCGCACACTCCCCATTATCTTGCTACCTCTCAACCCTACGTTCATGCCCAACTCCACACTATACCTATTACCAGTATTGCATGTACATTACCGTTCCACCTCTTACGCCACTTTTAGACCACTACAACATGGCTGCCAAACCTAGCTTGTTCATCAAATCCCACAAATTCAATCTAGATTTTGTTTGACTAGGGTTCAATAGTTTATTTTTAATATTTTCAGTCATCAACAGAACCCCAATTGTTAAATGGGTGGTTTGCTTCTTTTGACAATTTGTTTTCGACAATAAACAAAGTTGATTACCTGACCTTACAACGTGGCTTCGTTGTTGCTCATTTCATAGATCACAAGTTTGATTTTTATAAATATATCAAGAGGTCTTTGGATGGCGACTTCAAGAAAATAATTGGAATCAATCCTCCCTTGTGGGGTTTTTGTTGTTCTTCTTTGGTTACTCAATGTTTACAAAAATTCAAGCGAGGCACGTTATGGTGGTATTAAAAAATATTTCAAACACTAACAATTCAGCTAGGAAACTCAGCTAGGCATTTAGTCAAACACTTAGCAAACTCTGATTTCTACCTCCAATAAACTTCAACAGTCATGCATTAACCTCAAACACATCCAACTATACTTTATAAGCAGAAAAACTAAATGCTAAGCAATCTGAAAATATAGCAATGGAAAATAACAATGAATAGCAATCACATTCAAAACATTTGATACAAGATATTTGGTCAAAAGACCCTGGAAAAACCCACAAGGGAAAAACCAGTTACAAGAGAGATTTTTATTGTTTCTAGAGCCCACAAAAGATGATATTACAGTAGATATTTTCGAGCATTAAATACATCAACTTATCTTGGAAACTGTGCCTCACAACCTCCTCGAAAACTATGCCCAAACTGCTTCTCGAAATCTATGTTAGAAATCCATACACTATACGATAGTCATAGCAATAAATGTTGTCGAACAGTTCTTGAAATGTGTGCAGAGTTCTTGTAGGTGATGGTACGGACTGTACGGATTCTTCTCTAGCAAACAATGCCTCGAAAACTGTGCTAGACTTTAGCCTCGATTTCTATGCACAGGACTATTGCACAACCAAAAAAATTAATGTTGTACGCCCTCTCAAATTTGTATTGTACGACTGCCTTTAATGTTGGTATTCTTGCCTTGGTTTGTGTGCGCTTCCTCTCCTTGAAAAGTGCACCCACACTACTACAAATGATCTCAGTCTTCTTCAGATCTCTCTTGCTGTCTTGGAATGTGTGCCACCTTTTGTCTCCCTCAAGCTCTTTTATTTTCTCATTTAGGGTAACTGCCCTAGCTCTTCATCTTCTACGGTCAAGATTGAATCTTGGCCACAAGACTGATGGATGTGATTTATTCCCTCATTAAGATGACTTAAGTCACTTAAGTCACTCAAATATCATAAAGTCACATCATTTTACCCTAAAATAATAAAAGACCCCAACTTGACTTTATAAAATCACTTTATAAAGTCACTTTATATATACACTTTATAAAGTCACTTAAGTGAGACATTTGCTCGAACTTATGCATCCTAGGCACAATAAATGCAGAAGTATCTCCGAGCTACAAAATCTAATGCTCCCTCTTAGCAAGGGAGGTATTTCTGGCACCTCCACCTGGATCTGTCTCCAACCCCAGCAATCTATTCGTTGTTGAAGTTGATCCCTCTAAACAAGAAGGCCTCTCTGCTACCTGCACTGGAATCCTGGATCCTGTGTTGAAGACATGTGCCAGTCATGTCTGCACTGAGAGTTCACCTCACCCTCGTGCTCATCCTCAAGTGTCATCCCATACCAGCTTGGTTTCCTAACTAAACTGGATGAAGTCTCACACCCAACTAACTCAGTCACCATCACTAAACTCGAGGGGCCGAGATCTAACTTGACTCACCATCTATATATAGGTTGTCCTCGCAACCTGAACATCTTTCCATCTCAAGTGCCAAGCACTCGTGTTGCATCCGGACTGTTTCCCTTCGGATAGATAATTACCTGCCCATTACAAAACAAGACCGCATATCCATCATCCTCCAGAGCTAACAATGAGAGTAAGTTCTTCATCTCTGGTACTAGGTACACATTGGCCACCTCCAGATATCCTTCTAACTCTATTTGGAGTTTGACACATCCAACCCCCCCCCCACTGCATGCGTGGTGTCGAACCCACTATCCACATACATGTCTAAGTCGACATATGAAATACTTAGGAACATAACTCATATGCCTGTCATGTGGTGCGATACCCTATTATCCACAAACCATGCACCAGTGTCCGCACATTCGGCCACACTGCTACTCAAAAGAACTAAGACTAATGAGAACTCCTTCTCAAACTTCTTAGAATACTCTTTTGCCTCAATTGATGCTACAGCTGCTGCCTCTGCCTCTTTCTTCTTGCCTTTTTTCTTGTTTGGACACTCACCTGCATAGTGGCCAAAGTTCTGACATGCAAAGCATTTAACTTTGCGCATGTCTTTCTCGGAAGTGGATCCCCCACTCCCCTTCTTCCTACTTTTGCTCTTCGGAGCAAGAGGCACATTTTCTTCATCGACACCATCCTCCTCCTCATCTCTACTCTGAGACCCCTACCTAATCTCCTCCTATGTAAAGTCATCCCACAATCTCTCCCAAGATGGAAAGTTTACCCTGCCCACTACACACTTCACGAACACGTCCCTTCAAGACTATACGCACCAACACTAGGTCTACAATGATCTCACCCACAGCACACAGCTCATCCTTCCCCTTCCTGAGCCGGGTGAGATAAGAGCCCACACTCTTTCACTTGGCCATCCTTGTGATGTGGAGCTTGTCCTTCAAGGCCATCTTCTTGTTCTCGTACAAGCTCTTCAGTGTATCCCACATTTGTTGTCCATTTCTTAACCAGATGTGGTATCAGGTGGTCCCTCACACCATCCAAGAGAATCCTTTGTGTCCTTGCTTCCTTCACCTCATGATGTCTAAAGCAGTGGGATCTATCGAAGGCACTACCACTATGGTACTAACGAACAACCACAATTTGTTCTCTCTCAGAACAGCTACAATCCTTGCCTTCCACTACAGGTAGTTGGAGATCCCCTCCAACCAATCCTCATACCTGATACTGGAAGTCATCCTCTCCCCTCTTCTTCCAAGCTAATGCCCCTTTGCAAATTGCTTGCAACCCAAGTGCCAAAATCTAAACCAAGTTGTACCAACCAGCAAAACACTTGCTCAACAGTTATATACACTATCCACTGAACCTCAGAGCCCTAGCTCTAATACCATGTTAAAAAATCTGTCAAACACTAACAGTTCAGGTAGAAAACTCAGCAAGGCATTTAGTCAAACACTCAGCAAAATCCAATTTCTACCTCCAATAAACTTCAATAATCATGCATTAACCTCAAACACATCCAATTGTACTTTACAACCAAAAATACTAAACGCTAAGTAATCTGAAAATATAGCAGCGAAAAATAACAGTGAACAACAGTCACATTCAACACATTTGACACAAGATATTTGGTCAAAAGACCCTGGAAAAACCCACAAGGGAAAAACCAGTCACAAGAGAGATTTTTATTGTTTCTAAAGCCTAGAGAAGATGATATTACAGCAGATATTTTCCAGCATTAAATACATCAACTTCTCTTGGAAACGGTGCCTCATAACCTCCTCGAAAATTGTGCCAAAACTACCACTTGAAATCTGTGCTAGAAATCTGTACATTGTATAGCAGTCACAACAATAAATGTTGCACAAACAATTCTCAAAAGGTGTGCAGACTTCCTATAGGTGATGGTACAGGCTGTAAGAATTCTTCTCCAGGAAACGGTGCCTCGAAATCTATGCTAAACTTTAGCCTTGATTTCTATGCTCAGGACTGTTGTACAGCCAGCAAAATTAATGTTGTATGGCCCTCTCAAACCTGTATTGTACAACTGCCTTAAATGTTGGTACTCTTGCCTTGGTTTGTGTTCCCTTCCTCTCCTTGAAAGGTGCGCCCACACTACTACAAATGCTCTCATTTTTCTTCATCTCTCTCTTGCTCTCTAGGATAAAACACATCCTCTGATGTTGTAGTTGCTCCCTATGAACTAGAAGATCCTCCTGCTACCTACACTGGACTCTGATCTAAAATTATGTTCTCTTCCTCCATCAGTGACATTTCATACCATGTATCCCTGCTGAGAGAAGCCTCACACTCTCTTTCTATCACTAACATTGATCTACGATCCAAGATCCCCTTGGATTCTGCTACAGGCTATCCCAGCAACCTATACAATGCACCCTCCCTGATGCCAAACCTCATGGCTGCATCCTGGTTAGCTCCCTCTTATCGTATGAGTACCTTTCCATCCTAGAACATATCCCCATATTCCTTGTTCCTCCAGAGCTGAGACTGAGAGCAAGACATCTTCAACACTAGCGCATGCATCATTCCTACCACCTTGCTAGAATAGCTCTATTCCAACCCCCTTTACTGCATGTATGGTATTAGTCCCACAACCTACATGGCAATTTGAGTCTATCACTGAAACACTAAGGAACACCGACCTCATTCCCGTCATATGGCTAGATGCACCACCTGCCAGAGCCTTGCTACCTGTTTCCCGAAGCCCTACAACTAACTGTTGCTGCCTAGATTCCTTTATGAGGTTGTACTAAGGTTGCCTGAGCCTCCTGCATGCTTCCCAAGTCTTTCTGGGCACTTCTGGTTGGTGGCCCAGTGGCTACCCAACAGCTCCTACTTACCTGGCAGCTGAGGTTTTCTCCTGGCTGTCGACTTTTTCAGAGGTTTAGCGGTTGTAAGCTTCTAGCGACTGCTAAATCTCCTCGTCCAGCTCTCTTTTCTTCCTACCCCGTGGACCAGCATTCCAACGTCACTCTACTGCCGGCCCACGTCGGCCTACACTCCACGTCCACAGTCAGCACTCCAGAGGGCGCCCTATGACCTCTGCCTGCCGGCCTTTCTCTCGCCGACTGCCTTTTCTCCACGCGCTAGCTGCTACCGATCAACCCTACTCGCAGTCCCCCGATCGTGTAGCTACTACCGCCACGTCCAACTTCCCGTGTCTCCTGCAGTTGATCTATGCATCCTTCAGCCAACCCCACGCCACTCTTTGTCAGTCCTACTCTCTGCTAGGATTTCTCCCAACGCCCGTAGTCAGCTTCACGGCCCAATTTTTCTAGTGATCTCCTTGTGAGATGCAAAAGCCACGCCTGCGCACACTTCGCCTTCCGGCCACTATAGCTGTTAGCTAGTCTCAGCTACCTCCCAAGCCCCGATCGGCAATCACCACTGCAGCTTCTGGACGACTCTGACTTGCTCAACAGCAACTTCAGTTGTATCACACGAGTTCTGCAAACTAACTCTGTCGTAGGATGTATGGTGTCCATACGGCTCGTATTGTGGTCGTACAATATTCCTTTTTTTTCATGTAAACCACTTGACAAACGTCGATTTCCCTTGGAGCAATCTTGGCTCTAATACCATGTTAATTTTTAATAACCCTTATCTGATTGCAATTTATTCACTGATTTATACCCAGATTAATTTTCCCTTCAAGGGCGTTTCCTAGATGTTCTTGCTTGAATCAATTCAGACATCAACACTGGGTTCTCCTAGAGTTGATCTGTTGTTCAATGCCCTGATAGGATCTGCCTTGGGAAATGGAATTAGAGCTCCTCAAAACTCTGATGGAGGTCTGTCAACCCATTGGGGTGGGGGGGGTATAGAATAAGCTCTAATCTCACTGATCTAGTGTCTAAACTGCTCTAGGTCTTTGCCTACAGTTTGTTGATGCCAACAATTAGGGCAACAAGGAAGGAGGTGAACCTCCTAATGGGATATGATCAAGATCAACGTAGGGTCCACAATCTATTCCCTAACACCTCCCTCATGAAAAGAGACATGGATCTGTGATTTGGATAGCAAAAGAAGGTGACAAGGGAGCCTCCCAAGTCCCAGTAGAGGCAGTGAAACCGCCCTCTAACCTCATAATACATGGGACATCTGAAGATGAGGTGCTCATCCAACTCTGTATCTTGCAAGTAACATAGTTGGCAAGTCCCCTCGGAGCATGGGATGTGGTGATTTGTCTCAACCCGAAGCTGATGGGAGCCCACTTCGAACTAACCAATGGGGTATCCAATGGTTGTGTATCCGACATTTGCTCATATACCTGTTAACCTTCTATTTGCATGGGTATCCAGGGGCTAAATTGTTCATACTGATACTTTGTTGGTTCTGTTGGAGGGATCAAACATCCCTAATTCTAAAACCTGAGCTAGTACTTGGCACTTCAGGGCACACATACAGCAGTACGAACAAGTTATGGGCAGGCTATGGTTCACTTCAGACCTTAGAAAACAATTCTTGGCATCGTCTACCAAATCTGGGCATTGTTTTAACTATTCCAAGGCTCAAAGCAAGAACTTGGGCACATAAACAGTGATGAAGAAGACCATTTATCAGATATGGGCATGGTTCGACCAGCATTTTAAAAACCACTCAACTCAGAACCAGAACCAGCCGAGTTGACTGGTCTAACCATCTCAAACCCCGAACTGGCAAAAAACTTAGACTGGGGATTGGTTTGGTACCGAACCGACTAGCCTGATGCCTGAACCGGCCGGTTCAGTACTGAACCGAACTGAACCAGCCGAGCCCATCAAAAACCGGCCGAGCAGCTCCATTCTCTGCCTATCTTTCCAGAAAAGCAACACCATGAAGGAAAGAACATGTTGAGTATATGATGACGTCTCCTTTCTTTCTTCAAGCATTTAACAATCTGTATGCCAGCACTGAAGATATTCTGCTGAAACAGCAAAATATATGCTATGTATACCACGACTTGTCTCCCAACAAATGTCAAATCTATTCTCCATGTATGCACTCAGTTATCCATTCAGTGGGGAGTCTAATTCTGGTGCCACAAAAGTTCTGAAGTTTCACTAATCTTGTGTAGTTGCCGGTACACTGAATGCTGGTTCCTTCCAAAGTCACATGGTTTATGTTTGAATTTGCTGAAATAAAATTCAGAAAAAAATTAATCCAGCAAAACATTGTCTCTCACGGTTTGAAATCATAGCTTGAAATGTTAAATATATTTGTTTTTCAATAAATTGTAAAATTTTATGTATTTTTGAATAGTCTGAGTCATTGAAATCAAACCGCTCCGGTTCATTGCCAGTTCTGGTTCAGGTCTGAGTTGACCCTCGACCATTTCAACTACCGGTTCCCAGTTTTAAAACATTGGGTTAGACATGTCTCAGCCCCAAAACCGTCTTAAGATAGCATGATTGATAGCGTCAAAACATGGAGCAGAAATAAGAACCAATTTTGGTCACTGTTGGGCAGTACTGTGGGAGAAGACATACTGGAAAAAGTAAATCTGGGTTAATTTTATGGGCTAAACGGTAAACCAGCAGTGTCAGCATCAAAGTGCCCTGATTCTCCATGCTGGGCAGTTCCTAGTCAATAAACAGCACCTATTTGACATTCTGGGTGTTATATGGGCATGTTTCTACCAATAGCAACCCAAAATAGGTCTTCTCTCTGTGTTTAGGGGTGCCTAGCAGCAGTATGTACTATGAACACCTCTGGGCTATTCTCAAGCCATTCTGGGCAAAGAATCAACATTCTGGGCATGTTGCAGCAGTGAAAGGTCACCTCTGGCAGATTCCTAGGTTTCTGGAGCAGTTCCCTGTAGACAATGACCTTGAGAAGCAATTCCGAGCAGTCAAAAAAGCATGAAACAGCATCTGGAATAATTCTGGGCAGTTTCTTGGGCAGCATGTGACAGTTTTAGCCTTAGGCAATTCTGGGCTTGAAAAGCAGCCCTAATCCCCAATTTTAGGCCGTGTTGGGTATATTGCAGACCCCAATCAGCAGAAGACAGCCCTAAAAAATAATTCAGGGCATAAAAACAGACCTGATCTTCAGTTCTGGGCACATAACAGAGGTGAATTTTCACGAAATAAGCAGCAACAGTGGAGCGCTACCCTTCTATATCCATTATCCTTACTGGAAGCTGTATAGGAGGAGTCTTGTTGAATCTGTAGTAGGGTTCACCCTAACTTATTGGCTAATGTTCCATCCACTTGCCTTGTCACTTTCTTTTATGGCAGCCTATAGTATGAAATAACGATGCTCGGTGATCAAAGGCAGCATTCATTTCTTATTTCATGGCGTGTATTTGATTTGGAAGCCACCTTAGCCATTTATTGATGAAAGCATCCCTCTTCTAGGGACTTCTATTGAAGTTTTGAAGGACGTTTTGCATCTTGGGAGGCTTCTAGACTCTTTGTGGATTGCTATTTGGACACATCTACGTTGGAGAGGCCCTCTTGGTGGAGTATTAGCATTTGAAGATTTCCTTTGAATGAGGACATCTCTCTTCTATGGATTTCCTTGGATTTTGTGCCCACTTTTGGAGGACGTTTTTGCATTTGAAGAATGTCTTGATCCAACTTGGTTGCTTTGTGGACTTGGCTTGTTGGAGTATCTCTTTTTGAAGAGCCTTTGGAGGCCACATGGCATCATCACTTGGCATTGATCCCTTGCTTGATGGAGGGGCCTTATGTATCTCGTGCATTGTACAAGTGGCATTGACCACCATTTTTAAGTAATTTGTTAGGAGTTTGTCAGAAGTTAGTGCGGTTTTTGTAATATTTTACTCCATCCTAGGCTAGATCTAAGAAAATAATGAATATTTTATTGTAAAGGATATTGAGCTACTCTCCTATATAAAGAGAGCCTCCTCCTCATTTGAACTCATGGTTGAATTTTGAGAGCTCTCTCTCTTTTGGAGCCTAATTGTCATATCTTTATGGACCGAGAATTCATATCAAGGGGATGCCTACCCTTTCAGCTTCACTATGACGGGTCAGTATGTGCAGCCCTACCCCCCATCGGAATTCAACCTGTGACCTACCCAGAGCATCACCTATACTACAAAAGAAAACCTCAAGTTTTGCTAAGGCTAACCCTTCAAATCACCTTGTCGCCTCATTCCCATAACCTAGCAATCCCATCAAGGGAAGCCCCCATCGAGTTGGAGAAGAGCCAACTGGAAGTGCAGAGAAGTGGTTATCGAGGTGACAGTGGGTAACACCTTTAAGTTATAGTTGGGTTAGTTGTGTTCTTTGGGGTTTTAACTATAGCTGCTAGTGCAAGTTGTAACAGTACCTATCCCTACCGAAAGCAGAGTCTCCAAGAGTCCTCACTCTAAAGAAAGGAGACATGTCTTAAAATGGCCTCGAGGTATAGAGGGCCCTAAACTCCACCTAGATGACACACTAATGAATTATTCATTTGCAACGGACGAAGCCATCTAACAAAAGGCTCTAGACTCTCTCCACCCTAACCCAATCGGCCCAAAGCAAGCTAGGTCTCATACCTTGGAGTCATAAAGGACTGGGGGTCTATGATCGTGTCCAACGGGTGCATCATGGACAAGATGCCCTAGAAATGAAGATGAAAACACTATCTCTCAAGCTGAGCAAGGAAACCACACCCATTGTTAAGTTGAGGTTGGAAAGCATGTCTCATGCTAAATCAAGGCCCTAAGAACTAAACCCCAAAATATGCGTAGGTCGTGGTTATCTCAATCTCATCCTCTCAAAAGTAAAAATGGTAGTCAGAGAGAGTAGGTTGAGGCACGTTGGAGATCATAATAAGCTAACCATCAATTGTCGAAGATCACAGAAGCTAAATAGGGCATCATTCTATCTATACAGCCCCTCATGTGAGGTGGCCAAGAGTATAACATCATCAACAAATGGAAGCAATGAGATCAAGACAAGGTGTAGAAGACAACCATCACCATCTTGTATGTACTCCCTGAGAAAGGACTCTAGTTCATCAGTATAGATCCCAAAGAGTGTCAACAAGAGAGGGAAGCCTTGTTGGACCCCTCTAGGGCTCCTAATGAAGTCTAAGAGACCTTGGATAGTATGAAAATGATCAAGCACTGACTCATATAGTGTCATGATGGCAGCAAAAGAGTCCCTGAAATTATGAAGTCAAAAGATGTACTCATGTGTATGCATGCATACACTCAATGACAAGATTTAGCACACAAGGAAATGTTTTGTTTGCATTCAAGTATAACTTTTAAAATCCATTCATCAGAAAAGAACACAGAAATTTTGCCATTGAAATAATGTTATGTCCATTAAGCCAGAAAGCAAGAATCCAAAAAAATAAGGGCAGTTTTATAGGAAGTACAAACTGAAACAAATCTTCTCACATGCGCAGGAGCTCATACTTGGTGCTTGGAAATCTAAAAAGCAGGTAATGTAGACTATATTTTTCATAATGAAGGTCTAAAATATTCATTAAAATTTAACCCAGCTAATAGGATCATATATAAACTGAGAATCGGAAAATGCCAGATCATCTACTTTATGTATCAATGGGTCAAGTGTGTTCACCTTGATTGAACCCATGAAATGCACTAAGAGTTCCTCCAGCAGTTGTTCCAACCTATGTGGCACATATCAAGATATTAAAAAATGAAAATTGCATGCAATGCTCAGCAGTGACTTATTATGTTTAAACCACAAAAACTGCATAAGGAAAAGAAAATTAGAAGTTGCATTATAAGTGGTAACATAACAATTAAAATAACTAATGGTACACTTCAAAATCATCATTTATATCAGAGCAGGTGAAATTCTCCTGCTTAAGGGGATAACCCATATAGCAGCTGCTTGCTGAATGATGGAGTCTGAGTCGGCAAAGAAAGATACCACAGCAAAGATTTATGCATCAATCAGCATGCTTCTCCACAATGAGACAAGTCTCCATTGAACATGGTTCTTGTCTGAAAACATGTGAATGCAGATGCTTCAAAGTTCAAAAAAAGAAGCTATAGCTGCCACACAAGTTGTGCTAGTATCATTCACAGCCTGCATTCATCAAATAGAAAACATAGCAGTACTCTGCAGTTCCAGGAGAATGCAGCAATGTGTGCACCTCTAACATAGAAGGTAGCAGTAAATGGCCTGGTACTGCTGACTGCACAGCGCCTGCATGTTAGTGCTGAGATACTCCAAAAGAGAAGCATTAAAGAGTGAAACTCAAATCTAGACATGCCATGCACAGTGTTACAGCCCAGGCAATACTAAATGCCCATTAAAATCTCTGTGGTGCATGACTTCATAAATATTAAACTATGGCTCAACTATTAATTCAGTTAGATTGAAATGGCTTCCAAGAAACCACAGTGAAATTGTGTCAAGGCCCCAAAAACCACATTTTGATGAAGGTAATTTAAAATAAATATTTACCCCAGAAGGCAAAACAAACTTTGCAAAAGTGCCCTTAATTAGCCACAGGATGTGGTGGGTACCATGTCACAAAACGTTATTTGTCTACATAGGACAAAGGTGCTAAAGATGAATAGCATGTTGGTAAGTAGGGCTGGTAAAGGGTGCAGTCTGATCTTATTTTCTCATTGATATAATGGCCTGGCTACGCAGCTCCTGTTTGTAAAAAAATTCTGGGTTCTTTTTAAGCACAGAAAGAGGCTTCAAATGTCTCAGGATGACTGTAATAACTTATAAGTAGTTTAGGTTCTGTATTGAGAAAATTGTTTTTAGTTTTTCTCTCTTTGCATAACTGTAGACAGCAGAGTCCTTTGGCTCAGAAAGTGTCGCTAAGACATGGATATGTATATTCTATTTTCAGCTCTAAAATATTGAATATAATGCTTTTTTAATGGAAAAAAAAGGGCCAGTAAGAAGGGCCTAAAGTGGGACACTGGATTAAATGTATATCAGCCAGAACACACCCAAGACATTGCAAAAAATATGTTTAAACACCCATTCTCCCATTTGCTCATCTTAATTTCTGGGCTATTATTGTGCCAATATTGGGATCTTTCTCTGCAGTAGGGCAGTGACCTGCTCATTCAATGCAGCAGTACTCTTTTGAGTTGGAATTCTGGGTACAGAGTTTGATAGTAATGCAACAACTTATTCATGTTAATAATCAACTAGCTGGTCGATAATCATATGTACATATATACATGTTAATTCATTCTGTTCAAGACAATTTTGTATTTAAAGGGACTGATTAGAATTTAGAATAAATATCTGACTTTGTAGTTAAATAATGCGACGTTTCCTTTGAACCAACAGCACAAATCTCCAACTGTGATCATTTTGTTTCAGACATGTGCAAGACAAGGAGGATGGTCATTCTGCATGAGCTCTGTTATAGATGGCAACTGTGTGATTTGCAGCAAGGCAAAAATAGCTAAGCATCTTCTGTGGGGGACGCAAAGTAGGCCAAGACTTTTGGCTTTTGGGACTGGATTGTTGCAGAATATTATATTTTGTTTATTGGCCACCTCCATTGGAAGAGTAACATCTTTGGGAACATGTGGATGAACAGGCAAGCAGGTAGAGGTATATGGGATTGCGTTTGTCTGTTTGTTTGACAACATGCACATCATGGAAAACCCTCCGAGCACTTTCCCTCATCTCGAGAACGGTACCCAGGGTAAACCATTTGGTTGCAGTTTTAGCAGCCTGACCCAGTGGGGACATCAAGTGAGGCCCTCAATATTCACAGAGGCAGCCAGCCCAGGGACTTGGCCCCGTGACCCGCTGCTTGCAATTAAGGTATATGGGATGTTATAAGACAGGTATCTCCTTTTTATGGAAGAGATGATGCCAGGCTACTTTCAATGAAGAAGTTACACTTCTCCTAGGGGATGTTGTTGGGTCCAAATTGGACATGGCTGTTCAGTTCGCAGAAAGGATAAGGATTTTAGAAAAGATACTGATTTTATTGAGATTGGAGCCAGTTACACCTCATATTGTATGAGGTTTCACATTGTAATTTTCATCACTTTGTGGGGTTTTCAACTAATACGTTTGGAGCATTTGGATGGAATTGGGGGCATACATCTTCATGAAGCCTCTTGACATTGGAGATCTTTGGTGGATGGTGATGAATGATGATCATCTTTTGGTTGGGTGCTACTTTCATGCCCTTGCTTGATGGATCACTCTCTTGACATAGGGATGCTTCCTAGTGACTGTGTATGATGGTGTTATGATGTTGTTGTCACAAGGAAGGGTGTTCTACATGGTCCCGTTTCGGTTGAATGTGTGGTGGGGACATACTTGATGTTTGATGGAAATAACACCTTTCTTATGTCTCATTTTCCTATGGTGTTGATAAGGTGTGTTGATACACTTTGCTTTGGTGGGATTTCCCTAGCTGATATAACTCGATATTGTAACATTGCTAAACATCACCTACGGAGGGGATGTGTAATTGATCATGTAAGTACTCTTGTTGATGTATCATTTCCTAAGTTTGAGTTAGAAAGGGAGTACTAGATGTTTCTTTGATGATCTATCCTTTTCTTAAATTTTGAGGATGTAATTTGATGTTAAAGTTCCTTGATGATGGTGCGCCTAGGTTCTGGCCTAGGTTGAGCCTTATATTTTGTTATTATGTCGGTATCATGGTGAAGCTTTGCTAGGAAAAACAGCTTTATTTACATGGTACAACACTTTGATGAAGCACACCCCTTCTTTAACACACATGTTAAGGCAGATCAACAGTAATTTATCATTATTTTGCTTGATTGGAGGGCCCATCCCCTTGGTCTTTGAGTTGTTTGGGCTGCACATGGATTGATGGCATGGTGGATACTATTTTGGGAGGGTCGTTACACATTGGAAATTGAGATAAGAGGTAGTTATAAGGGTTCCCTTGCCCTAGTGTTATGTTTGACACATGGTCAACCATTTCTCTTCCTTGAGGAGCGCCATCTTTTTGTTCACATGTATGAGGTTGGCACACTTTGTTGGGGTGCACTCATGTGGAATTGGTTGAGCATTGGATATTTTATTGTTGTTGACTCCTCCTTTGTGCAAGTTTTGAGGTGTAACTACCTTGGAACTTATTTATTTATTTATTGAGGTGGTTGCACATTGGAGAAAGAGCCCATGAGGACACTTGCTATATTAGGAGGTTTGACCAAGCCTTTCTTATGAAGCGCTCCATCTAGTTGGCATCTTGGACACTTATCCATGGAGTTGGTTGGAGTGCACAATGCCCTACGTCTTGCACATAGGAGAACACCAGAGTATCAGAGGGGACCAGCGACACGATGGGATATGGATCCAAAGGATGATGCATAAGAAGATGAGGAGGGATAGAATGACACACAGCATGGTTTGGTTGGGGTGCCATTGGTCACTCATGAGCAAGGTTGCGGGGAATCGCTTTACCCCTCGTCGCTTCGCTCTCAATTCGCAATCCGAGAGGAATCGATGAGGAATCAATCCCGGAATTCGCAATCCAAGAGGAATCGATGAGGAATCAATCCCGGAATCGCAATTCCTCATCGATTCCTCACGGGAGCGATTTGGTAATTCGCAATTCCGGGGGTCAAAAAAATGATCCCTAGATTTCCAGGAATCGATGAGGAATCGATCCGGAATCGACAATTCCGGATCGATTCCTGAGCGATTCCGGGCAAAAAAAATCGCTCCCTGACCGATTCCGTGGGATTGGCGGACTTCATGAAGATTTTCTGCATTTTTGCATTTTTTTTTGTTTTTTAGGGATTGGGTAGGGTTAATTTGGGCAAATAAAGGGTATTGGACTCCATTTGGACTCATTCCATTCCTCATTTCACTGATTTCACTTCTCTTGCCAGGGCTTTGAGTGGGTTTGCTAGTTGTTTGAGAGCAAATTTGTGGGAGCTTGGAGGGGAGATTGAAGGGGAGATTGAAGGCTTCTATTTGGGAGAGCTTGCAAGGGAGATTGAAGTCTTCCATAGAGACATTCAACCACCATTGAAGAGCTAAAAGGTAGGCTCTAAAAACACAATCTTTGTTTGTTTTTGAAAAAAAAAATCACAATGTTAAAAAATTTAAACCTTGCAATGTTCTCTTCTCCTACTCTTTCCAATTTCTTCCTCTCCATCATTCTATTGCAAGCAACAAGTGACTCTCATCTTGAATCAAGAAACATGATGGGTATGTGGTTTTGGCTTTTGGTTCCATTTCTTCTCATTATGATGGTGTTGGGAAGCAAATATGGTGGTGGTAGTGATGAGGGGGAAGAGGTAGAGAGTGACACATACCATGGAGAAGAGGAGGAAGGGGAAGAGGGTGATGATGATGAGAATGAGAGTGATCAGGGGCAAAAACAAAAAGACACAACACCTTTGTGGAAGTATGTGACAAGGCTTGGGGGAGGGAGAGGGGGTGGAACCACTGGTTCATATCCCCGGGTGAGAAAGCATTTGTGTGGGATTATGCCATGCGATCAAGGTAAGGCTACTGGAGTCAAAACCTGTGACAAAGTGTCAGCTAAAGAGAGAAGCAAATACAAGATGGAAGAAGAGGCCCCAAAACAATTCCAAGAAATCAAGGGTTGAATCTGAATCCTCACAGAGAATGTTTGGTAGTGGAGCTGGATCATCATCGGCTCGATCGGGACCCTCATCTCCCCATGGAATCTCGCCTATTCGAAGAACATTATCCATTTCCTTGACCAAGGTTGCAGAGATGATGTGGATTCAAAAGTTTATAGGTTTCTCTATGCATGTGGTGTGCCATTCAATGTTCTTCGCTCACCCTATTGGCATGAAATGGTACAAGCCATCAATGGTGCCCCTCAAGGATACAGAAGCCCTAGGTATGACAAAGCTAGAACCGTGGGACTTGACAGGGAAAGAACCAAAATCAATGGTGCTCTTGGAAAGTTTACAAATGATTGGTCCAACTATGGGGTATCCATTGTATCTGATGGGAGGACAAATGTTAAAGGCAAGCCATTGCTAAATATTCTTGGCGTTTCTGCTAGCGGTGCGATCTTCCTTTCAGCCCATGACTACTCAGATCACTACAAGACAGGTATTAATATTGTACAACCTTTACTTAAAACCATTCAGGAGATTGGGCCATACAATGTCATTCCAGTCATCACTGATACTGCTGCTAATTGTAAGGCAGCAGGAGCAATCATTGAGGATAAGTATCCCAACATATTTTGGTCAAGGTGTTTGGTTCACACATTGAACCTTTTGATGCATGATATTGTTAAGATGAAGGACCCTAATTACCGATGGATTGGTGCCTTGTACAAGAGAGGTAAGAAAATGATCAAATTTATTACCAATCATAGCATGGCCCACCACATTTTTCGCAATCACTCTAGGTTGGAGCTATTGAAGATTGCAAAGACTAGATTTGCTAGCTACTACCTCACCTTCAAGAGGCTTTTGAAGGTAAGAGAGGCATTGGCTAGTATGGTCTCAAGTGATCCATAGCAAGAATTAAAAGACAGATCTGCAAGCACAGCTGATAGACATGACTTTCAAAAGGTGGAGGACACCGTTCTTGATGGTCATTTATGGTCACAGGTTAGGTATGTTCTGCAGTTCACCAAGCCAATTTATAACATGATTGGTTTTGCAAATACAGATCAGCGGTGAATGGGGAGATATATGAGCAGATGGATAGCATGCTTGGTCAAATCAAACACATTGTTGAGCAAAGAGATGCAATCTTATATGACCATATTCATAAACATGTGGTAAAAAGGTGGGATAATCTAAATGTTCCACTCCATGACCTTGCATATGTCCTTACCGCAAAATACTATTCTCCAATTTGGTTGGCCCAACCTGCACCTGGGGTGGAGTTAGGAAAAAACCCCACACAGATCCAGAGGTGCAAAATGGGTATATGCTTGCATTAAACAAGTTGGTCCCTGATGAGGATGAATGTGCTCAAGTACGAAGTGAATTGAGCGAATACATCAGTGAGCATGGAGCCCTTGGTACCCTGCATGAAACCAAAGATCGAGATAGATCGGATCCTATCCGTTGGTGGAACATGTATGGCTATGGAGCCACATATTTGCATAAATTGGCGGTGAGGGTGCTTTCACAGGTTGTTAATAGCTCTTCTGCAGAGAGGTGTTGGAGCACCTACAACTTCATCCACAGTGTAAAGAGAAACAGTTTGAATGTAGAACGCGCAGAAAGCTTGGTTTATGTGCACTACAACTTGAGGTTGTTGTCCCATTATTGTGAGGCGGCCAAGAATGATAGAACATTTTTGATTTGGGACAACAATCCAGAGGAGGCTAATGTGGAGGATGGAGCCATAGCATTAGAGCGCTTGGAGGCTGAACTATTGGGTGATCATGATGATCCAATTCATACTAAAAGTACCCATACAAAGATGCCACCCCCAAGCAACAGCAAATTTCCAAATGCAGGAGTTTTTCCTTTAGCTTCACAACGTCCAACAGCCCATGGGGGCCATTCATCTTCTTCTCATGTTCCACGATCAATTCCAGCAGCTCCTATTCCACCTAGACCACGAGAAAAGAAATTGGAAGTTTCTCGTGGCAAGCAGAAAGCTTAGTAGATAGTATCATAGACTCATAGCACTTTGTATTTCATTTTCATGTTTATTTTGGCCTATTTTGTAAACATTATGGCCTAGTTTGATGGCAAATATTATATGTTGAAATTTGAAGGTTGATGTTGTTGATGATTGATGATTGATGATTTGATGATCATTTAATGACAATGTTATAAGTTATAGCCCCTAGATGATTGATGTTATATCAATGTGTACTAAATGGTTATATGAATATCTATGTTTTCATGTTTTCTATAGCTAATTTGGCATAATACATGTTTTTTTAATATATATGCATCAATATATATTAAAATATATATTATTTAAAAAACGCTCTCGAAACGGAAGCTTTTGAAAATTTCACTTTTCGCTCCCCCTCCCCGCTTCGCTCCGCGCTCCCAACAGCATAGCTCATGAGAGTGAATCTAACTCAGATAGTGACACTCCCATTGATGGTCCCGATGGCTTCATGCAACGGATGAATGGGGAGGACCAGTCCATGGAACTATCTCCTTGATGCTCTTTTGATGCTTTCAACTTTCTTTTCGCTACTTTTATTTTCAGTCTTCAATGTCCATTGTTAGTTTTCAATTTAAGTTTTGACTCTAGAAGTAGATACCATCATTGACCTTAAGACTGAATCTTTGACTCATCACTCTTTTGATTTGGAAACCATCTTCTTTAACTGCAATATCCTCAAACCTCTCATCTTCAAAAGATTTGTCTTTACGGGCGAAAGAAAAAGGAAGGTTCACCAAACCATATCACGAAAAGAAAAAGGAGAAGCATCCCCACACCTTCATCAACCATATATTCATGATCTTTCTTAATTCTTCAATAAAGACCTCTTCATATTGCTTGAAACCTGTATGAAAATCCAACTCATCCTGATCTAGAATGAACCCTTCTTCTCTTCCGAATGGCAGGAAAGGTTTGTGGATTTCTTCTAAATTTTTTGATATAACACTGCTAGGCCTTGAAGAATCGTAGATCAGGGAACCAAGGAACTTCCAATAATCATCGTCTTCACGAATCCTGCCATTTTCTTCTAAGAAACCCAAGATATCATAAAAAAATTGAAATGAGGGTAAGGAGAACTCACCATTTTCTTGTATTCTTCAAGTTCTTCAATCAGGCTAAGATATCTAAGTTCAAAGAAATAATTGAACATAGAGACACGTAATTACTATCACTAACATCAAATTCTAACTTATTAAAATTTATGTGTTAACTTGTATGTATGTAATGTGCAGATAGAAGAAATTTAGGCACACGAAGGGCTGCCCGAATAGGGCAGGCTTGTGTAGAGGAAGGGGGGAGGCCCGAGCAGCCAAGAATCGGGGTAAGGGGAGCCCGCAGATAGCAAAGGTATGGCCGTGAAGGTAATGGACAAGGCGGTAAGCAAAGGGAGCTCGCGGGTAATGCGGCGAGAAAACACAGGAGCTCGGTAAGGGAGAGCTCGATAGAAGGAAAGGCCGCGGGAAGCACAGCAAGGTCGTGGACGGGAAAAAGGAGCCTCGGAGGTGTGGCCACGAAAGAGCAGGGGTTAAGAGCTGCTACGCTAGGTAGAAACTTGATTTTTAGGGATTTTCTATTAAAAGAAACACTTACTAACTCAGAAATAATAATAAATGAAAGGCTAATTAACTGCCAATAACATAATAATTACAGATTAAGCTAACTCAGAAAATCAAAAGATATTTTCCAACCTAAAATTCAAATAATATTTACAATGGTAATTCAGAATTTAAGTTTGAAATGTGGATTGAACAATCAAGGTTTGATAAAATAATCCAACCTAACCTAGGGTTTCTGAAGGGATAACCCCTTACTTGAGATGGTACTTGCTCAGTTTCGCAAGCCAAAGAATCCTCCAACAAACTCTAGGGTTAGTTGTGAGAAATTTGGCCAAAGCAAACCTAAGCGACCTAAAGCTCAAGCCTTCTTAGCTAGGGCAACAAAATACTGAAATTTGACTAGCCTAGGGCAAAAAATGCAGCATTATAACCACCATTCAAACCTTAAACGAGCATAGTTTCAACACTTAGCAAAAAGACATCAATAGATAAAAGCTTAGATACCTTTTCGTGCATGTGTCAAGCAAACCACTCTTAGCAATCACCCAAGCAAGATGCAAGAACAAAAGAATCTCCAAAGATAAGTCCCAAAATCAGCTCATACATTCATCCTCAAGAAAGTGTTTCTCCTCCAAAAGCCCAAGGAGGTTGAAAATCAGAAAAATAGATATGATCCCTTCAATTGTTAATTTTTGAAGTGAGGAGAAGATGAATTTATATCTTTCTCACACTCACTTTTACACAGAATAAGGTAAATTTAATATTTAAAATGTTAAGTTAAAATTTGAATTAAAATAATATAAAAATAATCAAAGTAGTGGGTAAATTGGGTGTTTTCCCATATTTGACCCCTACTTGAGTAAAAATGGCTAGACAAGGCCAAATTCAACGAAACTGAAGGCTGAGAAGTGGAGGGGGGGTCGTCATACCCCTACTAACCCCATGAAAAAGTGAAAAGCCCTCAACGCCCCCCCTCAAAGCATACATCTAGCAGCCAATGGAAGATGACGTCAACCTCTGTAGAGGCCAAGGAGGCATGGCGCTGGAGTTCTGGAACAATAGGAGGATGCAGGAGGAAGCCCAGGTCAATGACAAAGGCCCCAGTACTAAAAGAAACATGCCATCAATGTAAAAAAATGCTTGGGGAATCCATGTGGTTCAATAACCCATCCCTGGGGGGCCCGAACACCAACCTCAGGGTTTCAAACCCTTTTATGAGGCAGTCAGCAGTGCCATTAAGCCATAGTACCCCCAGAGGGAAGCTAAAGAACCTAGCCATAATCCCATCCATGAAATATGGCTGTATCACATCCTCCAAGTCAAAATATAGGTTGCCACCTCCCTGGGGTGTATCTGGAACATGTGCCGATACTGGTACTACGTAACAGTTAGCAAATTGGCCCAGTCTGTAAATGAGTATACACTTGAGGTTTATGTTTATAGCAGTTGGTTACTTTGATCTGGACTTATTATTATTATATTTGCATGCTTACACCAGTTAAACATCATTTTATACTTTATTCTAGCTACTGATATAATTGAAGGAGCATATCTCATCTATTTGTACTTAATTTATGATCTAGATCATCATTTTAATCATTATTGACCTGGTCAACCCAGTTTGACTAAGTCAACGTAGAGTCCAAGATGAGTTTGGGAAGACAGTGTTCGAGATGGATTATTCATGGCCCATATGTGTCCATTAGATGGTACCATGCTTTAGACGGCAATTTCAGATGATGGTTTGATAGATTTTTATTATTATTATTATTTACAGGCTATTATTTTATTATTCTGGGCATGGATGAGCTTACAGATGTATCTATTGATGGTCACATGGTGTATGAGTACTCATTCCAAGTGGATTAGGGAATTTTGAGTCCATTGGTGCACTCAGTTATCAGTTTCGGGCAGTTACAAGTGATGATATTGTCAGATTAACACTTTTCTCCGGATTGCCATGCAAAAATCGACTGTCTAGCACTTTTATTGATTATTTTGGTTCTCCTAGGGTGCCCCTGAGGGGATATGTAAATTTTCTGTGTTATTTCAGCTTGCTGGTTTATGTCATGTTTTTCAGTGTTTTCATCCCCAACTGGTTTTGCATTGGCTGGAAACTACTTATAAAAATTACAGACAGTTAAACACGATGTAAAAACACTTTTAACAGGCAGAAAACTAATTTAACATGCACGCCATAAAAATATTTCAGACTCAAATTTTTGGCCAATAGCCCTGGAAAAACCCCCACGGGGAAAACCAGTCAGAGAGAGAGAGAATTTGTATTTCTTTAGAATAATTTCAATACAGTAATTTTACAGTCGAAATGTACATATCTCAACCAGCAAAATACACTCAGAAAAAACTGCCTTGATTTCTGTGCCTTGCTACCCTAGTTTCAGTGCAATAAATCACCTTGATTTATGTGCCAAATGACCACCTCGATTTCTATGCATAACACCACCTCGATTTCTGTGCCAAAAGACCACCTCAGTTTCTATGCTAGCTGCCTTGAAAACTGTGCAAAAATAAATGCCTCGATTTTAGTGACAAAAAGTACAGTCCATACAAGCTGTACGGACCTCAAAATCTGTGCAAGAAAAAATGTTGAAAATCATGCCCAGATTTCTACCTTGAATCCCATGCCCCTTGCCTCAGGATATGTGCCCAGAGTGTTCCTCAAAAACTGTGTTGTACGGACAGCAATAAATGCTGTGTACGGATTCTCAAAATCTGTGCCAAAGGTTATGCCCATTGCCTCGGGAATCGTGTTGTACTGAAAAAACTCTTCTCGAAATGTGTGCTGCTCAGTAAATGCTCCTAGAGCTGCCTCAAAATTCGTGCCCTCTCTCCTTTCTCTCTTCACTTCAATCTTCTCTCAAGAATGAATTGTTTTGCCTCCCTTTTCCTTTTTGAGTAAACCCTAAGTGAGTTTTTCATCCGACAGTGGAGATTAGATTAAATCCAACGGTTGAGATTTGATGAGAATAAAATGTCTAATTTAATTCTCATAAATTCATTTTCACTCACCCACTTAAATTTATCAAAAGTGACTTTAAGTTATAAAGTCACATTAAATGCTCATCTCAAGTCATTTAATGCAAGGGTCACTTTTTCCCGCTTTAAGTGATTTAGGCAAAAGTCACTAGGGAAATACACTTCCTAGGTACAAAAACTAACAGGATATGGGGTCCATCTAGTCATTATTACCATATTACCCCATCCCTAGACATTATGGTGCAGTCAGTTTGGTGCCCCGGGCAAGTGATGGAGAGTTACAGCCATTTTTGTACTTTCAGAAGTGGTTTTCCGGCAGTGAAATGGCTAATAAAGGAATTCGATTTGCCTCAGTGGGGTGAGGAAATGGCACGAGAATGGTCTAGGACTTCATGATGATATTTTCCACACCTTTCAGCTTGGCCTTCGGCATCAGTGGGATCCACATGTCATCCCATTTATTATTTTGGGAGTTTTATTATGTATTTTTGGACACACGTCCTAGTGTCTTTTGACACTTTATCACATGATGTATTATTTTTTATGAAGGTGGGGCATTAGTCTAGTGGAGACATGATCTCCTAGACCCCCCCACCATGTTATGACATTATGTTGTGTCCCTAGTCATGTTATGAGGCTCACGTCCCCCCTAGGGCGTCATTGAGGGAGGACGTCCCCCTTAGTTTGAATGATCCATGTTTTATTATTCTGGCTCATCTTAGCCGTTGATTATCATTATTGTATCTTTTGATCTCAACCACTCATTTAGAAAGTGGTTAGGGTTTTGGTCTCTCCCATTCCTGTTTAAAGAAGAGACCCACTCATTTGAAACGGGACTTTCGCTCTTGGAATTTTCATAATAAATAAAATATTTGCAGAGACTTTTGGATTTTCTTTGTGGGATGTTCTTAGATTATGATTGTAAAGTCTATTTCTCTTAGCATTTGAGATATTACTGTAGATCCAAAATATTTTCGTGGAAACAGTGTTTAACTTCAGGAGGGCTATTTCATCTTGGGCATTTTTGCAGGGGCTCCCCAACTCGTTCCACCTGAAGTTGCTTCCTATCAGGGGGTTTTCAATAGTATCTTTGATCTTTGATATTTCCCGTGCTTTTACAATCTTTTTCTTATGAGCATCAAATCTTACTTGTGTAGTTTGCTTGTGCAAGAGAGAGAGGTGCATTGGCTTCCTTGGGAAAATCGATTCTACTTGGAGACTCAGCTAAATCATCTCAAATTGATCGGGATGGGATAGATCATCACTCTCAAGGCATCCACAAGATTTTCCGGGTAAGATCTACACTTTATCATTTTGTTTGAAATTCTAAACCATTGGCCATTTGAATTTACTGCTAAAACCCTAAGGCCATTTGAATTTACTGCTAAAACCCTAACTATCAAAATTTATAAAAATTCTTTGGGTTTAATTATTTGGATATCTAGCAAAACATTTATGGGTTTTCATCTTAAGGCCTAGCCCCAAGTGGGTCCTCAAGGGCGTCTTGCTCTGTGGACTCCATCTACCCATTCCCTTAGGCACTGGTCTCTCCATGCTTGCGCCCTCCTTGTATGCTTTGTCTTCTAGATGATTGGTTCCCTATTTTTGAGCTTGTGGCCTTTGACAATGTTAGGTCTATCTCCAAGATGTGCTAGGAAGCCCTATTTTCTTCAGATCCACTACTTGGGACCATTTTCCTTGATTTAAGTACACGTTTCCCAAGGCAGTTGAATTTGATCATTTACCTTAGCAACTGCATCCTAGATCCATTATAAATTTTGAGTTACTGTAATTGAACAAATCTAATTCAATATCTCATCTTCCCTAAGCCTCTGCAGTAACTCTATTCCTTAAATCTAGGGTCTTATACCCTTCACCTTGCGTACCCTATTGAGTAGCTTGATCTGGTGATTGGGTTAGATCTCTCTTGCCAAGAGTAAATCAAGGTCTCCCCCTTTGTTATCTGGGGCTTGGATAGCAAGAAGCAAAGAGTGCCTCGATTGGCGTGACAACCAATCCATCTTGGGAATCGAGGCCCTCTTAGGTCACCTCTACCATCCTGGACATGATCATCATTTGGGGGCAACTACAAGTTGCGTGATAACAGAGCCATTGTGAGGTCATTATGTTCAACAAAGAAGGCTCCATAAAGTCTTCAAGGAATTCCCTATATAGACCAACTACAATGGTCATTGTGAGGTTAGTTGCTTATCTCCTCTACCATCCTGGACATGATCATCATTTGGGGGCAACTACAAGTTGCGTGATAACAGAGCCATTGTGAGGTCATTATGTTCAACAAAGAAGGCTCCATAAAGTCTTCAAGGAATTCCCTATATAGACCAAAGAAGGGAATTGTACAAGCTCTTCCAATAAATCTGTTGTATTGTTTTTGCACAAGCCTTAGCCAAAAATGCAGCTCTAGAGAAATATTAAAACAAAGAATGAACAAGAAGATAGGGTTGGATTTTGAAAATAGGGAAAAAAACCCTAGGAAGGAAGCACTGATCATAAATAGGGTAAAAATCTTAGAGATACCCAAGGAACCCTTGAAGAGAAGTGTAGCACTTGTATAAAGGTAAACTCTAAAAGAACGGATCCAAACCTGCAGACCCATAAGCGATGACAATAAAAACTTCGAAGCGAATGTTGAAGTGAACCCTAAATAAGATTATTCGAAACCTAGTTCTAAAACACTTAGGGCAATGCCACTACCCAAAATCTTTGAATCAATCTCCAAATAAAAGGTTGAAATAAATCCATTGGTTGCAAAGTGACCAGCATGAACAACCAAGTAGAAACCCTAGTGTTGGGCACTCAAAACTGTAATTAGTGCATAAAAAAGGCTACAACAACCATAGAAAACATATTTTCCAGCCAACATAACACAATGAAACAACCTCGATATTCCTTTGGTTAGGGTTTCTTCTACATGGCAAGTCTGATCACAAAATATCAACATGAACAACCAAGAAAAAAAACCTAAAAACAACAGTAAAATGAGTAGAGAATGTTCACACCGGCTATGATACCATGTTGAGATCACAAAAGAAATAGGCGATCTAGCGGAACCAAAATGCCAACCCAAAAACATGCATTAAAAAGAGAAATAAACAGCACCAAAGAAATGCACTGTCTGAACAAAAGTGTGCTCCGAAGAGAGCATTAGTGCACTACACATGAGATGCACAAATGAACATAAAAGAGAAAACATACCAACCACAAGAGGACACCAAAGATGTAGTGCATGTAGACTTAAAATATTTATATTAGACAGCCTTAGCTCAATGAACAAAAAAGATGATATACATATGAAGCTTCAGTTGTGTATTTATACCACTCAATTAGGTAGGGAATCCTCCCAAGAGGGTTATGGGTCTACATAACTAGGGGCACACTCCCCAAGAGGGTTATTGACCCTACATATCAAAGTTGACTTGGTCGGCCTTAACCACAGCTAGTAATAGAATAAAATAATAAAGAATGGCCTTAGCCATCAACACAAGTACACTAATGATATATATTACATAACAATGGGTCGTAGCTACATGTATAGATTACACCAATAATTCCAACATAATCATGCCTGCATGTTGAATCATCCATTGTCCACAGACACGATACCTTTCCAATGAAACAAGAAACACAGTACTCAACAACAAGAGGTCGTGTCCATTTAATGATGAGAGAGTATGTTAAGATGGTGGAAAACAACCACTATGCTCCCTATATATATATATATATATATATATATCATTTACATAAAACAATATATATATACTAGTATCATTTACATAAAACAATATATATATATATATATATTGTTTTATGTAAATGATACTAGTATATATATATTGTTGTATGTAAATGATACTAGATCAGGCCCTTCGTATTGGGTGGGGCAGCTGCCATTAATGAGTAGGATGGTTACCATTTGGTTGGCCCACTTGAAGGTGGGTCATTCCACATGCTTAGTCCCTTTTTCTTCGAAGATATTTATCTTTTTCTCTTGAATCAAAATATCCTCGAATGCTCTAAAGAAGCATAGTGTTGTCTTTGTCTTCGCAATGATTTTCTTGTGAAAGGTCATAACAGCAAGGGAAAATCGTGCGATCTCCTCCTTCATATTCGTCTAATAAACATGGGGTTTGACAAATTCATAGGTTGTGTCCCTTCCCATGTGGCTAGCTTGCGAGATCTTATATCTCAATCTATCCACAACAAGAATAGCAATTCTTAGATTCTATAGTTAGACCAGAAAAAAACATCCTCCCTTCCATAATTAGATACTTGTCTTGTTGTAGATGTGTTACCACTTGTTGGCACCAAGTACCATGTTCTGTGCATGTTCTAAGCTTCCATTACATCTTCCTAGAGACTTACACATATGATAGAGACTAGCAACACAAGACTTAACCATAAAAAAGCATCTGTAACCACACTCTTCCAAATTTGTAAGTTGTTTTGGTCTAAATTTATCAAAGATCAAGATCTATCTATACTGCCTACCTATTAGTTTTCCCTTCAAAGGAATTAAATCTAATAATTCCTAGTAGAAAATGGGATGCCTATGTTGAATTTCAACCACCTCTCTACCTCCATGCAATCACCCTATCATCTTGCAATAATACTACTCCAATAGCCACACTACAAGTATTTGTATGAATGACAAAAAGGTCTCAAGAGTTTGGAAGAGCCAATCTTAGTGCCTTAGTTGATGTTTATTTTGTCACCATTGAAGCTAGGCCCTAGACAAACAACGTTTAACATTTTGACAATCATTCAAAGTAGCTGATATGTGCAAGAAATTGGAAACAAAACTTCTATGAAAGCTAGCTAGAATGAGGAATCTTTGTGGCTCACAAATGTTGATTATCGCCCCCAAATTTGATTTTGATTTTGATCTGGTGAAGCTCTAGGCTAAAAGTTTAAAACATTCTCTATGCTTCTTAGTCACCCACATTCTCATTGTGGTTTGTGAAATCTGCACCACCCTCCACCCTTTGATAGCCTTTAAGACTTAATCTTTTAAGATCAATCAAATATCCTTCCTTTGAAACTATATGCCCCAAGTATACTAATTTATTTTTTTTAAAAGACATATTTGGAGAACTTGGCATACAACTTATTATCCAATACAGTCTTTAAAGTATCTCCAAATGTGCTCATGATTGTCCTTTTTCCTACTATTCACTAAAATATCATCCAATAATACGTCCATGAACTTCTAAAGCCAAAAGGTATTGCTCATTAGTCTCATAAAAGTTGTTGGATCATTTAGACGCAAGGGTTAGCTCGATTGGTAGATGCTAGTGCTAAGTCCACAAAGGTCTCGGGATATTCCTTTGGGATATGCATCACCTATGCAGCTGGCAATCAATCTGCCTTCCATCTGAAAATTCCGAGGAAGAAGGAGGAGAGCTCTATGAGGACTGGCATGGTACCGGCATCCCCATTCTTTGCCTAAGTGTGTGAGGGTGGGGTGAGATTATTTCCTTGGAAAAAAATAAGCTTTTAGAGCATTAGCAAAACAAAAGTTAGTCATTAAAAAATCATAATCACAATCTTTAGTGTTAAAAAGAATTATTTTGATACAACTATTTCTTCATTTCTAACTTGGCTAAAGTAGCATGCAATTTCTCATGGAAAATATAGTAAAACCCTTCATACTATCCAAAAAATTATTAATGTAAGGAGCCATCCCTCTTCTTCGCCTAGAGTAAGAGAAGGCCCTTGAGGCTAAAATGAATGCTTTCTAGAGAAACTCCTGTTATCACCAAACTTGTAGGTGCCCCTAGAGATGAATCCAAGATGGATGGCAAAAGGGAAGGGCAACCAAAGAGGTGCAACCAAGATGGCCTCGACTCCCAATGGATGGTTGTCACGCCAATCGAGGCAATCTTCACTTTATGTTATCTAGCCCAAGACAACAAAGGGGGAGACCCAGATCTACTCCCGACAGGAGAGACCAAACCACAAACACCAGATCAAGTCAAGTATAGTTGAAGTACGTAAGGTGTATGGTGAACCCTAGATCTATGGAAGAAGTCACAAGATGAATAACAGTTTGGATCAACGGGTTTAAACAGTGTATCTGTTATCACACCATAGTAGCAGGGCTACTATTCTTGTACAGCAGATATCTGCACATTCCAGAGCTTCATTTATTCCAGAGCATGGCTATATATATTGGATCACTCATGATCAGAGCAGTACATTATTCAGATATTGTATGACCTTGTGTCAAGGCTGAGCCTTGAGAGTTCAGATTGGATGACTGATGTGACCACTTATCCCATTACAGTTTCAGTTCAGTGCCTAGAGATGTATTTCAGCAGTGTTTCAGATGATGCATGATGATTGCTATTATGATGATGTTGTATGATCTATGGATATGTTCTCACTGACAGTGGATTATTAGCTTGTTGATTTAGTCATGATTATAGCATGTGCTTGGTATATTATTCCTGATGTGGCAAACTATTTAAAATGAACTGTAAACCTTAAAATGGACAATTGCTTGCACTCTTAGGTCATCTAACAAAACTTACTGGTATTTCACCTTACATAGACATGGTCTTTTCCGACACCTTTTGTCTGATAGTGTAGGCTCCATATCCACTTGTCTCCATCCATACATGACCTTCCTGTTTGACTTTAAACCCTGACTTGTCTTATTTGACTTTCTGATGCTGAGGACTTCCCCATTTTTCTACCTCTGTGTTTGGACCGCATCCCTGTTTATTCAGTGTCTCGGCTCTGAGTTGGTGACAGAACTTGCCTTTGGTGAGTTGGATTGTAGGCCTTGGCTCGAACTCCCCCTAGTCACTTGAGATGCTGTTGGCTAAAACTGAAAGCTCATGTTCTACCTGTGGAAACTAAATAAATTCGCCCATGGAAACAAAAAAGGGCAAGAGCAATGAAAAGCTAAAAATACTCCTCGAAGAGTATAAGAAAGGTCCAAAAAGCAATAGTTCTTAAAAGCTATATCTAAACAATTGCTGACCTTGTGAAAATGTGAAAAACATGCCCTGGATGCAAGCTGCAACTAGTTGTGCTTCTCAGCACATCTGAAATCCGAAGGGTTATGTAGGCCAAAAAGGCCATGGAAATAAATTGAATGATCCTAATGAACTTGGATCAACTTGATGTAGACATGATGCCTAAGTTGAATAAGCACTCTCTAAACAACTTATCCATTTGTGAGGCACAGCCATCCCCCGTGTTCTTTTGTCCAGCACAGAGTTTGTAGCTTCCCCCTTCTCCCAGTCCAAAGTATTTTTGAGTTAAGTTAGACAAGTCAAACCCTTGGCCCAACCTTGCTCCTAGCCTTCATCCTTCACTAGCAGTTTGACCATGTCCAATGGGTAAGTTTGTCATTTGAACTAGGGTGCAAGTAATTTTATATAACTACGGAATATGTTAACTTAATTATTGCCACTGAATGGAATTTATACTTTGAGCTTAGCTATGAAGTGATTAAAGATGCATTGTCTTAGTCTACTGATGTGATTTATCCTTGATTATATATATTCTTGGGATCCGTGATGATGTGGACCATGTATGGTGATTATTGATGATGATTTATGGTCCCACATGTTTGATGATGATGTCATATGATGGACATATGATACAGATGATGATTGAACCAGTTCAGCAGGTTATTATTATTACAGATCAGCAGATTATACATTGTCCATATATGGTGGACCCCTACAGCTGGCCCATTAGGGCAACCCAGGGTGTATGAGTACTCATTCCTAGTGGATTTGGGTCTTCTGGATCCATTGAGACACTTATCTTTCAGTTCCGGGCACTTCTGACAGTGATTGATGCAGTTTTACACTTGTTGACCAGATTTGGGGCTGATTTCCCAGCCTGAGCAGCAGGGGCCCCGAGAGGCCAGTTCACCTAGGGCGCTGATGATGGAGGGGGTGGTCCAGCCACTTGTTATTACCATTTATCCCCCCTTCCGGAGAGCCTGGTGGGCTCAGATTGACAGCGCTAGCACCCTAGGAGGCAGTTTTGGCAGTTTCACAGTTCCCGAGGCAGTTAAAAAATGGGAAAAGGTGGTCACTGAGGAAATCGATTTGGGCAATTGAGGCAAGGTTTTGGCATTTGGTTTTCACAGAGGTCTTCCAGGGCGGCATCACTACCTTCCAGCCAGTTTTCACCATGTGGGTATGCCCGGATTGATCACAGGAGGACATTTACTGCTTGACTGTCATGGATTCTGAGGACAGTTTTGGTCATTTTTATTATATTGGACATATTTTATTATTTTTATTGTGCCTTGGGGATGAGCTAGTAAGGATTAAAACCTCCTAGCCCCACCATGAGCTTATATTGTTATGTCCTAGTCACCATGAGGTGGATTTTGATGCTTATATTTTCTCTTGTGGATGACGTCACCCCTTATTGTACCTTTTTAGTGGGGGCGCTATCATTATATGGGTGATCCATGTGATATATGGTTATGATTTATTGTTAGCCATTGATTAGATCTTGAGATCTTTTAATCTTAGCCACTCATGTAAAAAGTGGTTATGATTGTACTCTCTCCCCATCCTATTTAAGGAGGGAGCCTCTCATTGTAAAATTCATCTAGAGATTTTTGGCTCTTGGCTCTTGGAATAAAATTTCTATCTTTTGGAGTACATGCTTGGATTGGAGTGGATGTTGGTTGTTTCGATTGTAAATGCTATTGTCCATTGCACTGGAGGATCTATTGTAGCTATCTTGCGTATTTGCCATACTTTATTTGCAGGTTGAGAGGGCGACTTTGACAAGTGCGAATTGGTGGGGAGGCTTGCCCTTCAAGCTTGGAAGAAGTCGTTTTGGGTTTGACAGGGAGTGGTTTTGCCTTTGTGTCAACTATTCTATGTTTTTCTCTCTCTTGCTTGCATCTACCTTCAATTTGTTAAACTAATTGATGCTTTGCTCCTTGGCTTGACAGGTTAGAAGGAATCACATGTGGCTTGGAAAAATCGATTTGGCAAGAGGGCTTCAACAATTCTCCATTTGATCTTTGGCAAAGTAATCCTCGTCTCAACTAGCATTCATCTCTTCATCCAGGTATGTCCCAAGAGGTATGATCTTCTCTTCCTTGAATCTTCCATAATTTCTAGATCACAAAAACCCTAATCAAATTAAAACCCTTGTTTTTGGTATTTCTTAGATCTACTTAGATCTAGCCCTCAATTTGAAAAGATATTGAAAACCCACCTCTATAGCATCCACCCCTAGTTGGATCTATAGTTTGGTGGTGATTGGCTAAGAATTGACCCATTTTCTAAGACAAAAAGCTCTCCTTGACCTAAAGCGCACTTCCTTGAGGGAGGCTTGTTGGGCTAGATCTAGCACATGGGTATGCGAGATCCCGCTTGATTTGACAACTAGACACTTGATAACACATACCCATATCCTTACTTTGGTGAAAGCTACCTTGTGGACATCTCTCCATGTTTTGAGGGGTTGAAACCCCCCTTTTGACCTCATTGGTAACTTAAAACTTAGATCTACTAAGATCTACCCATTGGATTCACTTGAAACTTTGAACATGCATAGATCGGGGTATTAGCATCCCGGATCTACATTTTGGTGGCCATTGGACTTGGTTTGGTCCACCAAAACCACTTTTTGCCTCTCCTTGAGAAAGTCGCACCCCTTGGGAATTTTGAGTTGGACCACTTCTAGGAAGTGGGTGTTGGAGATTTTTGTGGATTTGGATTTCCCATGCCTTGAAACCTAGGTCTAGACTGTCCTTTTGTCCCGATCCACCTTGGGGATTGCATTCCTTGTTTTAAGGAATTGTGGTCCACTTTTGGTCTTTACCTAAAAACCTAGATCTAGTAAGATCCGGCCATTGGATCTCATCCAAACCACTTAACTTGGCTTCATGGTGTCCCGATCTACACTTTGACATCCTTCTTGACTCCATTAGCCCATCCAACAAGGCACTAGTCCTTCTCCAAGCAAAGCGCACTTCTTGGGATTAGTGTCAAACCCTAGATCTAACACATGGGTAACCCTAGAACCAACTCTAACTTGTAGATCTAACCTAGATCTAGCCTATAGTACCATCTTCACACTTAGCTTCACCTTGTGGGCCCACCTAAAACCATTTCACACTTCCCAAGGCAATAAGACCCACTTGTGTAAACACATGGTACTATACTTAATAATCATACCCCATCAAGTGGCCTAAACCATACATAGGTTGAAACACTAACTATCCTTGATACCACCTTCAACCATGCCCTAAACATTAGGTCCACTTAGACTTGCATTGGTTTCCGTAACTCATCATTCATTCACCTTTGAAACCTTTGCTTGGGTCCAATCAACTGCGATTGGGGTATAGGGTCTCCCCCTTGGTCTAGTTATACCTTGACCTAAAGCGAAGAGTGCCTCGGTTGACGTGACTCCCACATCGCATTGGGAACCGTGGCATCTCTTGGGTCACCTCTTTAGTTGCCTGTCTCCTCTACCGTCCCGGATGGGATACCTCTAGGGGCAACTACAAGTTGTGTGATAACAGTATCTTTGGTCCGTTATGGGTGGAATAGTGACTTATGATGTTTAAAATAAGATCCAAGATTAGGGTACTAGTCAATTATGAGAAAATCCACTACCTTGGGAACCGTGTCCAATGCAGGGTAGTTAAGGATTGAATTGGGGCTAACCAGTACCAAAAGTGAGCTTGATTGATTGATATGACAAAGTCAAGGGGTTCAACTACCAAAACAAGGATCAAACCACAAACAAACTCAACAATCCAAGAAAGTCGAATTAGCTTGGAGAAAGATCCGTGCCTTGGGAAATGGGCCAAATGGAGTCGGATGTCCACCAAATTACAGATCTGGAATGTTGAGGTGTTGAGGTACGTGGATCTAAAAGATTAAGGTCATCCAATGGCTGGATCTCAGTAGATCTGAGATTGAAGTATGCCACAAAGTGACCCAAGTGGGGCACAACCCTCAAAATGAGGAATGGGGCCCACAAGGTCAAAATCACTGAAGTGACACACTAGGGGTAGGTTATTGAATATGTAGATTCCAGATCAAGTGGAATCTCACCTACCCAAGTGTTAGATCCCTGCAAACTCACCTCTCCCAGGAAGTGCGACCTCCCTTGGAGAGGCTTCTTTGCCTTGGAAAGTGGGTCAAATGGAGGCCAAATCACACCAAACTACAGATCCGAATTGTCGTGGATACTATAGAGGTGGGTTTTAAATTTTATACCCAAACACCAAGTGGATCTTACTAGATCTGAGAAAATGTAAAATGAGGGTTTGTAAATTAAGGGTTTTATCAATGAAGTAGCTATGTCAATGGATTGGAGGCAAGACAAGAAGAACAAACCTATGGATCTTACCTGGATAACCTTGTAGATGCCTTGATGATGATGATCTATGCAAACCCGATCAATTTGGAGCGATTTGAGGTAGTTTTCTATGAAGTCGAATTGCCCAAGGAAGCCAATGTGCCCTCTCTCCTGCACAATAAACGTCAACAATATCAGATTTACTACAAACAAGAGATAAGACTAATGCCACAAGAGAAATAACAGAAAGATAGCATAGATCACAATGATACTAATGATAACCCCCTGATACAAGCGAATGCCAAGTGGAGTGAGTTGAAGAAGCCTTGCAAAAATGCCCAAGTGATGTCACCCTCCTGTAGACAAGACAAAAGTTTCCAAAAAAATAGATCTTACCACAAATACCCAAATGCTAGGATGCAATAGACTTTCCAATCACCATCTAAGAACACCAGATGCAAAGGAGACCACAAGAATTTCCACAAGAAAGTTTTTCTATATCAAGATTCCAAGAGCCAAAGACCCCTTTACAATGAGAAGCTCTCTCCTTTAAATAGGAGGGAGAGAGTCCACAATGTAACCACTTTTTGAATGAGTGGCTAAGATTAAAAGATCAAAAGATCTAATCAATGGTTGAGATGAGCTCAACAATACAATACATGGATTACTAATAAAATATAACAATAAGTAGACAAAATCGCCCTAGGAGAGGGGATTCCACCAAATCATGATGACAAAATAGTAGATCTAGCTTATGGTGGGTCCAAGGGGTAATTTTAGACACCCTTGGTCAATCCCCATAGCACAATATCAATAAAATAATCATCAAAGTACCAAATCGTGCCTCTATGGACAAATCGTGAGCCTTGGGAGGCTCCAAAAATCATCAGAAAGTGCCATAAGTGATGGATGTGGGTCTCGATGAAGCTAAAACTGCTGGAGAAGGTGTGGAAGACATCCCACTCATCATCACTGATCATCCCATGCCATAACATTGCCTCAGTAGCCCAAATCGAATTCCTTTGAAGCCATTTTTACCATTTCTGGACTGCCTCGGGAAACGTGAAACTGCCCAAACTACCTCCTAGAGTGCCTACGCTGTTAAGGTGAGCTCACCAATGAGTCTGGGAGGGGGGTAATATGGTAATAACAAGTGGCTGGACCACCCCCTCCATGCACAGTGCCCTAGGTGAACCAAGTAAATCTCATCACTGCTCTGACAGGGCCTCCGATAGACCAAAACTGCACTAGGATAGCCAACTGAGGCTCAATCATCACTGTAACTGCTCGGAACTAAAAACAAACTGTCTCATTGGACTCAGAAGGTCCAAATCCATCTAAGATGTGTACTCATACACCATATAAACCTCTACATGGTCCAAAATAAATACTCATCATATTCGGCAGACCAAATAATAATAATTTGTAAAAGTGCTGAAAAGCACAAATCATCATCATAAGCCTGAAACCACTGCAGAAGCCCACCATGGTGACATGTACCAGACCATATATCATCTATCTGTAACATCTGAGGTCTGTCACCTCATGTCCTGTGGTTGACTTTTGGTCAAACTGAGGTTTGACCAAGTCAACATGACCAAAATATAACTCAAACTGTCATCAAGCTGCTGCAAGGTGTCCAAGGTTAAGACATGCTTTACAATCCATTCAATTAGCAATTATAACAAGAAGTAATCATTACTGGCGATCTAAATCCCAATATAATAAGTCATAATTATTATTTATTACTCAGACTAGACTTTTAAGGTCATACTCACTTCATAGTTGTGATCAATTTGCTAGTGAAGGGTGAAGGCTAAGAAACAATTGGCTAGGTCAAAGGATGACTTACTGACTTAACGCTGTGACACTTTGGAAATGGAAAAGGGAAAACACACCATAGCATATAGTGGACAAGCAATAACACAGGGAATGGCGGTGTCTCACAAATGGATAAGTTGTTCAAAGAGTGTTTATTCACCTTACACAGATGCGCACAATCCATAATACAAATGACGCCAGCAATCTTTTTGATATAGCATTTAAGTTCCATTGCTTTTTGGGCCTAGAGTTTCCATAGTCTTTGATCTATGTGTGTTTACAAACACATTGCATAGATTTACATTTATTTAGGCTTCTTGCTGCAGGTGTGTTTTTAAGGCACTTGTTGACCTGAGCACTTCTAGGTGTGTCATAGACAGCTTGTTTACCTAGGTATTTACATTTCACAAAAGATATAACATTTGATATTTCATAGCCATTTTCATTTGGCTTGCCTTTCATTCATGTGTGTTTAGAAACACATTGCATGAATGGACTTTTCATACAAGATATAACATTTCATTTCCATACTTTGCATTAATGGAAGCACTAAAAGTTTCAAGTTTAGCCAACAACATCTTTAGTGACTATGGGGAATTCACAAGGAAATCCAACTCACCATAGGTAAGTTTTGTCACCAACTCAGCGCCGAGACACAATAAACAGGGAAGCTTATCCAATATAGAGGCTACAGTGGGGGAAGGTCCTCCATGCCACTAGTCAAGTAGTAAGTCAAGGTAATGAATCAACTGGGTAAGTCATGGGTGGATGAAGACAGTGAATAATGAAATCGACACTAGCAAGCCAAAGTATGGCGGGAATGATCACCTCTATTCTCCCTAGGGAGGGTAAAACCAATGAGTATAGGCCAAGAACTTCTAAGTCTGAGTAGGGACAAATATGATATATATATATATAATACAACCAGGTCCACATATCTATATGATCGCCAGATCATGATACTAAATGCTAAGACATGCTAAGAGAATGGAAATAAAAGCAACATAACCACAACACCATAATATACCTGCTAAGTCATATACCTGAATGCTCATCGTCTGAACCATCATCTGTCCTCTGAAACTGCTGCTGTAACTCTGGGCACTACTGACTGCTCTGTATAAATGGCTAAATAGCTACATCGGTCATCTCTCTGAGTGTCCTGAAACTCAGTCATGGCATGGGGAATAAAACTGTTGTCCAAAATCTGATAATGATCCATAGTAGATGCTCATCTCAGCATCTCAATGCAAGGGAATTGGCTAAATAATGTACTGGAATCAAAAAAAAAAATAATGTATGGTAGCCCGGCTACTATATCTGTGATAACAACTCCTTTATTATCTTTTTCCGCCTTATTCTATGAAGATCCAAGTTTTGTATCAAATCTATGACTAGTTTGGGTACCTTCCTCCAACTAGATTTGATAGTGCACTTTATTTGAAGATGCAATCCTACAAGAAAGTTATCTTGAAAATCATCTCTAATCTTCCTAAAAACGGTGATTACACCAAACTTCCAAAAAAGGAGGTTCATGATGAACATTACTTTCTCCAAATAAAAACACTAAATCATCAGCTCCCCTTCCTAGTCAATATTTTAACTTACGAAATTTAAACTCAAGGAATATGCAAGTCATCCTTATCACCATACAATTTCATACATCTTATTTTCTAGATCAAAGCATATAAATTCCACTTTAAAGAAGAATATATACCTTGGAATAGCATTGTACCTCCCAATATCTATGATGTCAAAGAACCAAGTGGTCATCATATATATATGACCAACATGCCAAACACCAAATCTCTCATGCATCTAAGGACACCCATGGTCAGTCCCACTTGACACCCATTACCATCATCTATGGAGCAATAGTCACATGCGAACCTGACCCACTAATATGTAGCTCCCTATCCATAGCACAATCATCATCACTCATAATAGACAAAGAAAAGTGAAACCTACTGATCCCCAAAGGTAGTAACTCCACATCCCTAGCACAATCATCATCACTCATACTAGTCCAAAAAAAGCGAAACCTATTGATCCCAAAGGTAGTAACTCCACATCCATAGCACAATCAGCATCACTCATGATAGTCAAAGAAGAGTGAAACCTATTGATCCCCGAAGGTAGTAAATCATTGAAAAGATAAATGCCCTAGTGCATTTAATAATGGTTATTGACCCTTAAAGGTGGTAAATGACGAAAACACATTATACCCCAATCTAGCCAATGTAATAGATGATGATGTTGACCCATGAAGATGGTAACTCGTTGAAAGGTATTATACCCTACTGTAGCATAAGAGATAGAATGAACCAGTGTAAGCTTTAGATCACGAATCCCAGAAACAAGGATCATGATGATGCATTTATTGAACAAACACAAAGGAGAATAATAAATGAATTTTATACAGTTATTTTATTTCAAAATTAAAGCATTAAGATGAAAAATTACCTCAAAAAGATGCAAAGGAAAAAGAAATCAAATGGATGAAAACAAGAGAGTAGCATACCATTGAAAATGCATCACGTATAACAGGTGCCAATGTCCAACCACTTGTCACCTGCATAATTACAATTTTGCCACTTGTAAATGAAAATAGAACATTGTAGAAATCCAACACCAAAGATACCAAACAAACAATTGGAAAACATAAAGAGGTCTCTTGTGGGATGCTTCAACTTAGTTAAGAAATTACCTAACTAGGAATGAACTACTGATCATTAACCTCTAAAGAAATTTCGTCCCACAGATTTGTCCACAAAAATGCAGAGAAGAGAGTGATGCATTTGATTTTCCAATTATAAAAATGAAAGATGTACAATGCATATATCTTACAAAAGAGACAACCAACCACCAGACCTACTTTCACTAATTAAGTTATAACTTAAGGCATGTTTGTGTATTTATCTTTTTTTAAACAAAAATGGAAATAGATTGTACTATCAAAGGGCTGTGGGAAACCCCAAACAGCCAGAAATTACAAAAGTAGCTTCAAGAGAGTCCAAAATTTGCTCTTCCAAGCTGAAATAGCACTTACAACACATCAAAAAATATTGTAAAGTTCAAAATTACAAAAGTAGCTTCAAGAGAGTCCAAAATTTGCTCTTCCGAGCTGAAATAGCACTTACAACACATCAAAAAAGATTGTAAAGTTCTATGGCCCTAAGGCCGCCTTATATATCTAAAACTAATCTTCTTAATGAACTGTCCAAGCAGCCATATACATGTAAAATACTAAAAACATAAGATAGCTTAGAAAATATGCCCAGATTGCTAGTGCAACAGCGATTGCACAATCTCTTCTTCACCACCCATCACTTTCACGTAGCCAGTAGATAGCATTGGTTGACCTGAAATGGAGTGAGAACCTTTAGCAAAGCCAAGGATGATATTGTAGATCATCTCCAAGTCATTGGCAAGTTTTTCTTGTTTCAGAACCTGAGCTTTTAAAACAGATTCCATTTTTTCCTATTTATTTTCCTGTTACTCCATATAAATACTGAAGTGTTCAATCACCTGCCACATCCCCTTTAACTGATTGTTCATTCTCCTCAGGTTTTCTTTAATCTTAGAATTACTATCACCCCTGTTACCCCACATTTTGCATGGGTATCCACTTATGATTTCACTTGTAATTTTCATTACAAAGCAGGTTCATGACTCTCCTGGATGGTCTTGGATGCTTGGTGGTATAGTTACACTTCATGATGTTGATGCCTTGGTTGATGATGGTTGATTGATGTGCTCATGGTGTTTTGTTCATGGTTACTTTCTTATTCTGGTTCTACACATATATGGATGGTATCAGCACCTTTCACTTGATGATATTCATGGTGATCTAAAGTGCTTGGCATTGACTCACCTTTTGCACATTGTTTTGTGTCAATTATAGGGTGATTTGTGCATAACAGGACCCTAACCTCAGACCCCCATATCTCCAACGCCATAGCTCTGTTGGAGGTGTGTGACATATGGATAGAAAGCTTATTTCATGAGCTTTCCAGTGGTATAAAACTCTCCCCCTGGTTCCCAAGCACATTGGAGTTGTGGCAGCTTCGTTCTCGATATCCAATTCTGGTTTTTGGGGCCATGTTGTTACATATTTTTATGCATGATGGTGATCCCAAGGAATATGATTGAGCTGACACATCATCTTCCTTGAGCACCTTCTCTTGGCACACATGTAAAGACATGGTTATATTATTGTATCGATGAGTTGGCATGGTGGCATACATCTTGAGGCACGCTGGCCATCTTGTACTACATGTGGGGTTTTATTGCAAATATGTTCATGCACTTTGCCACTCAGAGGAGATCTTAACCATTGGTTGAGCTATTTTAGTAAGGGTCGTCCCCTCTTCGAGGGTTTCCACTTGGTTATTTATGCACCATTCATGGAGTCCTCCCCTTTTGGAGGTTGCTTGCACACTTGCTCATGCATTGGAGGAGTTCATTGTGTTAAAGTTAGTGCAGCTGCGAGAGCCATTCTCTGAATGGCACCCTAGTTAGTTAACTAGGGTTGCTGGTCAGTTAACCAAGCAGAGTAAGTCCCCAGAAGGTACCCTAGGGCCCACAACAGTCTACTGGGGTTCTTGGTATGGGACCAAGCAGGTTGATGCCATGGCAAAGTCCCAAGCATGTGGCTAGGGCACCTATCTGTCTCTAGGGTATTCTGGTCTGGGACCAGATAGTTTCTTGGTCACGAGGACCAAGCAGATCCTGTAGGCTAAGACAGAGACATCCTAGCCTAGGACTAGGCAGATTCTTGGTCAAGGACAAAGCAGGTCCTGCAGGTGGTTGATCAACATTTAGTCTAGGACTAAAGCTCAACCTGGGGCTGAGGACCATTCTCCGAGAGAATGGAGGACCTAGTCAGGAACCAAGAGGTTGATCAACATGGTTCAGTCTGGGACTGAAGCTCATCCTAGGGCTGAGAGCCATTCTTTATGAATGGAGGATCTTGGTTAGTTAACCAAGATGATGATGTGTGATGCCCTCCTTTCCTAGGTATTCGATATGGTTGAGCTAGGTTGTTTCATCAAGGGACTGGCCACCCCTTGATGGAGTTACTAGCATTTGACCTAGGGAGTAGTCAAGAGGACCATAGGATCGCATAATCCAGTATGGACCTTCCTTATACAGTGATGATGAACTTTCAGTTAGTATATGGAACACTTGTACATTTGAGCAGTGTAGTCATACTTGGTTGAGACTCGTGAGTCTGGCCGAGTTTGCCCGAGTGACAGCCAGGCCGGTTACTCGCGAGGCACTCGCTGCCCAAACTCGCGACTCGTCGTCACTCGCCCTACTCACAGGCACTCACCGAACTCGCCGAGTCCGTGTCACCCACGGGAAAGCCTCACCCTGTTCCACGTTTGCTTCTTTTTGGCGGGAATGCGCGGCAGGTTTTTCTTTAAGACCGCCATCGACCTGCTTTTCCACTCACAGTGACTATAGGGAGTGCAAGTGCGACTAGAGTGGAGACGGGAGACTACAACCGGCCGAGTTGCTGCCAGGTTGGTGATTGTTTGTTTTTTTTTTACAAGTTTTAATGTTTATTGTTTAATTTTTATAGTTTTTTTTTTATCACGGCCGTGTAGGCAGCCTCCACAGGCTGCCAAAAGGCCCGATAGGAGGGACGCGGCCATACATAAAAATTGAAAAAAAAAAAACTATACAAATTAAACAAATAAAAAAATTAATATATTTTTAATTTTTTAAATTTTAATTTATAATAATATTTGTTCAAGTTTAAATCTTTAGTAATTAGTAATTTATGATTTTTTAATTTTTAATTTAGTTATGTTTTCAAATTTTAAATTAAGTTTTGTTTTATATTTGTAATTAAGTTTTTTTTTAATTTTTGGAGGCTGCCAACAGGCCCAGCACCCGAACATATAAGAAATTTAAAAAAAACATAAATAATTTACATAAACATTAAATACAAAATTACAAATAAAATTTAAAAAAAAACTTAATTACAAATATAAAACAAAACTTAATTAGTTGTTAAGTTTTAAACTTTTATGTTATTTATGTTTTTGTTTTGGGCCCTGTAGGCTGTGATGGCAGCCTACACAAGCCTCCCCAGGGCTGTGGAGGCTGCCATCACAGCCCACAGTCCTATAGGCTGCCCCCTGTGGTTGCCTATAGTTCAGTGGGTTGTGATGGCAGCCTCCACAGCCTGCCAGAAATGAATTAGATTTTTTTTTTAAATAAAAAATAAAAATATTTTATTTTTAATTTATAACTAAAAATTCATTTTAATTTTTTTTCCACTGTCAGATTGTCATCCATGGCACCTAAGGGAAGACCTAGAAGGCCTCTTGATAAAGCATGGGAACATTGTGTCTGAGTGGTCCCAAGGCAAGACAATCAAGTAAAGTGCAAATATTGTCCAACGACTATGTATGGGGGCATAAACAGGCTAAAACACCACCTAGGTCGAGTTGTGTGCAAGGATGTTGTAGTTTGTGATGGTTGCCCTGAAGAAGTCACAGCGGAAATGCTCACTGCTTTGGAAGGCATCAAAGAACAAAATGCCAAAAGAACTAGGATAAGGTTTGAAGCAGCAGGGATGGGCAAATCTCCAATGGGACCTCCAGGTAGTTGCTCATCAAGGTTTGCACCAAGTGCTGCACCAAGTCCATCTATCACCTCTCCTTTCTTCCTTCCTCGTACGACCACGGGATCTCAACCAACCTTGGACATCTTTAATGAAAGGAAAAGGAAGGAGGCAGATATGGCAGTGAGGAAGTTTTGGTACCATGACAGCCTATCATTCAACATTGCAAGGTCTCCATTTTATCAGCCCATGGTAGATGTTATTGCAAGCGCTGGCCCTGGATACAAAGCCCCCTGATACAGTGCACTTAGGGGGAAAGATCTAGATGAGGAGTTCCAGTGCGTCAAGGCATAGTTGGAGAGCATTAAAAGCTCATGGGAGTTTACAGGTTACACAATCTTGTCAGATGGGTGGACAAATCAGAGGAGTAGAACGATCATAAATTTTCTTGTGGCTTGCCCTAGAGGAACCATGTTCCTGAAATCTGTTGATGCATCTTTGCATGTGAAAGATGCAAATCTAATATTTACATTGTTAGCAGAGGTTGTGGAAGAAGTGGGGGCCAAACATGTTGTCCAAGAAATCACGGACAACGCAGCAAATTATGTGGCAGCAGGTAAATTGCTTTGTGCAAAATACCCTACTCTTTTTTGGACCCCTTGTGATGCCCACTGTATAGATTTGATTTTGGAGGACATTGGGAAGTTGGAGTGGGTGCAAGATGTGGTTCATGAGTGCAAACAAATGACCAAGTACATTTATAACCATGCTTGGGTGTTGAGCCTTATGAGAGAGCACACAAAAGGTGAGCTCAGTCGCCCTGTTGTCACATTGTTTGCAACCAACTTTCTCTCCCTCCTAAGCCTTCTTAATGAGTACCAAGCATTGAGACGGATGGTTAGTAGGAGGGAATGGATACATTATAAGGACAGCACAAAACCAGATGCAATGGCTATGAGCTTGTCTGTCCATAGAGATAGTTTATGGGAGGAAGTCACTGAGATTGTCAACATGACAGAACCACTTGTGAAAGTGTTGAGAATCATGGATGGTGACAAACCACCAATGGGGTATGTTTATGAGGGGATGGACATGGCCAAAGAGGCCATCAAGGTCTTCTATAAGGGGGATGAATCAAAATATCTTCCTATATGGGATATTATTGATTCCAGGTGGGACAGGCAGCTACATTCACCATTACATGCAGCAGGGGCATATCTCAATCCGAGCATATTCTATAATGAAGGGTCATGTTATCCACTAAATTGCACTTAGTGGATTCCTAGTGAACCGTTAAAGTTGTGAACATGATCAATGTTCATCATCAGTGTTCCGAGATCCATCAGGCAAAATTTTTTGCCCTTTGTAATAATTTGCATGTCCAGACCCTATGGGGATTTTGTGATAAGTTGGTCTAGCATGAGGTTTTTATGAAAGGCTTGGCCTTCCTCAACGTTTGTTATCAGGGAAATACTCTAGAGTGTTTTTTCCTTAGGGATTATGCGTTACTATTCAGTGTCGTATAATTCCCGAGTTTTTCACTCACACCTCCAAAGCTGGAGTATTTCCATGATGGTGAATTTTGAGGGGTTATTAAAACCTATTGGAATGTATTTTTGTAACATGCTAGCCATCAGTATTGAGTCATATGGGCATGCACTAGGTCCCTTAGGATTTTTGAGTCATTCTAAGAAAATTAAATTTTCTCAGTTTATGAGATTTTTTAATAATTTAATTAAAAAATGAGAAAAGTGATAAAAGATGGGTTAGGAGGTGAAATTGGACATGGGGGTGCTCGTTTTCTAACCCAGAGCTCCCATAAAACCCCTAAACCCACTTTTCCTAAGTTTTGAGTGAATAGTATTCACTTAAATCATTTTCTCTCAAAAATATTAAAAATGAATTATTTAATTCAAGAATAATGGATTTGGAGAAAATCCAAACTCCTAAAATAATGGTGGGTGGTCTGGGAGTTGGCTGAGTTGAGTTGGCAGTTCATTTAAGGAAAAATCCCAATCCCATAGATCAACGAAATGTGTTGGAATCAAATCTCCTTTGATTGGCAATCAAATCAGGGAGAATATTGAGGAAATAAATGATGATTTGATTGAAGATTGGAGATCCACAAAAGGGGGGGCGAATTTGTGGTTGGAGAGGTGTCAAGTGGAGGTTGAAAAGTGTCAAATGGTTGGAGAAATGTGTCATTAACCTCCCCAAACCCCTCAAATGTGTCAACAAGCCTTTTCCAAGTGTATCAATCCATTTCTCCAAGTGTCAAAGATGATCTATCTTGGGAAGTGCACCTCCCCCTCTCTCATTTTTCTATAAGAGCAAGTTCATGCTCCATCTTTCTCAAGTAGTGTGGATGCATAGAACCTCTGCCAAATTGTAATTGTTGTTTACTGAATATATTGTTGAAAGGCTTTGGAGGTCCATCATTGTGCAAATGTATTGAGCTTATTGAGGTGAAATTGTTCTTACTATTTGTTCATGCTTTCATACTTTGGTATATCTAGCATATTGTATTGATTAAACATTTGCAGTTGTCAATTTGTTTAATTGTGGATGAGTTTTAGAGGTAGAGAAGTAGCCAACTGTATTCAGTTATACTTAGGCTCTTCTTCATTTCTTTGATTTCTAACACGCTAGATCTATTAATTTGTATGTTGAGCTTGTTCTTTGTAAGCTGCAGATCACAGGAAACCCACAAGGATTAGAACTCGGTTGAAGCTTCTATTCTTTGGGCAACATATTTTTACTTACATTTTGTTACAGGATTCTCCAAGTAGCAACTCCAACAAGCAAGTTTTGGCTTGGATAGATCCATTCTCTTCTCTACAAAACAAAATTCAAACCCTCTCTTACTTTTCCGTTTTGTTTTGCAAAGTGTAGATCTATCATACTTAGCTTATCTTTCAGATCTATAGCGCTTTGGCATATTGTTAGTTAGATCTAAGTACTTTAAAAAAGCTAAATTTTTTGAAATTTTTCTAAGTGTAAATTTTTTCAATTTTTATTTTTATTTTTCTATTGTGTTTGCCATCACATTCTAAGAGTTTTACTTGCTGGTTTTTAGCAGGTCCAAGGAAAAAGAGGAGGAAGCTCTGGCGAAAAATCGATAAAACTTGCCAAAAACACCTTCCAAGGGACCCATTTTAGCATTGTTTCAAAGTTTCAGCTTGTAAGCCCTTAGATCCAAGTCTAAAAAGACTAAGAGGCACTTTTATTTGAGCATAATTGTAAAATCTTAAACGAGAGCAATGGGGTAACCAACACCCACACCCCATCCCCCCTGGGGGGATTTGTGTATTTTGTAAATTTCGTGAGATTGCATTTTTCTAACTCCACCAACTCACACACTCACTATTTAAGTGCAGGGTGTATCTTTTATTTATATTTCATATGTTAATCCATTTTTATTTTGCAAAAGTAAAGTAGAAATAAAACCACTCTCCGTCGCCACGAAGTATGCTCTCACCTCCACCCAAAGGCATTTGCTGATTAGTGGAGGTTGATCAGAAAAGTGACGCATACATTTGGCCATCATATATTTCCTTTACGTTTTGTCTTTTATTTCCATAGTTTAATTGCTTAATAAAAAGAACCCAAAGTCTCTTGAACTTAGCTGAAAAGCAAGTCAAGAGCGCTCTCTGTCGGAGGGCCAATGGTTACTTGTTTCAAACTTGAATAAACATTTCGCCACCAATACGTATGCTCTACTCTTTTTGGGATACACAGAAATAGTTGGGAGCATTCTTTAATTTCCACATTAATTTAATCAGTCACCTAATAAAATTAACTACCCACAAGATAAGTGAAAATCCGGCACTTCGAATAGATTTTGTGTGGGCAAATTTTGCCTAGGGACGCTGGATCACTGTACTTAGACCTTGGGGCACCGTTAGACTACATACTTGTTTGGTGTAGTGTTGAACACGCGCTCACGGCTTCGGTAGCCAACATGTCCTTATACGGAGCCACCAATCTCTAAATTTCCTCCTCTCCGTACCTTACGGCATCTCGAGAGTTTCCCCTTTTTCCCTAATCAAGATTCATAATTAATAATTTAAAATCAGCCAAGAGACAATTGCACAACATTTCCTTTTTCCAGCATTGTCATTTTCACACTGTGTTTGACTCCATAAGGCACTGGTCCTTACACTTTTTCATTTGCTTTTTATCAATATCAAGTTATCGTGCATCTTTTATAATTCACAGTGATTATTTGAACTCATGCTGGTGAAAGCTATTTAAACTTTGTTGCAATTACATCTTGAACCTTTTAATCAAAAACTCCCAAAAAACAACTTAATAAACAACCCATCAACTAATTGGAAGACCCTAATAACCTTAGTAACTTTCCATAGGGACTACCCCCCTTGGCTTTCGTTGGGAATTTTGCCTAAACGAAGGAGTCAAGAACCAAGTGACATACTTGACTCGAGACTTACCACCAAGGACACACCAAGCGGCAGCATAGATTTCTGTTGCAACAAAGACGGTGTATGATCCGGCGGCAACAGGTCTAAAATTCAAAAGGATCCTGAGGTGATGAGAGGTATGATGATATGCATTGAGAGGATGTACCCCAATTAAGAGACTCAAGACTTAATCAATATGCAGTGAGATATGTACAAGGAATCATCTGTCATGTTTGGATTTAGCTCAACACGTCTCAGGGAGAAGAAAATGCCATGTAAGATTCAATTCGTAATTCGTTAAATTTTATTTTGCTAGTTTTATTTTTCAAGTTTGACATTGCAAAACTTGTAATCTTTGTTTATTTGTTTTTTGTAACAGACCATTGGTGGTTAGATTGTGGTGCTGAGGCACCACAACTATAGGAATTCGCCATCAGAATCTTGAGTCGGCCTTGCAGCGCTTCAGGTTGTGAGCGCAATTGGTCAGTATTCGAGCACATCCACACCAAAAGCGCAACAGGTTGGAGCATGAGAGGTTGGAGAAGTTGGTCTACATATACTACAACCTTCGGATGCTCACAAAACAGCTGCGGGCAAAGGATTTGGATCCAATTTTATTGGATCAAATTGATCTAGTCTTTGATTGGGTAGTGGAGGATGAAGCTCCTTCTGATTTGGCTTGGCTTGATGAAGAGACCGAGGGTCCCTCTGGTGTACCATTTTCTAAAATGGAAATGCCAAACACACCTGCATCACAGTTGATTTTTCCATCTAGTGATGTTGTCACTAGCTCTAGTAGGGCCTATACTAGGCGTTCCACTGCTCGTAGTCATGCATGAGAATCGAGTTTGGACTTGGAGACACTATCTTTTTTTTATTTTCTAGTTATGTTTACCTATGTATATGAACTTGGTACTATTTTGGAATGTGTTCAAGGAATCATCTTTCAGTTCACTATTTTGCATACAAATATGGAGTGTCAAATGTTGTATTATTAATTTTTATGAGATGATCTAATGAATTTCTGCATAGAATTGTTTTTATAACTTATATGGATTAGAAATGTCATTATCTATGTTTTTTGTGCTTAAAAGTTACCACATTTTTAGTTTTTTTCATATTTTTCATATTTGTCGAGTCTTTGCCGAGTCTGCCAAGTCCCAAGCCAGCCGAGTATTTGACGAGTCCGAGTCTGACTACACTGCATTTGAGAGAGATGGATGGGTTGTATCCCCACTTTGTTTGCATACCCTTGGTCTTCCCACCTTATTGTTCTTGGTCTTGTGGTTAGAAGGTTTACCACCTTGTCTTGTGGGTAAAAGGGTTGTCCTCCCACCTTGTGGTTACATCCTTGGTCTTAAGGGCATGTACCCTTCCTTGATTTATGGTGGCTTGTCTTGTTTTAACCTTGTCCTGTGTTGACCCCTCTTTGTTAGTCCTTTGTGCTACCCGCCTCCCCTAGAGCATGTAACCATACCCTTTGACTTGTCCTTGTTACCCTCTCGTAAAGACATTATAAAATTAAGTTACAATTTTATAATGGGTAACTTGCATTATTTATTTAATGTTTTTAACCTATTAGTTGGAAACCCTAAATCAATGAAGATTTAGAAGGGGATCCTTCTAGAAAACTTTAAGAGACTTTAAATATAAGTCTATCCCTTCATTATGAACAATCTTAAAGTGGCATTTTCATATCCGATCCCTTATGTCTGATTTTTTGGGTTTGATGCTTGACGTCTAGGGTTCCTAGACTAGTTCTGCTTGGACGCTCTGTTGATTTAAGGACTACTTCTCTTCATTGTTGTTTCCATCAATTACTGAAGTCTCCCTTCCTCCACACATGTGGTCCGCCTACTGCTTTATGACTGTTGTACCTTGTTTATGAGGTTGTCGTGACCTGCTGAGGTTTGTTGAGGGTGCCATTAGCCTGTGTGAAGGTGTCGTGAGGGTGTCCCTGCTCATTAAGTGGAGGCCGCAGCCTTAGGACTGCCTGCTACTCCAAATCTGGACTGTTTTGTGGGCTATCTATTGTCATTTATGGAGGCCGCAGCCTTAAAGCTGCTTGTTGCTCCAAACGTGGACTGTTTGTGGGCTGTCTATTGTCTTATGTGGAGGCCGCAGCCTTAGCGCTTCCTGCTGGCACCTATCCGTGGACTGTTGGACTGTTTGAGAGGAGGCCGCAGCCTCTAAAGGTTGCTTGTTGCCCTAGTTAAGGTAAGTCGTGACCTGACTAAGCCCATAGTGGGTTGTCGCTGCCTGAATTGAGGAGGCTGTGACCTATTCCAGCCTGTCAAAGGCTTCTTGTTGACATTTGTGGAGGACACTAACCCCTATGGACTGATTTAGGGCTTCATGTGGAGGTCGTTGCCCTGTTTGAGTCAAATCTACTGTGTTGAGATTTGTTTGTTTCAGATCTACCTTGTTTCTGGGCTTCCTTTGGTCACTTGTGGAGGTCATTGCCTGTTGGGACTTTGTTTGGGTCAAATCTATTGTGATTTACAGTCTAATGTCTTGTTGAATGACTGCTTGGGCTACTACTATGATTTGAGGTCTGTCATGACCTGTAGGTGACCTCCATTGCTTTGTTTAAAGGCTACCACCTTGGACTGTGTTTGAGGCTGCCCTTGTGTCCTTCTCTATTTGACTGCTTTGGTTATCCTACAGCCCCTTCCTTCTCTCTCTCTCAGGTATGTACTAACCCTTAAGTAAGTGTCAGTTTTGTTCCAATTGATTGACTTGCCTCTGAGAGGCATAATCTGTTCTGAATGTTAAATTTTTTAGTTTAAGGAAGGTCTCAACTCTCCAGGTAAGTAATTAGACTTGTTCTTTTTGTATTGTGAGTTAGATCTACTACTATTGTTGTTCTTTACATGTTATTGTTACTGTATGTTTCAACTTTAACACAGGGACCTCTTTGGGAGTGTTAAAGTTGAAAGAGATGAAAATTATGTTTTAATTTATCTTGCTTTGTTACAACTGTACTATTATGCTTCCAGCACTAGTTTAGAGATTTATTTTTTGCATTTTTACTTCAAACCCTAACCTAACCCTAAAAATCACGTTGCATGTATTTTGGGGATCCTTGCACATGAACAAGGGTTTGATGAGGTCGTTTCACATTTTTGGGATATTTGCACATCCTTGATGGATGGATTGTCCAACACACATTTATTAGTCTTCCTTGATAAACGCCCACAATTTAGAGGATTGTTTACACACTCATCTAGACCATTTTTTATGGGACTTTTTGGAGGGGTGTCCTAGTTTCAGGAGTAATTATCTTTTGACAAAGTGCCTAGAATTGTGTCATCTCAATGCCATTAGATGCAAAGTGGTCGTGGGATTTTTGAAAAGTGGTTATAATAGAAAATCCGATAAATATGGAGGAAGTTAGCAATCCTAGAATTGTCTTTTAGAGTCGCACCATATTTTTGTCGCGCGTGCCTTTTGGAACCTTTTCATAGAGAGCATTCACCTTATTGAGGAAGCGCTCAGCTTGGACAGGTATTTCCATGAGTTAGTGTCTTGCTTATGGAAATCGTCACTAATACCTCTCAAGAACTTTAGAAATTCACTTTATTAAAGGGATTATTAAAGTGAATTTCTTTTTAGATTAATTGGGGTTAATTTGGATAAATGCCTAATTTTATCGCATTGGTGATTTAAATTAATTAAATGAATCACAACCATTGATCTCAAGTGAGTGAGATCTACTCTCAACCATCGGAGTTAGGGTTTTAGTTCACCATAATAGTATAAAAGGCAGCCAAGGGGAGAGAAGACACACATCTCACGATAGAGAAACTCAAGCATTGAGTGGGGAAGGACTTTCTGATTTCCAAACTGGTTGAGAGAGAGAGAAAGGCAACAGTCTAGGAAGTAGCAGGTAGCCAAACCAACTCAAAATGAGAAGCAAATTTTTACAGGGCAATCGTACGAATTGTATGGACAGGTTGTACAGTCATACAAATTCATACAAGTGTACAAATCTGTTAAGTTTAGCCTAATTTCACAAGCAAGATCACTGAAAGAAACACAATCACAAAATAGACAAAGATTTACCCTAGGAAACCCTCATGGGGTAGAAAACCCAGCAAAGCTTTCCTCAATATAGATAATCAACCAATACAAGATGTAGTCACCAAACAAGAGCTCCTTCTCCTCCTATGCAGATCTCTCTCTCTACTATGCGCCAATCACAAATGAATGAATGACTGAGATAAATGAGGAACACACCTCCTCTATTTATACTCAACTCCTAACTGACTTTTCACCCTAACAGGGCCGACTTCTCCTAGGAGAGTCTAATAACCCCTAAACAACTAACTCAGGGTCGACCCCACAAGGGAGATCTAATAACCCTAGTTACCACAGTCTCTCTGAGGAATAAACATCTCCGGATATACAATAGGGTCTCCACGGAGGAATGAAACATCTCCGGAATAATAAAGTACAAATATAATATTCTTAGATGTTACAATATTTCAACACTCCCCCTTAACGAGAAGGATATTATAACAACATCTGCAAGAGCAAGGAGTTATCAACTACATGGTACATCTATAAATCATTGAAAGCTTTCTTCATACATCATTAGTAACTCAATCAGTTACTGGAATATCTTCAAGATCTTCAATACTGGAACATCAACATCTTCAGTACTGAGTCTTCATCTTCTACAGCATCCGAACAGCTACAGCACTATCATCATCTGGATCTTCTTGATCGACAACATCATCTGGATCATCTTGATCAACAATATCATCATCTGGATCATCTCGATCGACAACATCATCATCTGGATCATCTCGATCAATAGTAGCAGCATACTCTACAATACACACAATTTAATTACGAGATAATCAATCCCTCTCAATTTTAGACACCTCTCATGTCTATGGACGATGCAATCCAGATCTACTTTACAGGATGATCAATCCTAATCCTTTTAAGACAAGTCTCATATCTAAGGACGATGCAGTCCTTGATCCATTTAAGACAAGTCTCATGTCTAGGGACGATGCAGTCCGTGATCCGTTTAAGACAAGTCTCATGTCTAGGGACGATGCAGTCCATGATCCTTTTAAGACAAGTCTCATGTCTAGGGACAATGCAGTCCGTGATCCTTTCAAGACAAGTCTCATGTCTAGGGACGATGCAGTCCGTGATCCGTTTAAGACAAGTCTCATGTCTAGGGACGATGCAGACCGTGATCCATTTAAGACAAGTCTCATGTCTAGGGATGATGCAGTCCGTGATCCATTTAAGACAAGTCTCATGTCTAGGGACGATGCAGTCCTATCACATACATTTTGAACCAAATGTTCAAGGACGATGCAGTCCTATCACGTACATTTTGAACCAAATGTTCAGGGACGATGCAGTCCTATCACGTCCACTAGGGACCACTTTCACGGAGACATATGTCTACGGATCTCTTTTAGGACATGTGTCCAGGGATGATACAATCCACTCATCAAATTAGACCAAGTCTAAGGACCACTCATCGACCTCATCATCGGTATCATCAATACAGGTATCCACATCATCGACCTTACCGTCGATGCAGGCAATCTCATCATCAGTGACCACATCACTCCCCCTTTCGAGGAGGGTCCTTCTGAACTACACCATGCTTGTCTTGGAAATACTCAAACTTTACTCGAGACAGAGGTTTGGTCAATATATCAGCAACTTGTTCGTCAGTGCTTACATACTCGAGCTTGATAGCTCCTTTCTGCACCATATCCCGTATATAGAAATATCGGATCTCTATGTGCTTTGACTTATCATGGAACACTGGATCCTCTGTCATCTTGATACAACTCTGGTTGTCACACAGGATCACAATGGGGTCCATCTCTAAGTCAAACAATCCTGATAACAACTTCCGAAGCCATATCGCTTCACAACTAGCAGAGCAAGTAGCTATATATTCTGCTTCAGTTGTGCTGAGAGCCACACTAGATTGCTTCCTGCTAAACCATGAGATCATGGCAAATCCCAGACAATAATATCCACCCAATGTGCTCTTCCTGTCTGATACACTTCCTGGCCAATCAGCATCTGTGTAGCCATACAATCTGAAGTCATGATCTCCAAGATAACATAGACCAAAATCTATCGTACCCTTTAGGTAACTCATCACATGCTTTGCAGCTATCAGGTGAACTCGTCTAGGTTCCACTAGATACTGACTCAAGGTGTTCACCGCAAAGCATATATCTGGCCTGGTATTTGTCAGATACATTAATGACCCAATAATCTGTCTCTACAGAGTCACATCCACTAACTCGGAAGAGTCATCAACTAATAGCTTCAAGTTGGAATCCATGGGAGTGGCCATGGCTTTACATTCCAACATATCAAATATTTTCAAGATTTCCACAGCATACTTTCCCTGGTTGAGAAATATTCCTTCTGGGCCTTGCCATACTTCCAGACCTAGGAAGGAATGCATTAATCCGAGATCTTTCATCTCAAACTCTGAAGAGGGCTTCTTCTTGCACTCGACAATCTGTTTCTCATTTCCAGTTAGAAATAGATCATCCACATATAGCAACAATATGACAGGTTCATCATCCATAACTTTGAGATAAAGATTAGGATCAGCTTTACTCTTGGTAAAGCCCAAGCTTGTCAAGAAACTGTCAATTCTTCCATACCAAGCTCTGGGAGCTTGTTTCAATCCATACAAGGCCTTTTTCAGTTTGCATACGTGGGTTCTTTTATTTTCAACCTCAAATCCTTGTGGTTGTTCTATGTACACTTCCTCCTCAATCACACCATTCAGGAAGGTTGTCTTCAGATCCATCTAGTGTAATTCCCACTTCATCATGGATGCAAGTGCCATGATGGTTCTAATGGAAGTGTACCTTGCAACTAGTGCAAATGTCTCTTCATAGTCAATTCCCTCTTTCTAAGAGAATCCTCTGGCCACAAACCTTGCTTTATACTTTTCAATGTTGCCATCCGCAGCATGCTTTATCTTGGATATCCATTTTGAGGATAACACACTCTTGTCCTTTGGTTTGGGAACTATATCCCAAACATCATTCTTCATTATTGATTGGTATTCCTTAGTCATTGCCTCTACCCACTCTTTCTTATGAGATGCTTCTTCGCAACTAGTGGGTTCTTGATCTACAAGGTCACACATCAAAGCCATATAGCTGGAGAATGACTTTGGTTTCTTGCTCACTATGGTAGAGCCTTCAGGAGCTCCATACTTTTCTGCTCCTAGTATAATGTCTCTTGCCCATGCTAGCTTTCTCTTTCTTGATATGTTTAAGGTAGGGGGTTCTTGTGGTTCTATTATGTCATGGTCTTCAGGTGTTACATCTTCAAGGGTGGGTACAACTTCTGTAATTCTGGAAGGTGTATCTTCCTCATATACTTCTTCATACTGGCACTTCCTAGATCTCTTGAGAGCTGCCTCTTCATCAAATGTCACATCCCTACTTATTTCCATATGATGGAATCCTGGGATGTATATTCTAAATGCTTTGGATGCTTCACAATATCCAACAAATATTCCTGTTGTCCGCCAGATTGCACACCAACAGCGGAAATCTTTCGAAAGTTGTCTCCCTCACTGGAAGTGGGGAGAGGTGTGGCCTTGGGGGCAAGCAATGAGCCAAGTACTGTCACCTGAATCTCAGCTCCTCCGTTTAGGCTAACTCCTAACGAAGCCAGGGGGGGTAGTCCCTACAAAGAGTTTCACTAAGGCTCTTGTGTTTTATAATGTTTTGGTGAAATGATGCAGATGGGTGTTGTTTAGGAGTTTTATTGTGATGAGACCAAATTAAAAGATGAGATAACAAGATAAGATGCAATCCACGTTGCTAAATAAGATGATAAGATGGAATGAGCATTTAATAGAATTTGGTTGGTGTGATTTGCATTTAGTGAGGAGTGGGGGCGCCTTGCCTAGGTGGAGGCCACCTCCCACTCTCAACTACCATGATTGGTAGTCAAACTCCAAGCACCTACCAATCTAGAACTCGCCATCTCCATGTAGCTCACGACTTCTCCATGTGGCATCACGTGATATGCTTGGTGGCGATTCCAAAGTGGGATGGGGGGCGCCTTGCCTAGGTGGAGGCCACCTCCCCATCCACATCATCCACAAATTCGAGTTACTTGGTGTCTATTCACTCCAAGCTTATTAAACATGAGATTTGATTGGTTGAGACTAGTTGTGATTGGAATTCGACTTTAGTGTTAGGTATTTGGCTCTCTTCACATTGCCAATTCGATCTAGGGTTTTAGTTGCTAGCCTTTGCTATATAAGAGAGGTCATTCAGGGTCTTTCTGGATGGATTGCATCTTGTCATCTTATTTAGCAACGTGGATTGCATCTTATCTTGTTATCTCATCTTTTAATTTGGTCTCATCACAAGAAAACTCCTACACAACACCCATCAACATCATTTCACCAAAACATTATAAAACACAAGAGCCTTAGTGAAACTCTTTTTAGGGACTACCCCCCTTGGCTTCGTTAGGAGTTAGCCTAGACGAAGGAGTTGGGATTCAGGTGATAGTACCTAGCTCATTGCTTGCCCCCAAGGCCACACCTCTCCCCACTTCCAGTGAGGGAGAAAGCTTTCGAAAGATTTCTGCTGCTGGTGTGCAGTTTGGCGGACAACAATTCCCTTCTTCCCAGAAGGATCCAGCTTGGTCCTCTTTTCTTTTGGAATGTGAATGTATACTGGGCATCCAAATATCTTGAGGTGACTTACCTCAGGCTTCTTCCCTGTGAACACTTCTTTTGGGGTTTTGAAATCAAGAGCACTATGAGATAGTCTATTCTACACATAGACTGTTGTCCTGGCTACTTTAGCCCATAGATACATAGGTAGGTCTTGATCATGTATCATTGTCTTTACTGTTTCCATGATGGTTCTATTCTTTCTCTCTGCAACACTATTTTGTTGAGGATTGTAGGGAGTGGTTAGCTCCCTCTTGATTCCAACTTCTTTACAAAAGACTTCAAAATCCTTTGAAGTATATTCTCCACCATTATCTGTCCTGAGTATCTTGATCTTCTTTTTTGAATAATTTTCTATCAAGGCTTTGAATTCCTTGAACTTTCCAAAGACTTCATTTTTTCCCTTTAGCAAATATATCCAAGTCTTCCTTGAGTAGTCATCAATAAATGTATGGTAATATTCATACCCACTCAAGGATGTGGATGGCATTGGTCCACATACATCTGAATGAATCAATTCCAATGTACTCTTAGTCTTTGTTTCACTCTTTGGAAATGGGTTCTTGATATTCTTCCCTTTTGCTCATCCTTTGCATGTGCCATCATGATCAATCTTTAAGTCTGGTAGTCCTATAACTACCTTGCTCACATGAGGTAGTGCTTTGTAGTTAATGTGAGCAAGCCTCCTATGCCATAGCTCACTTGGGCTAGTGGCTTCATGAACAAGGGCAGCTTCTGGATGCCCCTTGAGTTTGTATAGACCTCCTTCCTCTTCACCAATAACAATTGCATCCTCAATTGATTTTCCTTTGGGCCACATGAGTACTTGTCCATCTATGAATGCAACCCTATAACCTTTCTTATCTAATGCTGAGATAGAAAATAAGTTCTTCTTTAAACCTGGTACATATAAGATTTCCTTCATCTTCAATGGAGTTCCAGAATCAAGCTTGTAGCTTGCTTCACCAACTCCCTTGATGGAATATTGATAATAATCTCCTAAAGATACCTTTTGTGGAGATGTCTTCTCTTCAAGTTTTCAAAGAGTCTTCTTTTGTCCTGTCATGTGCTTTGAAGCACCACTATCAATGAGCCATGTATCTTCTCCAGGTGTTACTAACCTAGAGAGAGCAGAGAATAGAACATACTCTTCTGCATCTTCTTCTTCTTCGTTAGCTCTTTTCTTTCGAGACCTTTCCTCCTCTTCTTCTTCACTATCATCTTCTACAAGATGTGCATGATGCCTTTTGTGAATATTCTTCTTCTTCTTCTGTGAAGTACAGTTTCTAGCAAAGTGTCCTAGTTTGAGACAATTGTAACATTGAACTGTGGAGAGGTCTCGTTCTGAATTTACTCCTCCTCTCCTTCTAAATCTATGAGGAGGTTGAGACTCCTTGTGGCCATTCTTCTTGGAGTTGAAATGACTCCTTCTGGTGTGAGTGGCCAAAGCTTGGTCATCTTCTTTGAGCAGGGCTACCCTAGCCTCTTCTTGAATGCAATCCTCCCATACCACATCAAACTTCATACTTTATTTTCTTGCACACATAGTTTGAATGAATGACTCTCAAGGTCTAGTGAGACCATTGAGTGCAGTCATGAATAGTTCATCTTCATCAAGGATGTCTCCAATGGCCTCTAGTTGTTCTTTGAACTGGGAGACCCTTATGAAGTAATCTTGAATAGATTCTCCTTTATTCATTTTGGTACTATTCAATTGAGTTCTCAAATTCATCTTCCTGATGATGTTCCTTCCTTCATTCATTCTACCAAAGGCATCATACATTTCCTTTGGGGTCTTCTTGGATGCCACTTGGGGAATCAAGTGGTCCTTAAGAGAATCAGCATTGATTCTCTTTGCCCTAATCAAGTCCTTCTTATACTTCTCTTTGGCTTCATCTTCTTCAGGTTCTGCAACCTCATCTTTGATATATTGGACAAGATCATTCTCTTCAAGAATGAGACCAATCCTATATTTCCATGCCCAGAAATTCTCTATACCCTCTAGCTTGTCTTCAAGCTTAGTGCTTGGAGCCATCTTATCCAAGAGGTCACAGAAATTGAAGTTTCTCAAAAGATAGAATAACACTTACCAGGAGATGTGCTTGATTGAATTGAGATAACTGGTGAACTCTGCTTCTGGAAACTTCAATTTTTTCACCCTTCAAATCTGATCAGCAACTTTCGGATCTGCATTAGAATTTCTGGTTTTCTGGTTCGCACCTTTTCTGGTTTACTAGTGCACAGGTGCGCACTTTTTTTGGTTTACTGGTTTTCTGGTCCAGAAGTCAAACTAGGGTTTGACAAAGCCCAGGGTTCTACCCACTCAAAAAGTTCGATCTAGGGCTCAAAACATCGATTTTGAGGAGGGCTATCCAGCCATGCAATTAGATTCCAAACATTCCAACTTTTGCAGAAACCCTAATTTTCACCGGAGGAAGAGAGAGAGGTGTTTTCACCTTGTGAAAGATGTCCTATTCAAGCTAGCTCCAACTCCATGTTAAGTTTAGCCTAATTTCACAAGCAAGATCACTGAAAGAAACACAATCACAAGATAGACAAAGATTTACCCTGGGAAACCCTCATAGGGTAGAAAACCCAGCAAAGCTTTCCTCAATATAGATAATCAACCAATACAAGATGTAGTCACCAAACAAGAGCTCCTTCTCCTCCTATGCAGATCTCTCTCTCTCCTATGCGCCAATCACAAGTGAGTGAATGAATGAGATAAATGAGGAACACACCTCTATTTATACTCAACTCCTAACTGACTTTTCGCCCTAACAGGGGCGACTTCTCCTAGGAGAGTCTAATAACCCCTAAACAACTAACTCAGGGCCGACCCCACAAGGGAGATCTAATAACCCTAGCTACCACAATCTCTCGTAGGAATAAACATCTCCGGATATACAATAGGGTCTTCACAGAGGAATGAAACATCTCTGGAATAATAAAGTACAACTATAATATTCTTAGATGTTACAATATTTCAACAAAATCAAGCCGTACAATACGGATCCGTGCAGATCAAACTGTACAAATTGTGTAGTGCGGATCTATACAGTCGTACGAACCATATAGGCCTGTTATCACATCCATGTTAGCTGGAGCTACCATGCTGCAGATTATGTGGTCGGGGACCATACTATACTTTTTTTCCTAGATCAGAGATCGGATGCCTTCAGAGGAGGCACACAGTTTTTGTTCAGATTGCCCCGAGCAAACATATCAGTGGGGACAGATGGTTTATTGTATTGTCCAGACATGTATACATTGTTGCCTACAGAGGCACCCTTCTTTGCAAGGCTTTGCATAAGCCCATTGAGACAGTTGCCTAGCCATATTTTGACAGAGTGCTACAGAGTATTGTTGGTTTACCACTAATTGCCCGGATTCAGTTGAGATCCAGTTTCAAAGTCAGCTTCAGCAGCAAGTATATGGTGCAGAAGGTATAGCATTTGATGTTCTATTGCTTATGTTGTTGATTAGACTTATTTATACATGATAGTACACTGACTTTACATATTATGTTGATGTGGTGATCTAGTTGTTATTATGATGAGTTTGGCCCTTGGTGATGTCAGTCCACCCCCTTCAGTAGGCTCTTGTCTATGCACACTGGATCACATCCCCACTATTGGTATAGACTTGGTCACTTAGTCCCCCTAGGCAGCTGACTTTGGATCCACCTTCACTCTCTCCACCCAGCCGACTCATTCATGATTGGTCTTTCCCGACTTGGATTCTGATTTGTGACCTTGAGGATCCCCCTTCCCCACTGATCTCTGAGTATGCCATGATTCCCTGTCTTTTGTGCCTTGGCTCTTTAGTGTGTGAGATGCACTCTCAAACCTGGGATTTGCTCCTGTCGGTTGCCCCCGATGTTGCAATGCAGTATAGGATTGTGTAGCCTCACCGGGTGTTCCCCATTGGTCATCGAAGCATTTATGCTCACCCCCATTACTCTGCAGTATGAGCACCTTGGTTATATCTATTGAGATATGTATGTAGCCCAAAAAGGGCCTTGATGTAAATGAAGAAATGAAGAATTGTAAAGCAAGCCAAAAAGGCTATTGTAAATGTAAAATCTAGCCAAAAAGGCTAAGTGAAATGTAAATGTAAAATCCATGCAATGTGTTTGTAAACACACATGGACACAAGTCAGCCGTACATATCAGCTTTGTAGTGGTTATTTCCTCACCTAGTCCTACGGGGCAAGGAGGTGAGAGGGAGCAAGGGACAAGCTCAAGATTGTCCCCTAGAGTCTCAAGTTACGGTTTGCTAGACACCCAGTTTGGCGGCTCTAGAAAAGATCCTCACGGAGTCTTATTAAGGCACGGATGTGAGTTGTGAGGTATTTGTTAGATGACCAGTGGCAGTTTCCCTGCACTATACCAATTTGTGAGGCACCGCCCTTCCTCGTGTTTTGTCATGGTATGCTTATCTTAATGGGCCCCGCTTTCCCAATTCATCCAAAGCGTCACATGATCTTAGTCCTTGTCATCCCTTATCCTTCACCTTATTTTCCACCTCATACAAAGTCAGCTAGGTGGTCAAGTCTATAGGGTGTGCATAGCAGTTTGAGTCTTTTGGATGTGGTGGGCCCACCTCACCAGGGGCCTCGTATTTTTGAGATATTATGTATTTTTTATCACCATATTGGCATCTTATTGTTTAGTAATGTACTAACATGTATAAGGAAGCCTATCGCTTCATATTGCTTACAGGTATTCAGCCAACACCATGTTGACCAGATTTGACTTGGTCAAACTAGGTTGACCAGGCCAAAATGGGCCCAAAAAAATATTGCGATCGAAATTTCGATTTTGGTCATTTGTATTCTCTTAGGGTCCCATATGAACCTCCAAGCATCAAAATTTGAAAAGATTGAGGCAACGATGAGATTTTTAATTATTATTGGTCATTAACGACCTGTTTTAATTAAAAATCATGGATTTTGGGCAAACAGTTCCTAAGTGATGGATTGTGGTCGTTCAAGTGACCATGTTTACAATTTTTGGGGTCCACGATCACATTGCAACAGACGGTTCGACAATCCGGGCACTATAAGTGGGTCAAAAGCCCAATTTACACCTTCAGAAATAAAAACCAGCAATAAATTACATGGAAAATCAAAATTTGGCAAAGGCAACTATGGCAAATGGCAAAAATCAAAGGTTGGCTAATACAAGGGTGACTTCTAAGGTAATTCTGGTAATGTTTGGACATTATATTTTGTGTTGTGGGGCCCTCTCTTGCCCATCTCACCATGAGGGGCGAATTGGCCCATGGGGGCGTTTTTCCACTTAGTGAAATTTCATGTTTTGCAAGATTATTATGGTGGGACCTTGGTAGTATGAGTTGGGGGGGTAAAACACCATATAGACACCCCCCAACCTTGGTTTTATTTGTTATATGGGCCCCACGAAGGGCCCCTCATTCCACATGTGCACTAGAGAGGGCAATTCGCACCCCCTCATGGAGCATTCTCCTCCATTCGATTTGGCTATTTGGGATTTGATCCCAGCCATCCATTTTTGGAGGGAATTAGGTTTGAGATGGGGGCATTCTCTACTTAAGAGAGAAGCTCTCCCATTTCTCTTCCTCTTGGGCATTTTTGTAAACACTTGGACTGAAATAGAGAAGAGATTCTTGAGAGTTCTTGAGACATTCTTTGCTTGGATGAGTATTGTAGTGATTGATATCCATTTGCTGATGTACTGATGAGTTTTTTAGTGCATTTATCCACCATCTTCAGCTGAAACAAATTGCAGGTTGGAAGGCCACTTGAGGAAGGGCGCATTTTTTGGAGTGGGAGCTCCACACTTGGGTTTTTCTTCAAGGATTTTAAAGAGGGAGTTGAATTTGTTGTTTATCATTCAATTTCTCAATCATTTGTCTTTCATTTTGCTGTGTAAACTATATATTTGTTGCAGATCTTTGACTTTCCATTTCTTGTGGCACGTAGCTAGGGCACACTGGGTCTTCAGCTAGCTCAAACGCTTAGGGAAAGCGCTGGTTGCTCATCATTTGGATTCGGCAAGTGGTCTTCACACAATATTCAGCCATTCATCGTTGTTTCAGGTATTCCTCTCATGCTCAATTCTCCAATTAAATTTTTGGTGTGTTTGTTGAGCTGAAACTACATGTAAAACCAAGAGAAAATTAAAAAACTAAAAATCTAACCGTAACTAAATTTCTTTCCAAACCCGCTTATTATTAGTTCTTAAAAGCCTATATCTCAAGTTTTATTTAATTCCGACTCCATCTTCCCATAGATCTAGCACTGGTCCTTTTGCCAAAAATGCCCCGCTTGGGCTTTTTCTCTGTCTGCTTGAGTGGGTCATTTTGGGGTTGTGGGTACTCTTAATTTTGATTCGTATCGCCATTTTATTGTAAGAAATCAAGTTATCATTCGCTGAAAGTGATTAAAAACCTCAATTTTACACTGCCCTAGGTCCACTAATCTTTGAATCAATCTCTTCCTTGGGCATATTTTCACTTGTTAATCACTTCTAGTATTGTTTACATCCTTAGTTGACTTTCAGCCATCTAATCTATTATTTTCATCACAATCTATTGTTGGTCACATTTTATTTACTTGCCTATTGCATCCGTGTGTCCAACCGGTGGCTGAAACCAGACTTAGGATCTAATTTACACTCATCTCTTGTCTTTATCTCTTTATCTTTCCTGGGATTTGGGTGTATTTTGTCTCTCAACCTTCATCGGTTGAGCGGGGTCTCCCCCTTGACTTGGCTACGTGCCTCGTCTAAAGTGACAATAGCCTTGTCCGGTGTGACTTCCATTCCTTGAGCGGAGGACTTGGCCATTGTTGGTTACACCTTCCTAGTTGCACTCCCTCTACCATCCTTGTTGGGACAACTTACTTCAGCAGCTAGAGATAATGTGAGGCCATACAGGGCAGTAGCTTGGTGCAGAAATTTTCCTAGGTTTTGTTGAAGTTTTTTCCAAGGAAGATTTTCAGTTTGAGGTTGTCTTCAAAAGGGCTGAATTTGCCAGGTTTGTTGTGTATCTTCTTAAGACAATTTTACCAGGAAGGGAGCCCTTGTAAGCTTGGAATATTTTTAATGAAAAGCTTATTTTAAGGGAAAAAATAGTGTGCCTTTTTTTATCTTTTTCCTATATTTTGCTTCCGCTACATAATTCTGTTAATTAATTCCAGCAGTGCAAATAAATTAGTGAACTGAAATTTAATATTTGAGCAAGGAAAATCACTAGGAGTTTGTTTGTCCAGATCTAGGGTTTAAAGAATAAAAGTTAACATGGTACCAGAGCTCACACTCTGAGAGGGAGCAAATCTGAAATATATTGCAGTAGATCTTGGTGCATGCTTGAAGGAATAAGCACATGGCAGTTATTTGTTGAGATCTAGTTATGGCAACAACTAGTCTCAAGTATGAAGACAAGTTAGATGGGGCATCTAACTTCCTGTCATGGAAAGCAAGGGTTACACTACTCTTGAAAGAACATGAACTTTGGGACATTGTGGAGAAGGCAATTACCAAACCAACAAATCCATCTAATTTGGCAGGATATGAGAAGAAGGACATCAAATCCCAGAGAATGATCATGGACGCTGTGAAGGATCACTTGATTCCTCATGTAGCTGAGAAGACAACAGCCAATACAATGTACAAAGCTCTAGCAGATTTGTTCCAAAGTGATAACATGAACAGAAAGATGATTCTGAGAGACAAGCTCAGGGATGTTCGGATGGCTAGATCAGATAATGTTACCAGCTATTTCATGAAGATCACTCAGATCCGTGATCAACTGGTAGCTATTGGGGACAAGGTAGATGATGTAGAGCTCATCTGAGTGGTGTTGAATGGATTCACCAAGCATTGGGAACCATTTGAAAAAGGACTCTATGATCGGGAGAAACTCCCCTCTTGGGAGAGGCTTTGGGACGATTGCATCCAGGAGGAGACTCAGGAGGAGTCTAGAGCTCGCAAGCAAGAAGATGGCAATGAGAACTTGGCCCTTGTCATCAAGGCAAGAAAGGGAAAAGTAAAGAGTTCCAACAAGCAAGCTAATAGTAAGGGGGAAGCCTCACGGCGAAGGAAGAAAAATGACTTGAGTAAATCAAGTGTTTCGTGTGCCACAAGAATGGGCACTATGCATCTCAATGTCCGCGGAAGAAGAAGGGAAAAGGAAAGAAGTGTCAAGTAGCAGCATCTACAGAGACTTAGTTGATTAAGTTTGCTATGAAGCTCGAGAGTGACTTCTCACTAGTTTCCTACCTTTCTACCAGCACAGTTGCTAGGAGTGCATGGTACTTGGACAGTGGTGCATCTCGTCAATGACAGAAGCACGTGAGCTATAGATTAACGGAGAGTCAGGGATCCATGTGGAGCTTGGTGATGATGCCAAGTATGCAGTTAGAGGAGAGGGAATAGTTTCATTCCAGCTTGAGTTAGGTGGTTCGTTTGATGCCCAAGATGTGTTATTTGTACCAGGACTGGAGAAGATCTTGCTCTCAATCTCAGTTATGGAGGACAAGAATTTTTTCGTTATCTTTATGAGAGAGGGCAAGTACTCATACCAAAGCTGCTGGGAATCGACCCCCCCCCCCCCCCCCCCGAATTGCGCTCCGGAAGGAATCGGTGAGGAATCGATTCTGGAATCGCGATTCCTCTCGGAATCGATTTTGTAATTCGCGCTTCCTTGGAGAAAAAAACGCTCCCTGGAATTTTAGGAATCGATCCGGAATCGCTCCGGAATCTACGCTTCTGGATCGATTCCTCATCGATTCCTGAGCGCTCCCAGGCAAAAAAATCGCTCCCGAAAACGCTTCCTAAGAGATTCCTTTATTTTATTTTATTTTTAATCTTTCTGGATTGGCTAGGGTTAATTTGGGCAAATAAAGTCTATTGGACTCCATTTGGACTCATTCTATGCCCTCATTGGTAAGCCTCTTTCCATTTTTAAGACTCTGATTTTTTTGTATTTAAGCTGAAAATCCTTGCTTGTGCATGTAGACTTTATGTTTCACCTTCCAGAAAAACTTCCTTCAGAAGATATTTTCATATTCTGGAACCAAATGATATGGAAAAGTCATCATCTATATTTCCCTGGGAATGAAAGTTTGCAAAATCTCAGTGAAGTATCAGGACATGAAAAGCCACAGCTTGGGAGTGTATGGATGGAAAGGAAGAAAAATAATCAGTGTCCATTGATATCCAAGAGTGGCAAATATATGAAATACGTGAATACAGGGACGATACATCTAAATAAAATTCTTCCCATGGACTAAGACATAGAATATAAATCAATAGGTTTGGTGGTTGGCGGTGTTGCTTGGAAGCTCAGGTGACACATTAGGAGTCCTACAGTGAAGCATAAAGCTCAAATCATGTACGTTATTCATCATCTATATACATAAAGCTCCCAAGTGTTTGTTACATAATATCTTTTGCTCTAAACAAATGAATAGTTGGATGACAGTATTCTTCTGATATCTACTGAAGTGCTGGTGTTTCAAAATTTACAGTAGAAAGAGTTGTAGTTCTTTGAGTAACTGTAATACTTCTCAAGGATTACCTAACATTTGTTGTTGCTGCATGTATTTTTGCTTCCTTTCCCAACACCATTGACATCATTATCTTCAGAATATCTTTTAAGCTCTTACTCATCACCTAGCTTCTTCCTATGAAAGAAGCCCTGGTTGCTTGTCTTCTATGTGAAAGCTTTGTCTATTATTCAACAAGCATTGAAATTGTTCACCATTTTTCATTTAATTTGAGCATTGTAATGGTTTCCCCAAACACTGGTACCAAAAAAAAAGTTCATTTGATGCACTACCTAATTCATAAAATAATCCTTGGTATGAAGTGAGATTAACTTCCAATGACAATTTTGGTGGAGCCTAATGAAATGAATCCTTGATCTTACTCACAAGATACATACATTTTCATGTATTTCATTTTCATGTTTATTTTGGCGGTTGGCCTATTTTGTAAACATTATGGCCTAGTTTGATGGCAAATATTATATGTTGAAATTTGAACGTTGATGTTGTTGATGATTGATGATTGATGATTTAATGATGATCATTTAATGACAATGTTATAAGTTATAGCTCCTAGAATCTAGAAGACGAGATGACTAATCATTAATGTTATATCAATGTGTACTAAATGGTTATATGAATATCTAGATTCTATGTTTTGATGTTTTCTATAGCTAATTTGGCATAATACATGTTTTTTTTAATTTATATGCATCAAAATATATTAAAATATATATTATATAAAAAATGCTCCCGAAACGGAAGCTTTTGAAAATTTCACTTTTCGCTCCCGCTCCCCGCTCCCAACAGCACAGACTCATACATCTAGAGGGAACTAGCCCTGACACAGTAGTGAGGATTGGGGCTAGAGAGGGAAACTCATACAGGTTGCAAGGGAAGCTTGTTCAAGCCTTAATACATCACAGTGACAACTTGTTTGAGCTATGGCACAAGAGGATAGGACACTTGCATCACAGGGTGTTGTTGATTTTAAGGGAGATTGCCATTGGTCTTCCATATTTCAATGTTGAGCAGCAGGGATTATGTAGAGGGTGTGCACTTGGAAAGAATGTCAAGACTACTTTTCCAAGCAATGAGAATAGGTCCATGGGGATCTTGGATCTTATTCATTCAGATGTGCGTGGATCTATGTTTGTAGTATCGGTGCAAGGAGCATCATACTATGTGATGTTCATTGATGATTTTCTAGGAAAACCTGAATCTACTTCATGAAGACCAAGGATGAACTCTTCGGTTGGTTTCGAGAGTTCAAAGCTCAGGCGGAGAACTTTACAAGTAAGAAGATCAAGGTCTTGAGGTCAGACAATCGGGGAGAGTTCACTTCCAATGACTTCAAGGATTTTTACAAGGAGGCAGGGATCAAGAAGGAGAAGACAACCTCATACAGCCCCCAACAGATTGGGGTTGTAGAGATAAAGAATCGGTCCATCATCAATAAATGGATATGATTCATGATCAGGGACTGCCTATGTTTTTTTGAGCAAAGGCATGTAACGCAACAGTATATTTGGAAAACAGGAGCCCTCACAAGATATTGGAGGACAAGACTCTTGAGGAGGTGTTCACAAGAGTGAAACTAGAGATCAGGCATCTCAAGATCTTTGGTTGTCTAGTCTACAACCATGTGCCTGAAAGAAGAGGACAAAGCTTGAGCCTTCAGGAGAGATTGGTGTGTTTGTGGGGTACAGGGAGACATCAAAGGCTTATAGGATCTTCATGCCAACACAGCGGAAGACAATGGTGAGCCGAGATGTTAAGTTCGAGGAGAACTTGGCATCTAGGAATTCTCATGAGTTACCACCAATGGCAGAGGACGAGGTGTGGGAGGCTTCAGTGGGCAACATCCCAAGAAGGGAGCCCAAGGGTTTTGTATTAATAAAATCAATATGTTGGTTGGTTTTTCCCCAGTTGGGGTTTTCCAGAGTAAATAACTATGTCAAATGTGTGTGATTTCCTATTTCATTCCATTGCATGATTTGTTATGAATCCAGTGTGTTTTTGGTTAACAATTGTAAATTGTCGAGATTGTAAATCAGATCTGGGTTCTTAAAAATCAACAATCAAGAGACCCAGATGGTTTGAGCAGACATTGAGAAATGCTCGGGAGCATATTGAGGCTCCTAGGAGAACATTTAGGGAGAGTAGTCCTTCGAAAAAGTTTTCGAACTAAATGGCATTGATGAGCAGCATCATGATTCCACAGATGAGCAAGTTGTAAACATTCTCACCAAGTCCTTGGTGAAAAGGAAGTTTGTCTTCTTCAAAGATAAGCTAGGAATGGTGGAGAATACCTTCCTTGCTAAGAGGGAGTGTTGATGTTTGTAGCTCAGACAAATACCTCTCGGGAACATTGGAAATTCACTTTATTAAAGAAATTATTAAAGTGAATCTCTTTTTAGATTAATTAGAGTTAATTTGGAGAAATGCCTAAGTTTTGGGCGTTAGTGATTTAAGTTAATTAAATGAATCACAACCATTGATCCCAAGTGAGAGAACTAATCTCAGCCATCAGAGTTAGGGTTTTGATCCATCCCAATAGTATTAAAGGAAGCCAAGGGGAGAGGAGAAGACATGCATCTTACAAATGAGAAACTCAAGCATTAAGTGGGGAAGGAGGACATTATGATTTCTAGTCTTGGTCAAGATAGAGAAAGACAGTAATCCAAGAAGCAATAGGCAACCAAACCAGCTCAGGACGAGGAACATAATTTTGCAGGGCAGCCATACGAAACATACAAACAGGTTGTACGAACAGGTCGTACAGTCGTATGGACCAGTCGTACGGATCCATGCAAGTATATGGATCGAGTCATACAGTATTATGTACAATCGTACGAACTGTCATACTGGTTCGTACAGTCAGACAGATCAGACTATACTGATCTGTATAGTCGTACAAACCGTACAGGGTAGCAAATTGGTGCATAAATTTTGTTGTGTTTTGTTGAATTTTGTCGAGGCAGATTTTCAGTTGGAGGTTGGCTTCAGAAGGGTTGAATTTGCCAAGTTTGTTGTGTATTTTCTCAGGGGCATTTTCCCAAGAAGGGAGCCCTTGTAAGCTTGGAATATTTTAATGAAAAATTAATTTGAAGGGCAGAAATATTGTGCATTTTTTTTATTTATTTCCTATATTTTGCTTCCACTACATAATTTTGTTAATTAATTCCAGTAGTGCAAATAAATCAGTGAGCCGGAATTTAATATTTGAGCAAGGAAAATCACTAGGAGTTTGTTTGTCTAGATCTGGGGCTTAAAGGATAAAATTTAACACTTTTTAGGCCTTTTCCATGGAGCACTACCTTTTGGAGAGGCTTTGGAGGCTATGTTTAGGACATCTACTTGCTATCTTTCCTCATGTGATAGAGCTTCCCTCTTTCTTGGGCCTTATGTATCTTGGATGTTGTACTTATGACTTTTACCAACCCATTTTGTGGATCTTGTTAGAGTTTGTTAGGTTTTAGTGGAGTATTTTGATTTGTTTACTCCACCCTAAGTGAGATCTAGGATTTTATGATTAATTTATTATAAAGGAAGTTGAGCTCTTCCCTTGTATAAGAAAGCCTCTTCCTCATTTGTACTCATTGTTGGATTTTTGGAGTTCTCTTTGTCTTGAGCCTAATTGACATATCCTTTTCTTAGAGCAAATTTTGTCTTAAGGGTTGCCTTCTTTCTCAAGTGTGGCACACTTCTCTTGCTTTGAGCTTCATGGTTGTAACGTTCCTAGGCGTTTTACATTGTTAAACCATTTCTATGCTTTGCTTGGGCCATTGGAAGGGTATTATTACCTTGTTGGAGAAAGGTGTTTTAAGTTAAAGCTCTACTTCATCCTTTCTTGCATTTTATCTATACAGGATTTATGTGTTGTATCTTTGCCTCAATTTGGACTGCGCATACATAAACCTTTATTTATAGGGTGCACCTCGTAGAGCTTGAAAGGAAGTAGATACTTCATTCAATCCCTTCCTTTGTAAACCATAGTTCATCTTCAATGCACCAAGCATATGAGAGTTAGCAAACGCAATTATCTTCTCCTGGTGACCTATTTGGAAAAGACCTCTTAGTTGGTGATGGTTTGACTCTATTAGAACTTGATTTAGCACTTGCATGGGAAAGTCCCAACCCGAGAATGCTACCAAGGAGCAACTATAGAAGAAAGCACCACTGTCACCTTAGTGCTTATTTCCCTCACTTTTGACCTGCTCTGAAAGGTCAAGGGGAGACTCCCTAAAGGTTGATTGGAGTAATCTTAGATGAAGAGAGCTAGGAGAGTGGATTAAAATCTGTTTAAGTTGTGTGAGTGAATTGCAGATTCATTAACTCCCAAAAGAAAGTGTTTAAATATGAAAGTTATAGAAGTGTTGAAATGAAAACAAGCACTTTAAAATGAATGAAATGTGGTAGAAAGAATTCAGAAGTTGAATATTGCATTATTCCATTCATAGACTTGAATAAAATGAAGTAAACCCATCCATATACAAGTTTCTCGAGCAAGGCTTCACTTGGGTTTTTTTAAACATAGTGCTTCAATAATTCATTGGGCAAATCATTTCTGAAATTCACTAAATTATGGAATAAGTCTTTAACTTGGAGATTTTGAACCCACTTCAATCATCACTTAGAATAATTGTGAGTACTTAGCCATTATGGAGTCTGCTTTCTCCATTTCTCTTAATTTCTAGAATTAAGGATACTTGGATATGGATGTGTTTACTCCATTTTATTCAAATCTATGAATGAAATAATGCCATATTAAACTTCTGAATTATTTCTACCACATTCCATTCATTTTAAAGTGTTTGTTTTCATTTCAGCACTACAATAACTTTCATATTTGAACACTTTCTTTTGGAAGTTAATAAATCTGCAATTTACTCACACAACTTAAACAGATTTTTATCAACTCTCCTAGCTCTCTTCATCTAAGAAGACTACAATAAACCTTTAGGGAAGCCCCGCTTGACCTTTGAGAGTTTGAGAGTAGGCCAAAAACAAGGAAAGTTAGCACTACGGTGACAATGGTACTTTCTTCTATAGTACTCCTTGGTAGCACTCGTGGGTTGGGACTTTCCCACTCATGTGCAAAAGCAAGTTCTAACAGACTCCATTTACCCTTGATTGGATTGGCACTAGACATTGGAGTGGTCCCCTATTCCTATACTACAAAAACAAACGTTTTGCTAAAGCTTCTCTTCACATCACCTTGAACCTCACTGCCTATTTCTATAGCAATCCTATCTTAGGGAACCCCCCCTTGATTTGGAAACGAACCAACCTTAAGTGTGAAGGGGATTGGTCTAGTGGCATTGGCCTTTCCTCCCTATTCCCCTTGGCTAGCTTGCGTCTTCGAGACTTTAATCACACATGCTAATTTGGAAGGTAACATTGTTGGCGTCATTGTTGAGGAGAAAGTCCACTTTCCCGGAAATTTGAAAAATATGCTTCATGATATTTTGTGAGAGACTCTTATTGCAGATTTTTCTTCTTGCATGGTGACTCCATGAAGTGATGAAGCCCTTGTTCCTTGCAGATTTTGAAGATTTGTTGTAAGTAGAGGTGAGCACATGCAACATTGTGAAGTCTTTGAAGTTCATCTTGGCAACTCCACACATCTTGTATTGGTATGTGGTATGCTTAAATGCAATTTACATATTTAATACCTTATGCTTGAAGCCTTGAAGATAGAATTATGGTTTTTTGGGAAAATTTATCTACTGCTTGTTCCTTGCATATTTTTGAAGATTTGTTGTATGTAGAGGTAAGCACATGCAACATTGTGAAGGGTTTGATGCTCATCTTGGCGACTCCACACATCTTGTATTGGCATGAGGTGTGTTCATATGCAATTCTCAAATTTAATACCTTATGCTTGAAGCCTTGAAGAAAGAATATGGATTTTTGGGAAAAGTCATTTGCTCCTTTGGATCTCTCATCCATTCCTCCATATCCACATAAAATTCATAGGGACACTGTTAATTTTTGAACCCAAATCCGATTATTGTTCTCGATAATTGCTTAATTATAAACAGAAATACATTGGTGTTCTTAACAAATTACGCAACGGAAACTAAACAAGAAATTACACACATTTGACACATGAATTCACCCTAGAAAACCCCAATTGGGGAAAACCAACAAACATATGATTTTATTAATAATAAAATCCTGGGCTCCCATCCTGGGAAAATGGTCCACAAAGGAATTACAAAACGTGATTAGTCCTTCGATCTTGCTAGTTGGTTGCTATCTTCCGTACTGTCCCTTTGCACCTTTCCTCTGACCTTGCCCCTGCACCTACACACTTGGTTGAAAGTCCTTCTCCAACCAATCAATGAGATCTCACTCACTCTATGTCACTGTTGTGTGTCTCCTCCTCTCCGTAGGCTTCCTTTTATAACATCTCAATAACCAAAACCCTAACCCTAGATCTCCAAAGTGATCAATGGCTAAGATTAGATCTCAAGCCTCACTTAAGATCAACGGCTGTGACTTAATCTTAAGTTCACTTTTTACTCATTAGCCAACATTAAGTTAATAATGTGTTTTTCCTAAGTTAGACTTAGGAAAGATGTTAGAAAGTGGCAACAAGGAAGGTCTTCTATCATTGCATGTGTCCTTGCATGCTAGAAGACATAAAACAGGAAGCCAAATGTATTAATGTATTTTCCAAAGTTTAGACTTAAGAAAAGTGCATTAAGTGATCTAATTATTAATTGACTTAATGGAGTCACTTTTATAAAGTTCAAGTGAGAATAATTTAAGTGATGGCTAATCTAATCTTGGCCATTGATCTCACCGGAGGATCTCATCCATTGATCCATAGTGAGAACTTAGGGTTTTCGCTTGGCCATTGAGTTAAAAGGAAGATTGTTTTGGTGGAGAGGACACACAGACATACAGAGAGTTTTCTTACTCATAGCTTTCAGCCGGAGAGTGAGAAAAGACAGTTTGCAGAAGAATTTTACAGAGAAGAAGACAGAGGAACTTTCATCCGAAGGATTGACAAGGCGACTTGAGCAGACGAGAAAGAGGCCATACGGATTCGCAGAGGGGGCGTACTGATTTGCAGAGGCCGTACAGCAGGTCGGTCGTACAGCAGTTGCAGAGGCCGTACAGCAGGTCGGTCGTACGTATGGATTCCATACGAGTGACGCAATGGCCATACAGTGACGCAGGAAGGCCATACAAGTTCATGGGGTTGTCTCAGTGAATTTCGGTGGTTCGATTTTGCTAGGTTGGGTAAATCGATTTTCTGGATTGTATTGTTCTATATCTTCATAATAAAATATCTTCTCAGACTCCTGCACCAGTTTTCCCATCTTGGGTTTTTCCGGGGGTTTATACCCAAAAATATTGGCGTCTCTATTGATGTGATTGATGTTATATTTCTCTCAGTATTTTATTTTCCGCTGCATTGTGAAGAAAACCATTTGTGGTTATAAGTAATATTTGGATTTAATTAAAAATAAACTGGCATACTTTAACTCAAGATTGAGTTTTAAGGAAATTTACATGGTATCAGAGCTCTTCTGAGCAGATCTGAGCAAAAGCAGCAGTTGTTGGATAGATCAGGGGCAGATCTATTCCAGGGTTTATAGGTACACTTCATTATGGCCGTACAGTTGAGAGTTGCAGATAGACTCCAGGGGGCTCAAAACTTTCCTACTTGAAAAGAGAGGATCACCAAGATCTTGGATGTTAGTGATGCAGAGGAGCACATTGACGATCAGAAGGTTGCTCCCACAGATCCGACAAAGTTGGGAAGGTGGAAGAAGGTAGATTCTGGAGCTATGTTGATCATCTTGGATGGGGTGAAGGACCACATAGTCCCTCACCTTTGCGGTCCTTTCTGGGAAGAAGACCGCATTAGAAATGTGGAAGGCTTTGGAAAGCCTTTACCAAAGCAAGAATGAAAACTGGAAGATGGTGCTGCAGGAGAGGCTATGTAGTACCAAGATGTCCAAGGGTGAAGGAGTGGTGCCTTATCTCACAAGGCTCACATAGATCAAAGATGAGCTTGGAGCAGTAGGCTCTAAGAACGAAGATGAGGAGCTAGTTCGGATAGCCCTCAATGGCTTTTCTAAGCCATGGGACGTCTTTGTCAAAGGCGTGGTGGCTAGGGAGAAGCTTCCTGACTGGCAGAGATTGTGGGATGAATTCATGCAGGAAGAGATCCGTATGGGTCAAGGTTCAGCTTCATCCAGCGGTGCCCCACAGATCGTGGATGAAGAGGCTCTAGCCTTAGGAAGCAAAGGCAAGCGTAAGGCAAAGAAGAAGAATGGTGGTAAGAAGAACATTGACATGTCAAAGGTCAAGTGGTTCATCTGCCACAAGCATGGACACTTTGCCTCCCAGTGCCCAGACAGGAAGAAGAACAACAACACAAAGATGGCAAGTTCAGCAGAGGTGGATGAGTTCAGCAAGAGTTTTGATGAAGACTTTTGTTTGATAGCTTGCATGGCAAGCTCCATCAACAACAACATCTGGTATGTGGACAGCGGTGCATCTTGTCATATGACAGGACATAGATCGTTCTTCAAGAGCTTGCAGGAGGGTGGAGTAAATATCCACATTGAGTTAGGAGATGATGCGCGATATCAGGCGCAGGGAGTTGGTACTATTTCGTTTCAAAGGGAGTCTGGCAAGCGCATCAGCTTTGCTAATGTATTATATGTTCCGGGGATGACGAAGAATCTCATATATGTTTCCACACTGGAAGACAAGGGTTTTCTAGTGACTTTCTGGGATAGGAAAGTGTATATCAGGCCACAGGGGTCAGATCAGAGGTTGGATCAGATGATTGGGGTCTGGAACGGGAAGGTATACAGACTACAATTCAAGCCTGCAAAGGCTCTGGTCAATAGCAGCAGCAGTGAAAGTGAGTTGTGGCATAGGAGGATGGCACACTTACATCATGGAGCTCTGAGGCATCTGAGACAGGCAGTTATTGGAGTTCCTCCAGTGCAGGAGGAGAAGCATAACCACTGCAAGGGTTGTGCGTTGGGGAAGAACATCAGGAGGCCTTTCCCACAAAGTGAGCACAAGTCTAAGGGGACCTTGGACTTAGTGCATTCGGATTTTTGCGGACCGATGAGTGTTCATTCTTTCAGTGGTTACAGTTATTGCGTCACATTCATTGATGACTATTCCAAGAAGACCTAGATCCATTTCCTGAAGGCCAAGTCAGAGGTCTTCAAGTGGTTCCGAGAGTTCAGGACTCTCGTGGAGAACCAAACAGGGAGAAGGATTCGGATATTGAGGACGGACAATGGGGATGAGTATACCTCCAAGGAGTTCTTGGAGTACTGTTCATTAGAGGGGATCAAGAAGGAACACATCGTTCCTCACACCCCGTAGCTAAATGGAGTGGCATAGAGTGCAATATTGCATGTCATCACACATTTTATCATATTGCTCAACACAAGCTCACTCATTTATACTCGAGTGCCTAATCAATTCCCTTAAAGCATGCCTGATTAAGTCAACTTTGATCACCCAAGTTGACCCCAAAAAGTTGGACAACCCTGTCACTTTAGGACCTTTATGTGCCAGTCAGTTAGTCAACCGACCCTCACTCACTTAGTTGATTGTCTAGTTAGTCAGTGGATCAACCCAAATACACCTCAATCGAGTCACTGAGTTTACCTCCAAAATTGTGTTTAATCACAAACTCCAACACTTCTAGAGGTGTAAATGGAGTATTCTTTTATTAGAGATGCTAACACTTGAATTCAGCCTTTGAGTAATTTTAGGGTTTGAAATTGATGTTTAGAAGTAGTTGATATGTTCTCGATTGAATGCTTGACAAGGGTTGGCTTATCTATGGCACTCAGGAGTAAAGAATCTTGACAGAGCAGCTCCAGGTGACCTGGGTTTTTGTGGTGCTGGGGGCATTCTGTTTTTAAATGAAGGCTGGTGCTTCAAATTTCAGGCTGGCTTAGGAGAAGGATCCAACAATTTTGCCGAGGTAATGTCCTTAAAATTACTTCTTATTTTGGCTGTGGAGAAAGGACTTGACACACTTCAAGTCTTTGGAGATTCTTGAAATGTAATCCAGTGGGTAAAAAAGGAACATATCTGTCAAAACGTTCTGCTGCTAACTATATTGAAGGAGATCTGGAGGATAAGCTCGCATTTCACTAACATATGTTTTATTCATATATACAGAGCGCACAAAATCGAGGTAGATGGTCTCTCAAAAGGAGGCCTACAGCTCCAACATGAACAATGGCAGATAACAGAATAAAGGGAGGGGCAATGCTATGAATACTTCCACCCACCCTTCCATGAAGCTTTTTGACTCTCCCTTAAGATTTAAACTGGTTTTTTTTCTATTTTCTGATGATTCGATCTGCTACTGATCCTGTTTCTAGGGAGAGGCCCATACTTTCTGTTTCTTATAAAATGTTTTCCAGCAGCTTATTTTCGATAGTATACTGGAATTTTCTGTATACTTCAGCTTTCTTATGCTGTAAAAGAATAGTAGTAGTCCCTTTAGGGGGAAAGGAACTACGTGAGAAATATAAAAGAAAAGATGTGTTGAAATATTTCAGATGTATTGCTTTACTGGTAGAAACTCTGTTTATACAGAGTTTCCTGGGCATGCTGCACTAGCATATGCAGAATGTAATTTTATTATATTAATAAAATTATGGTTTCTTTCCACGGAAAAATATACATAAAATGTTCAGCTCTAATATTGTCTCAACAAAAAGTGAATATGCTACTGAAAACCAGGCCTGTAACCCTAGAAATTTTCCAATAAAAACAAGCAAGAAAAACTTAAAGATGATGATTTCACATAGTGCCACAAACTTGATCTTAGTGATTGGATACCATCTTTCTGATGCCAAGATTAAAGTACATTATAGAACTTAGAATCATGCTAGCAAGATTCATAGTAGCAAGATTCGAGTACAAATTCGGATACTAATACAATTCAGTACGGAAAAAATAGGTAACAAAAAATCAGTATGACTAAAATACAGAAGTAGACATCTTATAAATACAAAAATAAGGATAAAATAAAATAAAATTATACATATATCATTCTAAATTTGAAAATTTGAACTTATTATTGATTAATCATTCAAAACAATTTGAAACATATCTCAAATCTGAAGTATAACATATCATAATCATATAACAATGAAGTATAACATATCATAATCGTATAACAATAATTAAAAGTTATCATTATTATTTTAAAACAAAATCATATGTTATAAGTAATCCTATCAAACCTCTCCTACAAAAATCTGAATAGTAAATTTAAAACTTTAACGTGAATCTCAGATGTTAAATTGGTAAAAATCCATTGAAACTTCATTTTTTTATTTTTTTTTTTAAATATTATTACATACAAGCTACAGCTAGCATGCATATAACATTGCAGAAATATTGCTTATTTCTATGCACATATTACATAAAGGCTAAATCTAACACGTGTATAACACGCCAATGCAGCCAGTTTAAGCCTTTTCCCAGGGCATATGCAGCCCAAAAATCAACGTTTGGCCACAAATCAAAGAAAAACAAATTCAGAATTTCGAACTTGCAAAGAATTCAGCTGCCCAGAAAACAATGCGATTCAGTTCCATAAAATGTTTATCCAGGGATATTTATAAGTATTAGAAAGATTTTCTCCAAATGCGGATGAGGACAGAGGAAGGGGTGACGTGGCGGGCGGGACGTGTGGAGAGCCCGGCCTGACGCGTGCTGTTGGAATGCCTTTATGAAGGGAGAACGGGCGAGTGGGCGGTCCTTCCCTGTGGTAAGTGTACAAGCAGGCTGCAAGAATTAGTTGTGAAGATGGATGATGGTACAAGAAGCGGGTGGATGCAGATGGAGGTCATTATGGAAACTGGTGCAATGGGCTATGGTTTTTTGGGTCCGTGGGAGAATGTCTTGTCTTCCTTTATGGGAGTTTCCTTCTGCAGATTCTCTGTATCCTCCGGCCCTTTCTGCTTTGTTTTTAAATGATGTGGGGCATTATGCGCTGGTATGGTGAAAGGTGGTGCTGCTATTCTGTGTCGTGCCTCTGGCGATCTTCATGAGGTTTGCATGATTGCAGACAGTGAGATGGATCCAGAGGGGGCGTTGATGGGTCCTGAGGCGAGAAGGAAATGCAGGGCAAGCAGGGAGCAGATGAGGGCTGCTCAGGCTGCCTGGCAGTATCGTTCGTCCATCCCACCTTCAATCAAGGTGGGCCTCGAGATAATGGAGCAGGGCGTCTAGTGCGAGGTGGTGGAGAATGCTCCATCTGTGGAGTCCGCTGTGCTGGAACAGTGGATTCAGGATCTGAGATCCTCAAGGGCGCGGCAGGGGTTATATGAGAAGACTGTCACGCTCTGTTGGGTTACGAAGGACTCCTGGGACATGTTCTTCTGGAGCGGGAGGAGAAGCAATGTTGATGAGATCCCAGTGGCGTTCTGGAAGGAGTTATACATAGACACCAAGCTGCTGCATATGAAGATTGATGCGGTGGGCAAAGAATTGGGTATCCCTTTCATCTCGCAGATGGGGGTGTTTGCTCCTGCGAAGGATGACATGCCGGCGGGGAGATTGAAAGCGGCCGAGGACCTAGGTCGGGAGGGGAAGGCTCCTCCTTCTGCAAATGCTCAAGTGCCTTGATGGTCTTTCTTGAGGCTCCCAAATTGGATGGTTCTAGGTTCTGTTTTTTGAAGTTTGTTATCAGTTCCGGCTGTGTAGTTTGTTTTAGCCTCAGGCTGTTATTTGGCTTTAGATGACTTTCATGTCCGTAGGATGTAAAGTCTGTGTCTTTGTAGAAGCTCTGTTTTGTTATGATACTGGTTAATGGTGAACATTTTATGGAATGTTAGCCCTGTTTTCTCCTTTGGGAGAGGGGCCCTAGGGGGTTATGTTGTTCTAAACGCTAATACTGGTCAGCAGATGGATCAAACAGACAGGAAGGATACTTGGACTGATTTCTGCTGTAATTTCTGTATAAATTGTTAATATAAGATATCTTACTTACAAAAAAAAAGTATTAGAAAGATTTCTTTAAATGATTTAAAAAAAAATGGAGTGTGTTTAACATAATATTCCACCATATCATTATAGATATGATACATACAAGAATCATATAAAATTCAGTCAATGTTTATTGACTGTATCGTACCATGTCGAATATTCACCGAATTTCCAACATCATGCAAATTTCGGTACAAGAAGTGTATTGTGCCAATACGACTGAATCTTACTATTATGGTTTGATCCCCATAATATGATGCCATATTTTGTTTCCATTATTAATAGAAACAATTAGATAACCTGGAATGTTATCAAGAAAAGATACCACCATAAAATAAAGCATGCATATTCAAAGTTAATAATAGCAATTGATTGTAGCAATTGGATAAAAGATTGCAGAAAAGAACAATAGAATAAATGTAGATAAGGTAAAATCGTATGCAAGTAGCCTTTCCTACAGAAATCTCACGAAATTATTGTCCAAGGTGAATACAAATGATTGAATCAATGGCATTTTATAAACTAGTGCACTTTCCCATGATTGTAGTGCTACTTGTTAGAGGTTACAATAAACAACTTTAATCAAAACACTAAGAGCAATTGTCACTAGGGGCATGTAACTCAGTGGTAAACCAGCCCATCAGCTGGGACCAGGTCCTGGGTTCAGTTCCCAGCCTGGTATCAAAGCAGGTAGGCTCAAGGAGTCTACGAGGCTTAAGCCAAAGTGTGGCGAGTGGAAGGTGTCGGAGTATTATTCCATAAACTCCTTTACTCCGGGCCTAATTATATAAGCTAAACAAAGCCACTTGTGGACGACACAAAACATTATACTTATCCCCAATATACCTGCAGAAAGGAATCATGACAATATTATTGTGATAAAGTTCCCTGTTTTGTAGACGTTTTTATTCACTTTTCTCAGCTCATTTTTTTCAGGTGAAGATTAACACTGCTCAGCACAAACCTCTGTATCAACTGGAAGAAGGGCTTATAAATAATTTTTAAACCATGTAGATAAAAATAATATCATATTTCCTTCTATTCAAGCTCCAAATATGGCAACGCTCCTTCCTTGTTGGTACTCAAATTCAGATTCGATTTGATTAAATAAGTGAATTTAAAACAAGCTAATTGTATGAAATATATACTTCACTTCGTTGAGCTCTGTATCAGCCGATCATAATACTCAAGTTCAGTCTCATTCAATTATTTTACTGAATTGGGATGATGATGACTGTTTAGCATTAAATTCTGGTTAAAAAAATGTGACTGCTATTTTAAATAGTAAAACGTACATTAGACAAAAAAATATGCCAAAAAGTCATTCAATTTTTACCGAGATGAGAGATAGACGAATATAGCAATAAGCATAAGCGAGGTTTAGGGTTTAAGGTACCGAATCACTGGAAATGGGCGAGAAGCAACGGGGGCAGCGAGAGGAACCGAGCCCTGGTTTAATGGTGGGCTGATGATACAAACTCCCTAAATCTCTGGCTTTGTCTTCCGCAGCTGCTCTGGTTGCCATTATTCTCCAAACAATAATAGAGAAGCTAAGCTGCTTCACGAAATTTGCAAGTATTGCATCAATAGTTGCTCCGGACGCCCATATTTCATCCGTAATTTCGAACGAACACGCCTCTTGTGAAATCACTCAGTTGCGGGTATAAAACCGATTAGGCCATTTGTATGGTGTTTTAGCTGCCCACCTTTACCCTTTGGCTGAAGGCCATCGCTAGGATAAAAGACAACCAAAACGCTCCGCTTTTCCGGCGATTTTGGGTTCAAAACCCGTTGAAATTCATACTGGAAATCACTATTTTCGTATGTTTGTAATTTTAGCAATGAGATTGCCTGTTTGTCCAATTTTCTATTCAGATTGCACAGAAATTATGATCTAAACACTCCAAATTATGATTTTGACAAAAATTACTCAACCAAATTCCGGCAAGTCGGGGCGTTTTAGTTAGCCCTTATACAGCTTCGAAGGCCATGGTCATATTAATCAATGAAATGAATCGACCAGGGAGGTTTTGTTATCACAAGGGATTAAAAAAATATACACCAAGGGAGAAAGAAATGCCCATAACTAGAGTATAATCATAATAATAAAAATAACAACAAGAGCTGCCTTCTAGGTTAAAGGATAAAGAAAATAAGAATAGAACAAATTATTGAATAACAATTTATTGTTGAAGGAAAAATTCTTTGAAAACATAAATTTTATTTAAAAGCATTTTTAAACAAAACATTATCTACAAGAAATATTTTAATGGATATGGATGCAAAGAAAATTATAAAATTGATTGAAATAGTTGCAGAGAGCCTTGACAACCACCTACGAGAATGTGCCCAAAGCCATAGAAGTGGTACCTAATCCAAAATCTCCAAGCCACTAGTCCACTATTATCAAAACGAAGTTGTAAACGTTGCATAAATACAATGTTTACAAATTTGTGTGTGTGTTGATATCCTAAATTCTAGATGTAACAAGACTATTGTATCATTCTTTGGTTGAATGTGTCTTTATATAGAACAAGAAGTCTACAATCATTATTATGAAATCATTTGTGTATCTATGGATATGTGTGTTATTAGCATATTATTACTATCACATATTTCTACTTGAACATAGCATACCAATTAACGATTCCCTTAGCCATTGGGGAACACATGCAAATTTAATCCTTGATTGTTGAATGAGATTTACCAACAATGAATTTATTCCTACCATTCATACATCAAATTAAACATTAAACATAACTCTTATGAATGAGAAATTATTTATGAGAAAACTAGCAAGAATGATTATGAGATGTATAACAATCCCCATTCCATAAAATAGTTCACTGAAAACAATTGAAGTCACATATCCAATCTGGCTATAAAGGAGTTGACCAATTTTAGATTTTTTTAGATTCCATGCTCAAGTCAAATGAATGATCATGTTGTTGGCTTCACCACACATGTGATTCAATTGAATCAATGTTTGTAATATTGACTACAAGTGTGTGGATGCTTTCTAATGATAGAGTTGATTGTTTCTTCAATATTAAGGTTTTCACTAGGCTTGGACACATGTTTAGAATGTAAATGTTGCAATGCATCAACAAGTGCCTACCAAAGGTGATTAGCATTGGTGAAAGTAACAAAGAAAGAAGGGTAGAGAACCTACTTTTATAATTAAGTAATTCTTAATGGACAACTAAAGTAGCTTATTTTAAATTGTGGCTCACTTTTGTTTATGTAACAATGTGTCTGATGTTCAAAGTAGGATCCTCTTGTCTCTAAGCCAATCTTTCCATCTTTTTTAAACTTATAATTTTATTTTATATAAATACTTATAGTCACATATATAAAAGTACATATACTAGCATTTGCCCCTGCAGGGGAAAAAGAAACGCCGAAGGTATAATTGCGGGGTGTTAAACTGACGGCCATCATTCCGTAATTTTTTCCGATCGGCGGTCGCCTGTTGGTGTTGATATTTTTAAATTTGAAATAGCTTAGTGGTCCCGTGTCGTCGACACTTTAAAAACAAATTGCTCTTAAGGTTTAATTTAACTTTATAAAATTATGGGACATGGTCGCCGGTCGCCGAGTATTTTTAATTGTTTAATTAAAGTTTTGGAAAATGATGCGACACGGTAGGCTGTCGCCCGTCGATCGTCGCGCATCGCTGAAGATATTTGATTGTTTAATTTAACTTTTTAAAATTACGCGGCTTGGTCTTCCGTCGCCCGTCGCCTATTATTTTTTATTGTTTTACTTGACTTTTTAAAATGACGCAACTTGGTCGCCCGTCGCCTGTCGTCGTTCATCTTTTATTGTTTTTTTTAACGTTTTACCTGAATTCTACATGGCGATGTTGAATCGCAATAAGACTGATCACACTTGGAAAAATAGGTAACCAAAATAACCGTATTTCCTGATCCGTGATTTGTTTTCTACTGTTGTTTTGGTGCATTTCCAAATCAAGAAGAACAAAATAGCCAACGACATTTATCATCCAAAACTTCTTTGCTAAATAATGGGGCAAACAAGTCTGCCTCAAGCTTAAAAAAATTTCTGATGCAATATAAGCATGGTTTTTGGGCGAAGAAGGTCGCAGCCGCATTGAGAGAGTGCAAGCTCCAAAATGAAAACCACAACAAAGTCGCCTTCTTCGACTACGTCTTTGGGGTTCTCTTTGATTGGGGGAGAATCCATGTTCAAGTTTAAGCCATCTACCATGCATTCTCATTGAAACTGTGTGGCAACTATTCAATGCATACCAACGCAGAATTGATGTGAGAAAAGTCAGCTTCAAACTCCCTTTTTTTTGGGCTCAGACACACCGCAGACGAAGAAATGGCCCTTCGAGAGAAGATATGCAGGAGATCAGTTATCGATCTATGGCACTCAAGTGATTATTATCAACACTTTGAACCACATAGGCGTGAATTGCATAGTGGATACGTATAGGGTTGAGGAGTGATGTGTTGGTTCTTCCTACCTTGAGGAGTGATGTGTTGGTTCTCACTATGTCGATGGTGCTTTCCGTGGACAATTTATTAACGGAAACATAAATTTCCTGAACTAACTGTTAGCACTCAAATTTTCCTTGGGTTGTATCAAGGAAACCCCGAGGTAACCTCAAACCATTCTTTAGACTGAAAGTTGGCCTCCTTCAGCCAGAGAGGGCTCTCTCAGCAAATCTGCTATCCAATGTCACCACGACAGCAGCTTGACAATAAATTCAATGGCCAAATTCGTAAAATCACAGTAAAACTTTACAGGCTTTAAATGATGTGGCTAGATAAACAAAAGAAGGATATCATTGGGCAATGGAGTCCTGATCATGAAATACAAAAGATGTGCAGAGTTTTTAGCAAAATAGTTTTTCATTAGAGGCGGGATAGCTGTGTTTATTACCGTCAATTTTCTTGATTTCTGGTGGTAATGGAAGAAAAGATGAACAGTCCATTAAATACGGGCATCAAACTAGGATGAATCCATATTAACTTTAGAGGAATATTTGAGTGGATACTTGAATAGGATGAACCAGAGCATATAGATATGAATTCCAGTTTCACTATAACCTTTATTCAAATATGACAGGAAAAGCATAATGGAAAAGATTAACAAAGAAGATAAACATTGCACATATGAGAAGGGAGAATGACAGACTATAAAAAAGCACAACACGAGAATCTCTAATTCTGTTAAAAATGCTTGCTTGACTCTGCAATATTTATTTAAATATGAAGATGAAACAGGACCTTCCTGTAAGCCTTCTTACTGAAAATCGAACCCTCTTTACATTGTAAAATACATAATTTATACAAAAAATGCTCCCCGAGCAAACCCTAACTGTATTTGTCTAAAAATAGTTTCTAACTAATTTTTACAAATAAAACAAATCTGGAGCGGTTACAAAATATTTTGAATGAAGAAATATAGAGAAATTTTTGTAATTTTCTTTAAACTGCTGATTCCAAGACTTCAAATATCTTTCTTTTCCACCTGTCGAGTATTCTGGTGACGAGCTGAGCTTCTGACTACCATTTTAGTACCTGGAAATTCAATTCATCCTGCCACCTGTGCTCCTATTCTTTAACTTCCTGTTGGTTATGTGCCAACCGTGTGAGAAAATATCTGGGCGCTGTTATTTATTTTTGTTTCATCCCTTTGCTCCCGTCTATTTCAATCTTTGACCATTTTCTGAATGTAATATCAATTTATGCAAAGCTTTTTATTTTCCCATCGCGTTCCTTATTATTTGTAACCATCGAGCAAATAAAAAAAACAATGCATTATTTAACCTAATAAATAACTTTTGGAAATGGTTTTTTCGCACGTGCAAAGGGTGGTTCTGCATTGCCCTTTGAGCGATTTGCAATACCATTTTTCTATATGCGGACATATCAAGAATGGACACGTGTGAAGGTGGTTTCTTTACCGCACAGGCCTTTTTCTTTATCTCCCGAGCACTTTCGCGATGCGGTGTCAATGTGGACCGTCGATCTTCAATTTCAATTTGATCCCATCTTTTGACTTTTCAAATCTATTACCAAACCTTCCTTCGGAGACGAAAGTAGTTTGATGCTGCTGCATAGATACCGTAGCAACGACCACTTACTTCACTTGAGTTGCTAAATATTGAAAGTGTAAATACGGGAACAAGTGTTACAAGTGCAGATGATCCAAAACAAATACTGTTGAAGAGATAATTCCATTGGATCTTCTTCCAATGAAGCAAGCATGGTTCCTGTTTTAGCTTTGACGTTGCCAACCCAGTTGAATTCCAGTATCTTTGCTAAATGTCCACGTCGACATCGTCACTTTCTCTAATTCTTGAGCGTTGGGAATATCTGCAAATGATTTAGGTTCTCCAAATAGAAGTCGAGAGTATTTAGCGTTGAGACATGTAACCTCCAAGACCTCGGGCAAACTCAAACACTGACCACAATTCTTTTCCCGGTTAATTGAAGATGCACACGTAACACCCAATTCTCCAGCTCTCATGACTGCAAATAAATTTATTCAAGCAACTTCTGTGTGAATGTATTGCTCCATTTTCAGTTCTAAATAGAAATTGTGGAATCTTAAATAATCGTGTTGCGTCCACTAGTCCCACATATTTTCAACCGGAGATGGTGTCGCATACCATTCGAACTATTTTTTTTTTTAATACCATTTTTATTTGCGAAACACCCAGACAACGCCATGTGTACAGTGGTCTTAGACTTTCGTAACCCCCCTTTTCATCGTTTCTCCATGCAAGTTGTTGCTGTGAAATGACTAAGAGCCACTTATCTCCTTTGGTGACTTGGTGCTTGATGTTAGAGCACTGATATCGTGTTCGATTTTGTGGACGTAGAAATTTTACAATTTGTCATTTTGAGTGTAGCTTTTGGGTCAATGGTGATAAAACTCATAGCATCTGGCGTGACAACTGAAAATTTCCTATTTTAGCTTATTTGTTGACAAATCAACGGGATTGGCATTATGTCCATGTTCTACATACATTTCAAATTCCAAAATCGAAACACTTTTATACACCCCGACGGTTACAATTACCATTGAACTTGTAGTGAATTCATCTCCAAATCGCTCTAACTCTGTCTTCATACCCGTCATAACTTTTATGTCTTGTGGGACGCTGTCGACATCCGCGACAATGATTTTCTCATTGGAAAAACTCTGCGATTTTTATTTTAACTCTGGAGGTTTTGTCCCACATGCAGAACAAAGGAATGTTATTTCATTCTTTATATATCTCATAACTTCATATCTTAAAACAAGTTACAAAATGAAGAAGCCTTTGGCGTTGGGCGCTTCGGCGATGTAGGATACATGGCACCTCTTTGGTGTGGCGCTCGTTTCCCATGGGTAGCCCTCGGTGTTGGGCGTAAACATATCTTTTACTCAATTTTGCTTTGTCATTTCATACAAATATAACCCTGGTCCTCTTTGGTGTGGCGCTCGTTTCCCATGGGTAGCCCTCGGTGTTGGGCGTAAACATATCTTTTACTCAATTTTGCTTTGTCATTTCATACAAATATAACCTTGGTCCTCTTTGGTGTGGCGCTCGTTTCCCATGGGTAGCCCTCGGTGTTGGGCATAAACATATCTTTTACTCAATTTTGCTTTGTCATTTCATACAAATATAACCCTCCTCCACTTAGGTTAACATAAAAATTAATGCCCTTTCTCCATAAAAAATCAAAGCTTCCATTTGGCATTAATATATAAAATTTAAAAATCTTTTCCCAAAATTTTTTTGTTGTTGTCTTTGCTATATTTATAAAAGTTTTTCTTCATAAAGCTTCCCAACTCGAGCTAAACCTCTTTTATATGAAAATTAAAAACCTTTGCTCACAAGGTCAAAAATAGGTTTGAAAGACTGAGATTTTGTTGAATTTTGAAGACTTCTTTCAACCATTTTTCTTTTGCAACTTTGATGCCCACACTTGAGGACAAATGCTCTTTCTCGACCAAGTTTGAGACCCCCCGCCATGAAATTGTTGCTATTTTTTGCATCGCCAATGCTGCCAGAAGACAATTAACCACAAAAAATTTCTTGAGTGCCAACACTAACGTTACCTACAAATAGTATGAAAATGCTTCATTACCACGGCGTGATTATGTAAATTCTCAGTTTTTATCTATACCCATCGACGGTTGGCGTGATGGTAAGGTTGATCGTGTCGATCGTCGACCACATGCTTGGTTGGTTCTCAATTCTGATTAAGTTTCTTACTAGGTCATTACAAACTTTCAGATTCTCATGGAAATACTAAGACTTGTGAGTTTGACAATTGTTGAATGTTCCTAAGTTTTATGGTAACAAAGTCCATTTTCTCGTTTAGCTCAGAATTTTATGGTTAATTTACATTACATCTACATGTGGCAATACTTTTATTAACTGTCAGGCCATTCTCAAAATATTTCTTCTCTTTTGTGTAAATGAGAAATGAATCTAGGTAAGGCATAGTCTATTATTCTCAAATTTAAATCTTAGTAATCCTTATATTCTTTTTTTGAGATTGTAAATGTTCCCTACTGATTTGCTCATTTGACTTGCTAATGTTTCAAGATGGTATCTACATGTATCTACGAAGCAACTCTGAGCTCATGCTTTTCATTCCGCAAGTTGGTATATGTTAGCTTGGACAAGGTAGGCAACAATCAGGCATGTACGTCTCAGAGAATCTCTTAATGGTAGAGTATTATAATGGATAGAAAGTACGATCACAAGCTGAATACTTCACTTAACCAGTAACTGAAATGTGATGGTCCTTCCCAGTTTATGAGGTCAATGAATTGGATAGAAGCACTATTTTTAAGTTAATATATTTTAATATTTATAAAGTTTTGAAAGTTGATATTTAGGAGTGTGTCAAATAACACCAAAGTAATTTGAATGCTTATAATGTAGCTATTAGTCGTTTCCAGCGTGATAAAGTTTTAAAAGTATCTAAGTTTTAACGATCATTAAGAACGATCCCAAATGACGCAAATCACAGAGAAGACAAATAGAAAATAATGCAAATCACAAAGAAGATTAACAGAGCTTATTGGCACAGCTTGTTCTGGGGATTTCTAGATATCATTAAAACATGGCCAAATATCGTGATTAAAACATTGCCAAATATCAGAAAAGCCTGTTTACATTTTGTTCAAAAGGCAATTCCTAGATTTCTTATATATTATATGGACCAAAAGCCCAAATGATGCTTATTAAGCTGTTAATTTTTATTTGTATTCTTAATTCCAATTTCCAAAGAATAATGATCTACGTAAGTGAAGAAAGCTTATGTTTGTTATAATTCTTTTAAAATCCATATATATTTATTTGTTCTAAATTATTATTTTAAAATAGGTAAAGGTGGCTTGCTCCCTTCAAAGCCTTGCTGCCTTAGAATTCCATATACACTTCTTTGTGCATCTCATCCTCATCCGTTGTATGTGGATGCCTTTATCAATAGGTTTTTACTTTGTTCCTGTAGATGAAACAAGGGAGTCTAATTTGAAGTCCTGTCTCTGTTATTTGTTTCAGGGTTAGAGTTTGGTCCCGCATTTTTCGAAAAGAAGCAAACCGGGCAAACGTCTACTTTGTTTTCGCAGACATTGCACAAGCAAAGATTGCGGCAGGGCAACAGCAATATGGAGACGTCATTACTCCTGCAAAGCCTGCATGTTCTCTGCGTTCCAAGCTCCCGATTCTAGTCCTAGTTAGTGCGATGTCAATGTCTGTGAAGGACAATTCAGTTGTTGCGAGTAGGGAGAACTCGTTTGCAATGTGAGTTCCAAATTTTGAATTCTGGAAAATCTCAAAGGTGAGTTGATTAAGACTTAAGTTGTGATTCTTCTCAACACTCTTTAAATTGAAAATTGACATGGTTGGGTTCTTACTATGAGCATATATATGCACTTTTTGGTTACTTAAGCTGATAGAGAAGGTTAAAAATAGTGGAATGCAAGCCAATTTTAGAAAGGTTGTGAAATGTTAAACATACAGAGGGCAACTCACAATGTTTAAAGAACACGAAGATAGAAGATAAGCACCCACCTATTTATTAATAATGTATTTTATGGTGTGATTTCTCATAGAAGCGTGCCCTTGACGATAAGGAAGCGTGAAAGCGTGCCCTATAATGGAAGAGCTATAGACGCCCACCAGGTTTCATCTATTGATATTATTGATCCAGTAGTTGAATAAACATTAATAGCCTTCTACCAAAGTGAGGGATCTTAAATAAGTTCAGAATGTCCGATATCTATAGCCTTAACGCTTAGGTTTTTGGCTCCAGCAATACTGCAGAGCTGCCTTCCTGCTTGCTTTGGTTCTGCTCGTTCAACTGGATATACTGTAGGGTATAATAATGCTGATGGTACCAGATATGGATCCATAGTTTAAACACCGGCTCCCCTCGCCCCTTCATCTGCAAAAAACTTGACTGGCGTAACATTTAATGCTTTGACTACACGTTTTACAGATACGGTACCGCCCGGGGGAGACGATTGCATGTACGGCCAAGTCGAATGGAGTGGCGAGCTAACCGTCGTTGAGGTTTGTGAGGTGACTTGGTAGCGAGAGAGAGTAGGGTCGGAGGTCGGAGGTCGAGGAGATTGGTGGCAGGAGGAGGCAGAAGGCCGCAGGCCAGTGACTAGTGATAGGTGATGGGGGAGAGCAGGCCAGGAGCTCGGAGGTCGAGGAGGTTGGCGGCGGGAGGAGGTAGCAAGCCAGCGACCAGCGACAAGCGACGGGAGAGAGCAGGGAAAAGGATCGGAGGTTGAGGAGGTCGATGGCGGGAGGAGGCAGCAGGCCAGTGACCAGCGACCAGTGACAGGCGACGGGAGAGAGCAGGCCAGAGGGTCGAAGGTCGGCAGCGGGAGGAGGCCACAGGCAAGCGACCGGCGGCGACCAGTGGAGGAGGTTGAGGCGGTGGCGGCAGGAAGAAGTTCGCGGCAGAGAAGCATACCTATCCACGTGGCATGATTCCATTCGTTCCATGAGCGAGGAATCTAATGACGTGGAAGTAATGCTTCTCCATGGTGAAACGCCTACGGCGTAAATATAAGAAATAATTTTCTTTTATAGAAGTATTTATAATCAAATATGTAGATACTAGGTGTTACTTTTATTATTTGAATCCAACTATTTCCATCTACTTTGATAGTCTTTCATTTAAGTCATTTGCTACATATTTTATCTAGATTTTTTTCATATATATATAATAAAATGATAAATGTTTTACTTAAATAAATAAATAAAATTATTGAAAAATAGATAACTAATCAAAGAAAAGAAAACACATTATAGTTGTGGCTATTTGCAAGCTATGCATATGAATACCTGAAAGTTTATATATAATAGTAAAATAATAATCTTTTACATAACTATGATATATGCAACTTTTGTTCATGTTTAATTGATTGTTTTTTGTGCACAACAAATGTCCTTTTTTCTAAATTGGACAAAATGATTCAATTATTTATTTGCATCTATGAAAAACTTCACCAAGTATGAGAAGACATAAGAAATATTTAAAATTTGTAGATGGTTCAAAATGCTATATTAAAGCTTTCAAAATTCCAATATCACTAGAAGGGCTTCAATTTTTCATTCTTTTTTTGGTGCATGAAATTCACTAAAAGAGAGCATAATACCCTCTAAATGCTAACATTCATACAAATCTAACTCACATACAGTATGCAACCAAGTATGCTAGCTCAAGACAAAGAAGTTGCATTAAAGAAAAGCATGACCTTCACTAAGAAGGACCTTGGCAAAATTTGGATGGAAATTAGGTTTGTGAAAGGTAGGGATGGGGAACTTGAGCTCTCTTTTGGGAATCTTTATGTCGATGACACACCAACCAAAAGAAGAATTGAGCAAACGAAATCAGCAATATGAATGGTGATTCAAGTAGCAACATCCTCCATAAACTTTGGTCTCAAAGACTTTTCTTAATTTTCTTCACTTTTTGCAGGGAAGCTTTTGTCTTTTTTATACGAAAATTAAGTGAAATTGTAGCTTTTCTACAAGCCTTGATTCTCATTATATGCATAATATAATAATTTAATGATAAGAAAGCATATTTGGACAAAACTTATGCCTTTATATGTATGAATATGCACTATATGTATACTAAATGCAGTTATAATCCTATTGAACTCGATTTATATTTGAAATGTCAGTAGTACAAAAATCAGGGTGTTATGTCCTTGCTTCTTCATAATAAAAACATTTGAAACCAAAGTTGTTACAGGTAAAATTTATTATGGGTCACGATGCTATTGAAATTTATCTTAACGTAACTATTAGTAGGATTCGGGGAAGGCATGGGCCACATCTCCTAGTGTCTGATATGGATCTTTGATCTTTAATCTATCATGCCAATTCCAATTGAGGGCTTTGGCCCTTTGACTTACAAAGATGTTTGTAAAAATTATTTGATTTTAGTTTGATTACCCATCAAACAAATAAACATAACTCCTAATGCAAAGATGAAGGATTTAATTCTCACTAAGAGATGGCATAAGTTCTAGCTTTAGATTTCTCTCTAGGCCTCACTCAAAATCTTACCGTCAATCTCATTGATTTTGCCCTTGTTGGAAAGTTATATGGATCCTAGCCAACCCAACCATGTTGTATTTGTGGATATTGAAATTGTAGATCTCATCAGGATAAGATTCTGACTTCTTTATGTCTTTCTTCCTTGTGGAAGAGGATTTTCTATCTCTATTTGCTCAGAAAGAAAATTGCGACTAAATTTTCAAAGGCGGACAGTAGTTTTGACTTGGATGCAAAAGATATGCTTAAAAGACTATTATTTCCTAATATTGTAGTGGAACATTTTGTCACAATACTCTAGACAAATTGGACAAGCGAAACAGGCAATCAAACATTTGGAAAGCCTTGAATAAATCTATATGATTGCTCAAAGTATTTATTGGAATCACGTGAACGGTAGAAATATCAAATTTTTAAAAAGGGAAAAATTCTAGGCCAACCTTTGTTTACAAAGATAGATAAATCAAATTCTAAATTGACTAATTAAGCATCATTTAATTGTGTGGCCAAACTTAATAATTTCCCATCTTAAGAATTCTGAATAGGGAAAAGAGATCAGAGCCAGCAGGAAAGATATAGATTGTTTTCAAACCAATAGTTTTTTTTTTTATAATTTGTATGCAAGATTGTTGAACTAACGATAAGACCATGTATAATTATATTGTAAAGCACAACATCTGGATCATGGACATTGCCTAGTAATTCCTTCCAAAAATTGAAAGCATCATGAACCCTTCCTATTCTGGGCAAACCATCAATTAAGGTACTAAATGTTTCCTTCCATAGAGGAAGAACAAAACACAATACATTCACATTATATATGAATTGCATAGCACTACAAATTTAAATGATAAGAGTTGGATTTACAATGCACCATTTAACATTGAAAATTTAAAGATATATGTAAATTCATCTAGATTTGTTTCAAACTTATCACCATTTAGATGCAAATTGCTGAACAATTAGTTTCAGAAGTAATTAGTTGTTTTTATATATATAACATTAACTTTATTACTTCTACTTATAATATTATTAAGAGACAAAGGTGAAGAGAGACCTCTCTCATATTTTTAAAAGAAGTGGTAATTGCACTCATATCATATTTTTAACAGAAGTGGTAATTGCACTCATATCTCACACTCATGGGTTGGATATTATTACAGCGACAAAGAGAGACCTCTCTCATATTTTTAAAAAAAGTGGCATTTGCACTCATATCTCACATTCATGAGTTGGATTTAGAGAAATTTTATTGGTTACCAAGGGGATTTGATGAATTCTCAAAAGTGATGGTTTATGGGTTAAAGTTGTGATTCAGAAATATATCTATCCTCTTACTACTAAAGAATGGTTCAGGAGTAGAAACAAGTCTATAAGGATTATCTCTAGTATGTGGAAGCTACTAATCTTGGCTTTTGATGTAATTGGGGAATGGCTTACGTGGGATGTTGGCAATGGAAGAAGGGTCAAGCTAGGCCAGGATCCTTGGGTTGGATGCATAGACTCTTACAGATTACTTGTAGCAATGACTGATCCTCTATCGGATCGGGGTTTTCTCTTTCTAGGATAGATACATGATATCCATAATACTTCTCATAATAAACAAGCTTGGTTAAAAGAAAAGGATCTAGGTTTTGAGGCTGAAGAAAGTATTCAATGGGAAGGGTACATCACGGATTTACGTGACTATCACATTCATCTAGTGGATAGAGAGGATGTTTTGATATGGACCAAGAATGTTGTTGGTGGTTACTACTCTCCTAACTTGGGTTACAGGGTCATTCAAGAAGAAGAAGAAAATATGGAATTTTAATTGTCCATTGAAGGCAAATTTGTTTATGTGGCTAGCATAGTCAAGAAAAGTCCCCGTGTGGACTAATATGATTAAGAAATTTGGCTATGGTCTAGGCATATATGCCCTCTTTGCAAAGATAATAGTGAGAAATTCAAAGCATATGACATGCATCTAATCCTATTGAACTCGAATCCTAGATATGTAGGTTCTGTCCAAATATTCTCATTATACAAAAATACAATATGAATTTAAAAGTAAACAAAAAGGCTAACTAAAAATATGCATCGAGAAATAGGTTCAATTGGAACAAAGCCAATTGAACTAAGCTTTGCAGTTAATATGCCTTGATTTTAATGCATATTATAATCATATAATAGGATTATATGATTGACTTGCTTTCAAATATACATAGAGTTCAATAGGATTTATAATTTTAAATTTCATACATGCTCTATATGACATGCATATGATCTTAAAGGGGACGTGGTTATAGTTTTTATGTTTACATATATTGATGGACTACTCTGGAAATTCATACCTGCAAGAGTCTAGTGTTGACAACATTGTTTACTAATTTTACTAGTTAAAAGGCTATCAAAATTTGATCATTTTGTTATTTTTCTTTTTAATACGAAATTGAGCCTTTTTTTTAAATTAAAGTGAACATTTGTAATGTTTATTTTTATTTTTAAGTTAATGCTACTTATGCAAGATATATGACATGCCTGCGTGACAATGACACTTAAACCTATGTATTTGTATAATTTTAACTTGAAAAATGATTTATATTTGCTATATCTTTAGAGGGTAAGATTTTGTGTTATGTAAAGGCATCAATATCATATATAAGTTTGATTAGGAGGTGCTTTAAAGGAATTGAAAAATTATTTCAAGACATTTATTTTAAATTAAAAAATTGTGCCTTTTAATTTTAGAAATGATTTGATCTTTTAGAGTAGGCATTTCTTTTTTTACACCATTTTATACATAGAGAATGTTTTTTCATTTTTCTTTATCCAAAATATTATACAATAATGTTTTTATATAGTTTGTTTAATATTTAATGAATTTATTTATTTATTTGTATTTATTTAATAAAATATATTATGAAATGTGCAATTTTTATTGGTGAAAAGTGTTTGAGAAGATTATTTTTATCATTATTATGAATTAAGAAAAATAAAACTTATGAGTAAACATACAAGACTTGCACGGAATCCCCTTGAACATTTCTCACTACATAAAGTTGAATAGGCCCAATATTCACTTCTTTACCATGAAAAACATAACAAAAAAGAAGTTAGTTACACACAACACTTGGATTAACAACATAAATTGTTCAACCCCTTAAAGAGGAACCCGATGCACTTTTCCGGACTCACTATCAAAGTTACAAGAAAAATACAAAATTGCAACTTGGAGTTCATCACCTAAAATCTTACAAAGGCATTCTTGTTTCATGGAATTTTGTACTCGTTTTCACTTGCTACCAAAGGAATGACATACCAAATGGAAAAGTTTCAATAACAAGGGCCTTGAACACCTCCAAGTTCTTTCTTTCAGTTTTTGGTTTTGGTTATCAAAGTGATAAAAGAGCTAGCTCTCTCAAAGTGTCCACTCTCCCAAAAAGCTGGATTCTACCATAGTTCACTATAATAGAACCAACGCATTCAAATGAGATTGACAAGATGTGTTTCCTATTGCATGGCATGCATGCTATCTTCCACAAAATGTCTGGAAGACATCAACCAACAAGATTTTCCACTTTCACATCAAGAAATGAGTAGTTGGGCATTAAATTGTATTAGCTTCCATTTGATAGTAAATTTATTTAGAAAATAGTGCCTAATAGTAGCTTTTGATTCTTATGTGCCTTCATATATGAATATGAACCGATAAATCAAGAAATGAGTAGTTGGGCATTAAATTGTATTAGCTTCCATTTGATAGTAAATTTATTTAGAAAATAGTGCCTAATAGTAGCTTTTGATTCTTATGTGCCTTCATATATGAATATGAACCGATAAATCACTATAAGAAATAATTATAAGAATTTTAATTATAACTTCTTCATCAGTCTCCACCAAAACTGCTGGGTGTACAAGTGGATATAAGTGCGTGGAAAAAGACACATCTTTCCAGGTGCGAAAATTGTAGAGAAAGCGACTCAACTGTGCAGTTCTCTGGCAAGATCAACTTGAGACAACATAAAGATAGCAAACTGTTGTACACTTTCATCAAGTCGCAGCCATCTCAGTGCAGGAAGACAACTTCATCAAGTCGCAGCCATCTCAGTGCAGGAAGACAACTTGAAACTTTTGCAAACCAGTTTATAAACACAGAATACCTCTGAATCACTTCACTAACTCCAGGATGCCTGACTTTCACTGCAACAGTCATAGGCTTTACCTTCTGACCAGCATATCGAAACTTCAGAGTAGCTTTATGCACTTGTGCAATGCTGCTAGAAGCCACGGACTCCTCTTCAAAGTCCTCAAATATTTCATCAATTCTACGACCAAAAGCCTTTTCAATAGTTTGTAATTGATGTGACGGTGCCTTTGAGTGCAGTTTGGTAAGTTCATTACATAAATCTCTGGGGAAAAGATCAGGACGTGTAGCTGCCCATTGACCCCACTTGATAAAGGCAGCCCCTGATTTCTCCAAAGATCTATGAACAAGCTGCAACCACATTTCTCTATACCTTCCTCCAAACATAGATGCAAATGGAGCCATGGCAATAGCTGGTGTGAATAAAGTAATTAAATAAAGTGCCCTTAGCACCAAAATCAGTCCCTCCAAGAATGACAATAGAGATGAAGTGAAAAGGGTATGTCTATTGAGTACTTGACTGTTTAAATGGAAACTGGGCTGTAATTCTTGTGATTCAGCCCACCTATTATGCGCCCATGAAGCCTCCCCAATAATAACAGCCAAGATTCGAGGGGTAAGATGTGATCTAACACAAGCCAAGCTCACAGCACAAACAATAGTTTCTAATGGAGCTTAACGTTTCTTTTTTTACTTTTAAAAACATTATATTCATATAATAGAATATGCATTGTTCCTTGTAGTTAATAAAAAGAGTCTGAGTCTGAACTCATTATATTCATATCATAAAATATACATTGTTCCTTTCAATTAAGAAGAGTCTGAGTCTGAACTCATATTCATATAATAAAAAAATATACAGTGTTCCATTGAGTTAGAAAGAGTCCGAGTCTGAACTGAAGCTTTTAAGCTTCTGAAATCAAAATGGTTCAGACATTGTGTGCAAAAAAACAACAGAATTTTAAGCTTCTGAAATCAAACTGGTTCAAACATTGTGTGCAAAAAACTAACAAAATTTTAAGCTTCTGAAATCAAAATGGTTCAGACATTGTGTGCAAAAAAACTAATAGAATTTTAAGCTTCTGAAATCAAAATGGTTCACACATTGTGTGCAAAAGACTAACAGAATTTTATCTTATTTGTCGTAGAACTGCATAAGCTTCCTTTCAGACCTGGAATAAGCTTATATTTTTCTTTAAGAGAAGAGCGAAGATTATTGTGCCAAGAGTTCTCCTTACAGGAGGAAGAAAGAGATGATGGACTCAAGCTCTTATTATCATTCATAATCACATCGACATGCAACTCGAGCATGGCAAGTCATGCCAGCACCTGCAGACATCAACGAAAAGCCTTTGGTATTATGTGGCCTACAAAGATCATGTCAGAGTTTGAAGAATCTTGAAAGCATTGGGATACAATGTGCCTTTCTTGCACTTTCTTGGGCAAACCCATACTTGTCATCTATCCTACTCCAGTAGGACTTCTGGTACTGTGAATTATGAAATCTGAAATGGTTCCACAATAGTTTAGGTAACCCGGGGAAAAATGGGTTTCCATGTGTGCTCGCTTCTATATCTTGCAAGGTTCGTACTGAGAAACCACTTCCTACTTTCTTCGCACTTCCATATGCTAAAAACCTACAGTAGATTATTAGATCAACACCAGCTATGGGGATCAAGTCTAAAGCTTGCAGGTGTCCTTGAGAGATTATTGAACCTTGTAATTAAAATGAAGTATGAGGTCAAACTTCCATGTCAAATTAAGGGAAAAAAAATGATTGACCAATAATATGATAAATTCACCTTTCAAAGAGTAAGCAGGAAGAAATTTTCATTTGAATGATGAGTTAAAAAAAATGGCAAAGAGTAAGTAGGAAGAAATTTTCATTTGAATGATGAGTTCAAAAAAAGGCCCTCCAAGTAAAATCAGAAAATCGAAAGAGAAACCCTTAATTCAAACTAAAAAAATTCAAAGAAAAACCCTTTGTTGGAAGGTAGCGGGGCGTTGTTCAGTGTCAAATTGTAGTACAGTGAAATCACAGGAAAAGGGAGTCTAGTAACTTACATTGGTACATAGTCAACATCCTTCTTGTTGTTACTGGAGGTGTTTGATTTGAATTCGTTTCCATGTGATTGATGGGCTTTCGTGTGAAGACACCATTATAATACAATTGTGGAGTAAGAAAGAAAGGTTAACAATTCTCTCACTTTTTTTCTACGAGAACCTGCAAGCAAGAAGAGGAGATCCAAACCTTGAGAAAAGTCGACCAAACGAACCGAGCTTGTTCTCTTCCAAATTCCTCACTGGTCGTTAATTTGGTATAAAAGGCTATAATAACTCCTGGGTTTGTCACTAAGAACAGGTTTCAGACTAGGCGTTGAGTTTCCACCTAAATGAACCTGAAAATAAATATTATTCACTGCCCTGAAATGGGCAGACCAAGCATGCGAACTGAACCCCTCACCAGTAATTTCATTTCCCGAGAACTGAAACGGACAAGGAACATAGAAGGTTTCATCTTTATCCAACCTTATCTTCAACAGTCTCGAGGCTCCCATTGTCCTCTCCAGGATACATTCTACTCCAGGGTCTCCATCCATTTGTGCGACTGCTGGTAACAATCACCCATTGAAATAGTCCAAAACACACCATTAGAATAATCCAGAAACCTTACATGAATCCGAGTGAATCGATGGAGGCTAGAAATATTGAATGCAATAAAGCAGGATCAATTAATATGACAATAACTATGGTAAGCAACGTGGACAGGCCGATTGCTTGAAACCTTGCACTAATCTAAGTGAAAATATGGAGGCTGGAAATATTGAATGCAATAAAACATGATCAATTAATATGAGAATAACTACCGTAAGCAACGTGGACAGGCCGATTGCTTGCACACCAAGCAATAATAAATTGTTGTAAAGTAAGGTGGGTAGGATTAAGGTAGGATTATTTTTTGGTTTTTTTCTTAATTTTTTTAATACCGGACAATGATAAAAACAGTCAATTCAAGACCTTTTATCCAATAACATGTGAATATGGTTTTTCAAAAACATATTTATAAATAGGAATTTTAATGGAACTTTCACTTAACTTTATAAAAACTGAAATATTGATATCAACTAATAGGTAAAGGCGGAACATATAGTCTCTGCCTACGGCAGGAACTAACAACAACTAGAGCTTAAAGACGGAACCAAATTTCATAATAACATATGTCATTGTAGTAGTTTTATTATATTGATATGTTAATTCCACTATGAGGATGTGTTAGTGTTAATATAGTAATAATTTGTGATTATAAATATTATATAATGAACAATTAGAAGTCAAAGAGACTTTGTAAGGCATGAGTTTGAAATTATGGATGATGTTAGTAGTGAGGTGGTTGAGGATGTTGTCACGTCAATCTAAAATTTTAGATTTTAATATGAGTTTTCTAATTGACAAAACTTTTGGTGTAGGTAATGCAACAATATTTATTTCACACTTATTATCAATATTCAAATATTCACAACAAACACATTTATACACATGAGAAGAGGAATGTTAATGTAGATAAGATATGGCATTATAGCAATAACTTGTAATTGCCTAATCACATAGATAACTAACCCAAGCTAGAGAGGGTCAACAAGGCATGACAATGAAATTTGCAATGATGCTAGTACCAGTGTGAGGGAAGAGAAAAGGTAGTACAATTCTTACCAGATGGATATGCCACCATATAATGCAGCTTGTAATTACAAACATAAACATATATAATAGCCACAAGCTAGGGGGGACCTATAACACATGGCACCATAATCAATGATGAAGTTAGTACTGAAGAGAAAGTGGATGTGCCACTTTAACTAGAGAACTTGCTCCACAAAGCCAAATTTCATAGTAATTAATCTTGGTATAGTAATGCCTCATTATAGTGGGTGGTTTATGCACTTAGTACCAACCATACACATATCCACTAGGATATCATTGTGTGGGGTTTCCATTGTTCATTTCCCATGCACAACCCACCTTATGATGACATTAAGGACCTCCTATTCATCCTAGCGGTGCCTCACAGTTTGTTACAAAGTCCCTCCTTTTGAGTCCCTTGCTATTGTCCATATGTATGATTATGATCTCCCATTTGACGTCAATGCCATTGTCAGGTCCCTTTCTGTTGGTTTTAGTTTTTGTCCTTGGTGGCACGTGTTAGCCAAAATGGATGCTTTAGCCAACTCATTTGGTTCCCACTTGTCATTTATAATTTATTTTTTTGTCTCATGTACTAATTGGAGCTTTGGTTAGTTAAGGACCCTCCCACATTCTTAATGTGTTAGGGCACACTCTTTGAGGTGTTTACATGCTCAAACATTCCTTGTTTTAATGTTTTTGGGGAGAGCTGTAAATTACTACATTTTTAACTTTGCAACTCATGTGGATCACAACATGCAATCTCATGTAGTACAAAAACGTGTTTCATGAAGAATCACATGTGGTACACCGGGCCAAAAACTAGCAATCAATTTCCCTGAGAGAACAACCTACCAATAGTCATTGCAATGGTTAGTGATCCAAAATGGATTTGAACAAATGAGTAGTGGTTAAACTCAGTACCTGCAAGTGTAATTTGGTAACTAATTAAGGTTTAGATCAAACATAAAAGATAATGCAAGCAATGTAAAATTAAATGAAATAAAAGAGAAGAGTAGAAAATAACGAATATAAATTAATGAAATGAAATGAAGAAAATGGAATTAGGAGAGAAAGGAATGGGAACTGGAAAAGGTTGGCCTCTTAGCCTTCCCATTACCCATCGACTCTCTTATATCTCCTTGTAGTTTGACTCTCAAAGGGTCTTTTGGCCAAAGAGGGAGAATGTTAGAGAACCATGAGCTACATTGTAACCAAAGATTGTCGAAATAAGACTAAGCAACCACTTGAATGTTGGTTTTCCTATTTGGGTTGCTAGGGTAAAAGCGCTGTGTAAATTATGCATGTGATTTGATTGTTGTGCAATGGATTTTCATTTACCACTACATTCAATGGATTTTTTTAATATAATTTGTATTGTATTGACGTTAAACTATGCTTTAAATTCGGTTTGTGAGTCATTGGAAGCACTCCTTTGCATTTGAGATGTTGTTTGTAATCTTGGAAATGGTTTATTGATAAATGCTTAGGGATAGCTTTGTAATCTGGCTCATAATTTCATTCCCTACCAGAATTTAATTAATTCCAATAGCTCTATAATGATCACTGTTCATTTTACTATGGGATTCAAGATCAAAGGTTGTCATTAACTAGTTGTTGCAATCTTTTAGCTAGTTTCCAATATTGTTGAAACCTTGTAGTTGTTGAAACTATGACCATATGATGTGTCCATACCCTCTATAAAATTGCACACAACCCTATTTCTCCCTAAATGGCCGACCATTGTTGTTGAGTGTGACTCGAAATCGTATGATGGTCATATAAGCCATACACACCAAGGTTGGGCTACCTCATGTTCCCTGGGGTCACATGATTTGCAACTTGGTTATGTGAGTTGGTTGGACGCTAGGTTAATGTTTTTTGCAATGAGTTAGGTGGTAAATTGTGCCACCAAATCAAACTTGAGTTTGTTAATTGCTCTTCCCTTAATGATTTGGTGGTTTGTGAAACTTCTCTTGTTTGGACATATCATAATTAAAAATGTTTTGCATGAAATGTATTTGTCTTATGAGAAGGAAATGTAATGTACCCCGTTATGACTCTATAAAACACACCCTACAATTTCCACGTATCGTGGAGTCCACAGGGTGCTAGCATATGCATGTGCTCCTATTTTTTTTTTTAATATGGTATACATTTACTCGATATTCAAATGTAATTATTTTGACCATAACAATCAGATCGACCATTTCATTTATTAATTATGCATATAAATATATTTATATATTACTAGACAATTGGTAGAATTAGCTTCGACGTGCTTGTAAACATTAGGCATATTTTATCGGGCAACTACAATGCATTTCCCTTTGATTGTTCCCGATGATTACTATCCAACATCTTTACAACCATCCCAATGTTTCCATTTTGATGATTTATCACAACTCCAACATCGGGACAAATATTTAAACTCCTTTGGTTTTCATCTTGATGTGCCCATTCCGATGTCGCTCCGCCAATATTTTATCAAAACTCCGACATCAGAACAAATCTTTGAACTCTAAATGGATTTCATTCTAACATGCCCATATCAATGTTTTCCACTTTCAACATTGGCTTCGTCACCTCGGCATTGGAACATCGGGCCATCTCATAACCATTCCTAACCTTTTTGCTTGAGTTCTTACCTTCCGATGTGGGTCCTGCCACCTCGAGTTCAAAACATTGGACCACTCCATGACCATTGTTAATCTTTTCGCATGAGGTTTTACCTGACGTGGGTCCCACCACCTCGGGCATGAAAACGTTGGCACACTTCCGATTGATCAATCAACGATCCTCCTGACATAACCCTTCTGCATTAACTACGACATATGGCATAGCACGGGCATTTTCATCCTTGGTTGCCTCGACGATTTGGAACCTATCCAAATTCATTAAAAATCATCTGAAGCATGGGAATGGGACTGGTGATAGAAAGACTATAAAAATGTCGGCCCCAATATGATTGAAAGACTATAAATAGAGGGCATGAGCCTCTCCTTTAATCATCATTTCATTCACTCTTCTCTCTATTATCTACGATTTGGTCTGAGGCATTATGAGGTAGCCGATATTTGGTTTGAGGAATTCTGAGGTAGTCGAGTTCGCATTCTGAGGTGGCTGAGTTTTCTCTGGGGTTTCTAAGGAGGTTGAATTTTTGTCTTGACGTCTCATGGGAGATAAGTTTCTTAGTCTTGTACTAGGGTTCTTCATGGCATTGTATCTATTCTTCTGAAATTGATATAAAGAGAAGTTTGTTGGGTTTTCTTCCCCATGAGGAATTCCCAAGATAAATATTTGTGTCTACTGTGCTTAGCTATTTCTCTGTGATCCTATTGTTATATGGTTGATATTTTTCAGTGTATGGTTATTCTATAATTAAAAGTAAATTAAATACCATATGGCAATAATCATCATGATATGAAAAATCTTAAAAATTCAACATGGTATCAGAGCCAAGTTGTTGGCAGGTTCATATTTGTATAAGAACAGTTTAGATCTACACAGTTATGTAGAAGGGTTTCAGTCTGAATTTTATGGAGGACGTTTGGGTCAAAGAGTTGAGTGTTGGGGCAATCTTTTGCATGAGAAAATTCGCCTTGCCCTAGCACATCTCCTGGAAGATTCACTCTGAAATTTGGAAGAGGTTTCAGACCTCTAAAAGTTCAGTTTCAGACCTACAGTAAAGTTTCATATCAGATTTTTCAGGGAGGTCGTTGGGCCCCTATAATTGGACGTCGGGCCTGTTTCTTTCACATAAAAGTGCACCCTTTCTTAGCACAACCCTTGCAACCCTAGTGTTTGAATTCTGAGAAGATTAAAGTTTTGGGGTTACAGTCACAATGGTGGTTGGTCTCAGGATTGAAGACATGTTGGAAGGGGCCACAAACTTTTGTATCTAGAAAGGAAGGATTCTTCTGCTCTTAGAAGAATTAGATCTTCAGGATCATGTGAAGCAAGTCATTCTAGAACCTAAGGGAGCTAGAGATAAATCCAAACACAAGAAAAATGAAGCTTCTGCCAAGAGGATCTTGGTGGACTCCGTCAGAGATCATTTGGCCCCACATATTATAACCTTAAAGACAATCAAGGAAATGTATGATGCCTTGGGGAAGTTGTTTGAAAGTCGGAATACCATTAGAAATCTCACCCCGAGAGAATAGATTTGCAACTCTAAGATGTCCAAGACAAATTCAGTTTCAACATACTTTATGAGTGTTTCTCGGATAAGGGATTATCTTGCTGCTATTGGGGAAAGTGTTGAAGATTAAGAACTTGTCACTGGTAACCTTGAATGGATTTACATCTGTATGGGATCCATTTATAAAGAGCATTTGTGGTCGAGAAAGCTTCCTCGTTTCGATAAGCTATGGGCAGAGTTCATCCAAGTAGAAGCCAAAGAAATGTCTAAAAGTCATATTCACAAGGATGAAGAAGATCATGCTCTTGTAGCTCATGCAAGAAAAGGCAAAGGGAAGAAGGTTTTTGACAAAAATAAAGCTGATAGAATATCTGCTTCTTACCAAAAAAAGAAGAAAGACTTATTAAAATTGAAATGCTTCAATTGTTAAGACTATAGACACTATCATATTAGAGAAATTTTGAGGTAAAAAATGGGCCTCAAAACAATAATATTGTACAACAAAAATCACCAATAGGATTCAAGATGATGATGTCAACCATGGGGGATGAATCACCATTTTTTGGGTAAAAGGTAAAAAAGTAAAAAGTGAAAAAAATATTTTTCAACTCATCTCCCTATATATTCACTCAAATTTTGAGCAAGAGCACTCGTTGGATGGGGAATTCAATTCCACATCCACCACACGACATACTTTTGATGGACCCTGCTCCCCTAAAAACAAGAAATTCTTTAAAAATGTGATACGAGTGCTCCTGCTCAAAATTTGAGTGAATATACAGGGACATAAGTTGAAAATACGAGTTGAAAAAGTAGTTTTCTTCTATTTTCCTCCAAAATTTGATGAGGTATTCTAATATTATTTTATTATTTCCACTATTATTTTATAATTTTCCATAGGAGGCCCATTTTAGACCTCAAAATTTCTCTAATCGGAAGCGACTGATCAATGTCCTCATGGAAAGAAGAAAAAGGGTAAGCAACATGCATCTACAACTGATATTGATGGGAACTCTCACCAGAACAAGAAGGAGTCCAAGCTAGTTGAGATTGTAGATGGAATTCATAAGGAATTCTTCTTTGTCTTCACTATTATAGGCACTATCACTCATGTGAATGATATTTGGTTGGTGGACAGTGGTGCTTCCAAGCACATGACACGTTACCGAAGTTCTCTTTCAGATGTGAAAGAGAAAGACTCATTTTTGCAGGTGGAACTTGGTGACAATACCAAGTATGCAGTAAAAGGCATTGGTGCAACCGCTGTCAAGCTAGATTATGGGGACTCTCTTCATATGAGAGATGTTTTGCTTGTAACTAGGTTAAAGAAGAACCTTGTATCTATTTTAGCTTTGGAGTATCGAGGCTACAAAGTAGCATTTTTGGATGGTCAGGTTCTTGTATGGCCTAAGGGCTCGAACATAGGTTTAGCTTCAGTGATTGGTGTTAAAGAGGGAGGTCTATACAAATTAATAGGTCAACTCGTTCAGGCATTGGTACATGATGACATCAGTTGTGTGAGATATGGCATCGTAGATATGCCCACCTTCATTATAGATCCTTACGAGCATTAAAGAAGATGGTTACGGGTCTCCCATAACTTCAGATAGAGCATGATGGTGTTTGTAGAGGATGTGCACTTGGAAAGAATACCAAGGGATCTTTTCCAAGCAATGACAGTATATTCAAGGGGATCTTGTATCTAATACATTTAGATGTATGTGGACCAATGTTAGAACACTCCTTGAATGGTTACTTATACTATATGAACTTTATTGATGAATTCTCCCTGAAAAAATGGATCTAATTCTTGAAGACTAAGGATGAATACTTCAATAGATTTCAGGATTTCAAGGCTCAAGTGGAGAATATGACATGGAAGAAGATCAAAATTTCAAGGTCAGGCAATGGAGGAGAGTACAACTCCAAGAAATTCAAAGATTCCTGCAGGAAGGCATGAATCAAGAGGGAGTTCTCAGTTCCTTACAACCCTCAGCTAAATGGGGTTGCAGAAAGGAAGCACTGGTCCATTGTGGAGGCAACCAAAGTTATGATTCATGATCAGGATTTACCTATGTCTCTATGGGTTGAGGCATAAAGTACAATTGTTTATATTCAAAATAGAAGTCCTCACTGGATATTGGGGGACAAGACTCTCGAGGAGGTATTCACAGGTGTGAAGCCTGAGGTTAGTCACTTGAGGATCTTTTGTTTCCTAGCATACATTCATGTATCAAAGGAGAAAAGGACGAATCTAGATCCTTTTGTTCATAAGGGAATCTTTGTGGGATACAATGAGACCTCAAAGGCCTACAGAGTTTATATTCTAGAATAGAGACGGATTGAGGTCAGTTGAGATGTCACTTTCGATGAGGAGGAAATCTTTAAGAGATCCAGTGAGTCTCACAGGAATAATGATGAGGAGGAGCAGGAGGCCCCACGAGATGTGGACATTGATCATGTTAATCTCGATGGTCATCATGAGGTTCCAATTGATCGAGTAGATCATATCAAAGATGTTCCAATGGTTAGGAAGAGGCCTACATGATTTTGTGAGACTTTGTAGGATGTAGAGAGGCATATAGATCCTCATGGTACTATCAGAGAAAGTAAGAGACCATAGAGATTCTCGAACTATATGGCATTGATGAGCCACATCATTAATTCTGAGCCTTTCAGTTATGAAGAGGCTGCTAGTCAACAAGTTTGGAAGGATGCTATGATGGAGGAGTACCAATCCATCATGAAGAATGATGTGCGGGACATAGTTATGAGGCCTAAAAACAAGTCAGTGGTGACTTGCAAGTGGATCTTCAAGATCAAGCATGCAACAAATGCCAACATATAAAAGCACAAAGCGAGGTTCGTGGTGAGAGGGTTCTCTCAGAAAGAGGGAGTGGACTATGACGATACATTTGCTCCAGTCGCCAGGTATGCTTCCATAAGACCATTATTTCTATCGCTTCAGTTATGGGCTAGAAATTATATCAGATGGATGTAAAGACTAAATTCCTCAATGGTGTAATTGAGGAGGAAGTGTACATAGAGAAACATGTAGGCTTTGTGATCCATGATCCATGGGAAGGAGTCCCATGTGTGCAGATCGAAGAAAGCTTTGTACAAACTCAAGCAGACACCCAGGGCCTGGTATGCCAGGATTGATGGATATTTGATGAGCTTGGGATTCACCAAGAGTGAAGTAGATCCCAACCTTTACTACAAGGTTGTTGGCAATGATCCCTTTATATTGCTATTATATGTTGATGATCCGTTCCTTATGGGACCTGTCTAAGAGCTAGATTCAATGTGACTAATCCCATTGTATTAATGAATTAGTGAGATAAAGATAACTATTGAAGACTAGATCAAACATTATTTTTGGAAATAATGGATTCGTAAAGTCCAATTTAGGCCCCTATGCCATTTTTGGAAGACACGCAACATTAATGAGTTAAAAAACATGATTTTTTTAAAAATTTATTTTAGAGACAAAGCATATATTTTAAAGGATTTAGCATGTGCCCCGTGTGTGGAAAATGAGCCAAATATTATGTGTTGACATTTTCGTCAATTTTGAGGTTTGAATGGACTCATGTGGAAAAATTGAGGTCATATGATAGTGGGGATGATGGAAATGAGGGCTAAAGTTTCCAAAGTGATGTTTTCAGCTGAAAGTACTCACGATAAAGTAGATGAGAAAAAATAGGCTAATAATAATTGCCCCCTGATGTATGAGGCCAGGAACACATCATATGACTGAAATACATCACAAGTTTCTTTCTGTTAAACCATTGGAAGTGGCCACCTAAGCAAGGAGTAACAGTAGTCCAAGAGGGAGGACAGACCTAAAAGGTCTTTGGAGACCCACCTACAAAGAATTAGCCAATGGGATAAGGTGCATATATAATCTCAAAATCAACAAGGTCAACATACATGTGCTCATGTAATTGAATCAATACAATCATGGGATCATGGCACATGGGGCCAAATAGAAGTACATAAAACTGCCATGATTTAATACATCATAAAGCAGGGTAAATAGGGACCCAATCCATAGCATCCCCATCCATTATTTCGACTCTAGGAGGGGGTAAAAATGGATTTCATGTTACTAAAATTTCGCCCCATGGGCCATTATTTGAATTCCTAACTAATTTAAGTCACTCGTGGCAACATAAACTAAGAAATGCATGTGCAAGTGCATGAATGTAAAACACAGTGGAATTGAAACTCACGCATCATGCACAAACAAGCATATTTATCACAAGAAGTAAATAAAATAATTTCACATTCAAAGACAGAGATAATATTTATCTTTTAACAAAAGAAGGTCCAAGCAATTGGTTGTGTAAGAGAAATTTCCACCCGAACATAGGTATCAACTACAGATACCACTCCCAAGCCAGGCTATGAGGCCACCAGGGAGAAGGAAACACCTACATGCCTCTCTCTCTCAACCCAAAACCCATTTGCTCTCATGCTTAGCTAATTTTCCCACCACTAAGCAATCACATGAATTTCACTTAGCCATCCCATCCATGGCACTCTCTTCCATTTCCCCACACAACACAAGGAAGGCATTTCCTTCATTGCTCTACGGTTCTCTCAGGAAATCCAACCCTTACAGTTCTTACTAGTGTGTGAAGAAAGAGTCAAACCTATTATATGCTCTTAGAGAACCTCTTGTAACATTAATTCACGACTTCTCAAGCATCCTGTAGAAACAAAGAAACAATGGGTAACTGTTCCTATTTTACCTAATCTCCATGCTCACCTACAACCATCCTTTTCCCTCTATTTTTTGTTATTTCCTCTTCACAATGTTAATTTCTAATTAATTTCACAGTTTGGTAATTGGATATGGAGAAAACAACATGAAAAGTCTACATTGTGTAAAAATATGCATGGAAAAAGAGTGATAGACCCTAAAGGAAATGAGAAGACAATTGACATTACTTCTAACCATAGAAGGATATGAATCTTACAATTGTCATAGAAGTATATTCATCCCATTCTTCCATAACTACATGAGAAGACTTTTCCAACCAACCTCACACATGCATTCAATGATTATATTTATTAAGTCAAAAGGAAGTAATTGGCTCATCTAAGGCACATGGCCGTAAATGGATGAGTTCTAAGGCCATCACTTGGAAAAAAGGGATTTAATCTCCCATAGGCCCCCTTTCCTCTTCCCCTCTAGTGGAATCATAGCCCCTTTAGTGCTCTTTACATAGCCATCTTGGACCATTTTATTATTTTACAACATAGTATTTATGTAACTTTTGAGTTATCATGACAAGCCCACCACATGGCCTATATCAAAATATTTACATTATACATGCATAGACATTCAGGAGTCGGGCCTTGGCCTTGATCTTCACAGTAGGATCTTGTTGGAAGGGCCTAGGTCGGCCTGTCGACTAGGCCCTCTGCCCGACCATTTGAGGAATATGTCGACAAGACAGGTCGACCAACATAGGTTGGGTTAGTCGGTTGGGCCGACAGACGGTTATGTAACTGTATTGAAAGCATATATAGGCTGGTGAGCCGATGTACTGAAGTTAGATATGTTCTATGTATTGTTCTATCATTGCTGAGTAATAAAGGCTTGTGCTTGTCTCTCTCTATTGGTCTCTTGTCTCTTGTCTCTGGATCACTGTGCATGCTTATTTATAATAAATAATGTATCTTTGGTAACTACGTGACCCACGGGACTACAACATTAGTTCTATTGTTGGGTGATGCATTCAAAAATAATAGCATGACATATGATTTCAGAGCAGGAGATTAAGGATTGGTGGGAGAAGAAAATCGCGAACTACCTGCAGAACTATGCACGACAGAACAAGCTGAACATTATTCAAGCGAGGGAGAGATTCTTCTCAGAGACCCATGAAAAATTTGTAGAGTCCGTGCCGTCCACCCTGAAAAAGCTGTTGGATGAAAAGACTAGTCGATGAAGAAGAGCGGAAGTTGTTGTCGAAGTTGATCAACGGAGGGTGTACAAATCTGTCAGAATGGTGTGAAAATATTGCGGACGACTTCTATGAAGAGAAAGCGATTGAAGAGGACGAAGTCAGAAAAAAGTTCTTCACTGAGCTAGCTGACCAATTCTTGTGCTCCCTGCCGACTTTATTGTTCAAATTCTTGATCGACAAAGGCGTTGTGCACATTGTTGAGACACGACCATTGCTGCTCCCACCCCTTCCAAATTCTAACTAGAAGGAGAAAGAACGTCATTGGGAAAGATTCGTGAAAGAGTGTGAATGGGAGTTCTTTTTGAACAAATGACGTCCTACGCTTCCCCAGTCTCCTAGAAAGCTTCGGGCCGGCATTGGGGGAGTGGCGAAACATGTTCTGATGTATCAAAATTGATGAAAAGCAATATGTGACAAAGCGACATGACCAATAGTGAAGGTCCTGATAGATCCGACAAAGACAGAACAATGAGTCACAAGAGCACTCCGGACATCCAGAAAATTGAAAGAGAAAAAAGGAGACAACATTGTGAAGAGCTAAGGGAACAGGCAAGTGCGCTCCGAAAGAAGTGAGGATAGGGTGTTGTGACATATGCAGAAGGAAATCTACCAGAGTCAAGTCGAGCCTGCGATGATTGGGGCGTCGATGAAAACCTGTCACCGATGGAAGAGGACTTGTGGATAGAGCGTGGTAGTGCTCTCCAAGTTCAAATACCCGAGAGGTTAACACTCCCTTCTCCATTTCGGCTAACGCAAAGTGTCTGAGTGCAAGAGATTGTCAAAGAAAATCTAGGACTCCATGCTGGCCAGTCGGGAATTTGGAGTTGTTGCAATGAAGAAGGTGATGAAGTTGACAGATTGTTGATTCATCGACCCGAGGAAGGAAACTGGGTGAGATTTCAGCCCAAGTTTTTGAATAGAAGTTTTCATCTAATATACTCAGAACATGAAGAAGCACCCCCCTACCAATACTAGAATTGAGTGACTCGTTCAGTACTTCGGAGAATTTGAGAAATAGAGAAATCCCAATCGAGCATAACTTTGTCTGGATTTCGACAGAAGTAGTAGAAGAATACAGAATCCTAAGACCCAGCGAAACAGAATAAGTTCGAGACACTGGTGCTAAAGGCAAGGAAATCTTCCTAGATAAGCAGCTAGCATTAGTAACTGTCGAAGCTGAAGAAGCACCTAATTCTGATTGCGGTAATAACCCACCAACACCACCATCTAATTTTGAAGTCGAAGTAGCAGCAGACATGTCGCACTCGACGGTACACCTTCCATTTTATGAAGGCGAATTTGAATGGTAGTATTTGGAAACAACGTTTGGATTACAGGAAAATCCCGTTTCATTTCTTTGCTTGCCACCAGGTTGGTCATGTCGTGAAGGATTGCACAAACATTTCTCGGGGCTATGTGTGTCACAAGAAAGTCTGGGTTAAAAAACAGATCAGACAAAGGCAGTTAGCAAGGACGTGAAAAAATGGTTTCAGCACGACATTTCCAATGGACAACTCAACACTTCTGGAAATGGGTAAGTCAACTTTTGAGCCTACCCCTTCTGTTTCTACAACCCCTTTTCCAGTTGTTCCCTCCCTCTCTGTTGGCATTGATTCCTTGGTTCATTCTTTCCCTGATTCCCCTTTAGTTCCTGCCACAAAAGTGGAGGCCCTCGAGAATATCTCACCACCACTGAAGCTGGACATTTCCTTTGACGTCCCTCCTCCACCTCTCTCCTTAAAATTGGTTGTTACGGAACCTGTTTGTTCAAGCCCTGTAACTTCCCATCCTGACGTGGCTCCTCAAAGGAGAAGGAGAAGGACCCCCCTCTTGGGTTAAACACAAAACCTACAATACAAGGTCAAAAAAAGTTTTTTTAGGTGGAGACATTCTAGCCCCGAAAGGAGGTCTAGCTTTAGATCCTTTACCAAAAGTAACTTTAGGCAGAAAGTCTCTAATCTCAAAAGCTAAATCTCTAGCTGAGATGGAGGTCAAATCTGGGAAACAGTCAACGATAGGAAGGGCCCTTAGAGCAGGGAAATCCCAAGAAGGGATGCGCTGATGTTGTGTTTGTCTTTCAACGCAAGGGGGTTGGGGATCTCCCCTAAGAAAAAAGCTCTTAAGAGGATGGTCTTAAATTTAAAACCCTCTATCATTTTTTTACAAGAAACTATGCTGGAAGGAGTGAAAACTAAAGAAGTTATTGATCCATATCTCACCAATTGATCGTATGCTCACTTAGACGTCGTCGGGCATTCCAGAGATCTATTAACATCATGGAGCCCTGCTTTCAAAGAAAGGAAAGTTGAAAATTATGATAACATTTTGAAAACAGTTTTGGAAGTTGTGGAAATAGGGGAAATTTTCTCCTTTCTGAATGTGTATGGGCCTTTTTCGAACATAAAATACTTTTGGGAGTCCTTTTTCTCCTTTGGTCTTCTAGATTCTAGGAATGTGGTTTTGGGAGGAGATTTGAATCTTTCTCTCTATGATAGAGAGGTATGGGGATCCTCAGCCAGGAAGGACATTTTAAGTAATTTTTTCAGGTCCTCCTTCGAATTCAAGGGGTTGGTGGATGTCCAGCCCTTAAAATTAGAACCTACTTGGAGAAATAATAGAGTTGGTGAACATGCTATTTCCAAATGTTTGGACAGGTTCTTGGTTTTAGAAGACACGTTCTATGGACCTCTGTCTGTAAAATCTTGGGTTGAAGTTGGGGGCTTGTCTGATCATAGGCCAATCTTAATTTCCATAGAAAAATCAGGAGACCAACCTCCTTTTCCTTTTAAGTTCAATTCTTCGTGGCTCATAGAAGAGGATTACAAAATTTTAGTTGAAAAGACTTGGATCCCTTTACAAGAAAATTCTCCAGTTTCCTTTATGAAACAATTCTCTGAAAACATCATAAGAACCAAAAAGGAGTCCAAAATTTGGGGAAAAGCTTATAAGGCAAAACATCAGGAACATCTTAAAGAAGTGGAGGCAAGGTTAAAACAAATCTCCTCTGAAAATAGCTCTGGTACATTTTCGGAAGATGAATTGAAAGAAGTTAAATATTGTGAACTTCAAAGCGAAGAGCTCTTAGCAAGAGAAGAACAACTGTGGAGACTTAAAAGTAGAGAAATATGGATTAAGGAAGGTGATAGTAACATGAAATTTTTTTGCAGGTTTGCCTCCCACAGAAAGAATGTAAACACGATGCTAGACTTTAAGGATGAAAATGGTAATCTTATAGGATCCTTCATGGAAAAGGAAGGTGCTGGAAAAACTTTTTTCAAAAACCTTTTCTCGGAACCTATAGGCTGTCCTATTCAAGAGATTTTACAATTTATTGGTTTGTTCCCTACTATGGTCACAGAGGCAATGAACAAAAACCTAGCAAAAGATCTAAATGAATAAGAACTGGAAAAGGTAGTTTTCTCCTTTTCGTAAAGGTAAAAGCCCGGGCCTAGACAGTTTTTACAATCAAATTTTATCAAGGCTTCTACGAGTTGATAAAATATGATCTACTGAAGGCTGTAAAGGAATCCCAAAATTCATGGAAGGTTCTTGGTGCGCTAAACTTAACCTTTCTGGCTCTTATTCCAAAAAAAAAAAAAACTACATCTTTCGAAGATTTAAGACCTATCTCGTGCTACAATGTAGTTTATAAGACATAGCAAAAATCATTGCTCAGTGGCTAAAACCAATACTGAGCATTATTGTTTCTCAGGAACAGTTTGGGTTTCTCTTCAACACACAGATACATGATGCAGTCTCACTAACTCAGGAGGCTTTACACTCGATTCATAAGAACAAAAGACAAGCTCTTGTTCTTAAACTAGACCTTTCGAAAGTTTATGATAGGGTTAGCTGGACGTTTCTAAGGTTGCTTCTAGTTAAACTTGGTTTTGCAGGGGATACAGTAAATTGGATTATGGGATGCATCCTATCAGCATCCTTTGTTGTGCTCATCAACGACTCCCCTTCAAATTTCTTCAGACCTTCTAGAGGCTTAAGACAAGGTTTCCCTCTTTCCCCCTTCCTTTTCCTTTTGGTGGCAGATGCTCTAGGCCGATTGGTTCTTCAAGCTAAGCGGTTAGGTTCCTACAAAGGAATCAATGTATCTGATAGCGAAGCACTGTCCCACATTCTTTTTGTTGATGATGTATTAATGCTGGGGGAAGGCTCATTAGACAATTTCAATGAGATGAAAAAGAAAATAAATCTGTATACGAAGGCCACAAGGATGCATATAAATGTGGAAAAGTATGTTTTATCAAAAAATTCCCTCCCTACAACAATCAAGAGTAGACTAGAAGCCGAAGTTCCTTATACCTTAAGTCCCTTATCAGAAGGGTTTAAGTATCTAGGATTCTTCTTAAAACCTAATTCCTATTCCTTCAAAGACTAGCTCTGGCTGTTCAAAAAGGTGGAAAGTCGAATTGGTTGTTGGACAAACAAATTCCTCTCAAGAGGAGTTGGATTGGTACTTCTGAAAGCAGCGATCCAAAGCATTCCTATTTATTGGGCTTCAATAGCGTACATTCCAAAAGGGATTCTTCACAAAATTCGGAAGAAGTTCTTCTCCTTTCTTTGGTCGACCAGCAAACGGGATGAAGGAATTCCTCTTGTCAATTGGAAAACTGTGGCCAATTTGAAATCACTTGGAGGTTGGGGTGTTTTTTTTTTTTTCCAAAGAAAAATGTCCGTAATTTTATTTCAAAAAGATGATTAAAATTACATATTGCAGATGTAGTGAGATCAACAAGGATCCCTACATTTTCACATATTGTCCCATATAAGCAGAAAAACAGCTTGTAATGAGCTGAACCAAAACTGTAAACAATACATTTCCGTCAAGACGGCAGATCCCTATCTCCAGTGAAAGGGTGTCCCAAAAAGAGCCACCAGCCGATCCGCATCTCACAGGATCCGCCTCCACTATTGACATCGCTCCATCATGAAGCCGCCGACCTCCCCAGCAGCAAAGGCAGTCTTTAAGACAGAGCTCCCTGCAGCTTTTAGGATAGGTAGCGACGAGAAAGGGAACAACGCCCATAATAGGCAGCAAACCCTGAAAACCAAGAGCAGAGCCAGCCCTCCATAGAAAATCCGTCCCAGCCGAAACCCTCATCGAAGTATGCAGGAGATCTACGTCTGTGGACAAGCAGCAGGCTCGATAGACCTCCCAAACCAGCGAAAAACGGCCAGCATGCAGACCCCAGATGAAGAGAAACTAGAGCGGACCGCCGAGCCTCCACCGGATGAAGGAGCACCGCCTTGCAGGAACCCAAAAGGAAAACCCAAAATGTTGCCAAAGAATCAGATAAAGAAGGAGAATAGGGCCACCGGAGCCGCCACCGTCGCAGCCAAGTGCCCGCCGTCGAGGAATCTGCTCGCCCTGGAGCAACCAGCATCTACCACCGTCGAGGAGCCGGTCGGAGAAAGTGGCCAGACTGGTAGAGCGTGTAATGGCGTGATCCCCGGAGCTGGTAGCCCATCTCTGCGTTGACGGTAAGGGGCAAATTCAGCCTGTGGAAATGTCTTATCAGGAGAATAAATAAACCTGCTACTTGCTGAGCCCAGGTTCGTTTAATATCCTTTTGAAAACAGTTCCATTTCCTATAGGTTGATCCAGATGTTCCCCAGCATTTTCAAGTCGCCTTATTGGTACACGACCTGGATTTGCACATCCAATCTCGCCCGAAAGATTCAAATCTCACATCGCCCTTTCAAGCTCTGGAACTGATTCTAAGGAGCTATGTTGCCCAGCTGGGGCTGCTATGGCCAAATGAATGAACATGGCAAAGCAGAAGAAACGGATCATCATTGCCGCGTGATCGCCGCCTCCGTCAAGGATCTTGAAACAGGGCCACCGGTTTTGACAAGATCGCAGCCGCCGTCGAGGATAGCAGCCTCCGTAAATCTTCCAAACCTCAGCGTTGCGTTCCAGATGGTTAAGAAGCCCTTGGGATCCTGGATCCATCAAGATATCTTCACGAGGCCCACCGGGATGCCGTAGACCGTGGCTCCAAAGATCCAGACGGCTTATCTTTCCTCGACCTGAGCAGAACCCCCGCCGGCCACCATTACCGATCTCCACCGCTCGCCATCTCAGGAATCCTGCAAGAAACTCTACAGAAAAAGGAGGGGCGGCTGGGCCAAGCCCTGGCCGCCCAAGCTACAGCAAAAAATCGCTCCAAGAACCCTCGTTTCCAGAGGTTGGGGTGTTAAAAACCCCTTCTTATTTTTTCAATCTCTGGAAGCCAAGTCCCTGTGGAAGCTGATTAAAAATCCTTCTTCATTATGGGGAATAGTATTGCAGTCTAAGTATTGTATAAATGCATCCATTTTAGATTGGATTAGGACTCCGAAAAAATATTTTAAAAATGGGTCCATTGGTTGGAAAGCCTTTGTTCTCTCCTTTCCCTTGATAGGAGACTGGTTATCATGGAGCATCAGAAATGGGAGGAAAGTTAGAATTGGAAGAGACCCTTGGATTGGGGCAGGAAAAGCTTACAAGTTATCCCTGGTTACCAAAGAATCTATCACTCTTCAAAGAGTTAACATCTTATTTGATGCTCGGTCTCTGTCTCCAGAAGGTGCATACATCTCTCGTTGGAAATCTGCCTCAGACCTCAATCTCGAAGGGAACGCAGCTGCAGAATGGAACTCTTATATCTCGCTGCTAGACTCCTGTTATATATGCCTAGATGAGGATGCTGAAGACAGATTAGTCTGGTCGAAAACATGATAACATGATACTTTAACACAAAACTAGGCTATGAAACAGAGGTCATGGCCTCTTTCGTTGGAACAAAAGAGTGGCGGTGGATTCTGGTTTGGATGTTGGTTCCTTAAAATGCAAGCTTACACTGTGGCTAGCCCTCAGCAACAAACTTCTGACCTGGGATAATCTCTTAAAAAGATGATGGCAAGGCTTGAGTCGGTGTGTACTTTGCTTTTCACAAGAAGAATCCTGTTCCCATTTATTTGTGTTTTGTCCCTATGCAACAATTGTTTGGAAGGCCCACTTTGTGGAACTAAAATCCCAGGCTTCCCAAGTCAGTTCTTCACTAGAACAACAGTTTCAGTCATGGTGGAATGACTATTCGGTATGTCTCTACAGTGCCCTCCCCTCCTCATTTATTTATGGAGTATGGTGGGCTCGAAATCTTGCAATTTTCCAGAATTGCTCTATTCCAGTTGAATTAACTACAGCTTTGGTTGTGCAGTGGACGAAAGAACGCAAAGTTTTGGAAAAACCAAAAAAATCCAAGCTATTTGTACCCCCATCAATTGATAAATCTATTCCTTGGGTTTTTTTCGACGGTGCAAGTCAAGGAGATCCTCCTTTGGGTGGTTCTGGAGGAGTTTTATATCTGGCAGATAATCACAAATTTCAGCTGAAACATGTGCCAGGGCATTGTTCAAATAACAAAGTTGAGCTTGCAGCTTTACATTCGATATTGGAGCTGGCCATCACAAGGAAGGTGAATTGCTTACAACTTTTTGGAGACTCAAAAATGGTTGTCGACTGGGCCAACAAAAAATTGCAGATCAGAGCCCCTCATATTCAACACTTTCTTCAGGCCATTCAAAGGCAAAGAGATTTTTTCTCTGTTTTTACTATCTCACATGTATATAGAGAGTTAAACACCGAAACTGATATGCTTTCAAAAAATGCCTTACTTTTAGTTCCAGGCCAGACTTCGGTTGAAGAATTCCACGATGAATTTAATTTTTGTAATGAAGAAATTTTGAAATTGATGCAAAGAAAGCATCATATATTTTGTAACTTTTCTGAATCTTATGAAATTTTTTGAATATAAGTCCCAGGAGAACAATTCATAATCATTCTTTATTTAAAAAGATTGATATTTTCCATATATATATAGTACACTAAAATTAACACTTGTAAAAAATTTCCAAATAAATTTCTCAAAGCAAATCCTAAACACTTCAATTTGACCATGTTTATTTGGACAATCCACTTTATCAACATTTAGTTCTCTAAACATATGAATATAAAGATATAAAACAAATTTGAAATATTTCAATAAATTATCTTTCCAAACAATAACAAATTTGAAATATATACGTTACATGTTCAATAAATTATCTTTCTAAACAATAAAAAAAACCATCTCACAAACAACCTAAAATATGGTTAAAAATGATTAATTAGAATTCCTATATAATTTATTATAAAATTTAAAATAATATTCCTTAACTTAAAGTCCATTTAAAAAATCCCATTGATATTCCATTATTCGATTCGATATAGTATTTAATATAAAATACAAAATGATACCCACCTTTTAACTATTTGATAAATATTATTACATAATTTCATTTTCTAAACCACACATAAATCCTATTTAAAAAAAATGATAGTGAATGGCAAGTTCTAAATACACAATTATATTCGCACAAAAAGGTTATATTTATTTTTTTTCCCGCAAAAAAAAGCATATTATTGATATTCAAATATAACTGAATCAAATAGTACATGATATGTCTATAGCAGAAACTATAGTCCTATAAAAGGATTACAACATGCTCCAAATACTTCCCAAATATATACAAGATATACTAATAGTAATAAGCAAAAGGCAAAATACTCGGGCAGACCAAGCACTAATCTAGAAAATATAAAGAACTCGACTCTATCATCAAGTTCTCACAGTGTTCTTCCTAAAATAGAAATCCTTCTGCGTCATCCAGTGCCAGCTTCGACAAGTTGTCAGCCAGTGTGTTGAACTCTCGATAAATATGTGTCAAGGACAGAGTTCTAAAAGTCTGTAGTTCTGTCAGAATTCTGCTGCACCAATAATCTAAGCTCAAAACCTGCAACTTGTATTCACCTCGTTCCCACTTAATTGTGACACGTGAATCACCAAAGACTTTAATAGTACCCAGTCCAAACAAATTAGCAATACGAATAACACACCAAAGTGCTATTAATTCTACTTTCATATTGGTTCCTTTGCGACAGTTAAAGCAAAAAGAAAAATAATGGTCCTGGTCGAGATAAATAACACCACCTGCTCCAAATATTCCAAGTTGTGCCGCTCCATCGAAAAATAGTATTGGATCATCCAAAGTAACCTGAAAGTCTCCAATAATTCGTTTGACAGGGTTGACCACAGTTGGCATATAATGATGAAATTGGCACAAAACAGTATTGAAAATGTGTACCAGGTTAGGACTGCAATTCTCAAATACAACCATATTTCGAGCTTTCCAAAGCACCGAACAGATAAACACCGGAAGAGTATGATGTGATCTGCAACCTTTTACCCATAAATGGAAACAAGATTCGATGTTGTTACCACACCAACGCTCAGTGATACCATAACTTATGTAGAACTTCTCCCATAGACTGAGTGTAAAAGTAAATTTGATGAAGATATGATACATAGATTCAGCCTCTGTTTTGCAGAAAACACAAATGCTAGGGCCATTCCACCCAATGGTGGTCAAGTTTTCCCAAGTTTTAAGACGTTCCTGGAGCAGAAACCATGTAAAACATTTTAATTTCAGAGGGATATACCAAGACCATATCATATCATACCACCAGTGTTTAGGAATGATGCATCGTCTTTTAATCATATAGGCATATGCAGCCTGTGCCGTGATCCTCCCCGTGGTAGTGTTTCTTGCCCAAATCACCTCATCGGCCGCACATCTCAGGCGAATACCAACACCATTCAATGCACGACAATATCGGTCCCATTCATCACAATCATGTTGTGGCAGGTTCTATTTGTTATATATATTTTTAAGTAGTAATTATATATATATATATATATATATATATATTTAAGTAGTATTTTTTTTTTAACACAAAAAATTCTATACTTATATTCAGAAAAAAACATATTATAAGTTTACAACCCAAAACTTCAAACAACCAAAAAGATTAAATATTCCTTGACCACCAATCACACTAACTCATATCACAAAACTACTTCATCATTCCAAGTCCAAAATAATACAAGAGGGCCAATTGCTAACACCATCAATAATTACAACAAGAGCTCCGTGCAGCTTAGTCCCTACATTAATGTATAAGAAAATAAATTAATATTAAATATGAACTAATATCTATCTATTATAAAAATACAAAAAAAAATATTATTGAGTTAACAAAATTTATATTCATTTAAAAGACAAGTATAAAATAGGATGGTTTTTACTAATATATCTTTTCAAATTTTATCTTAAAAATAAATATAATAAATATTGTTATTTTGATTTTTATGTTAAAAAAATAAAATAGGTATTCAATAGTTGTGGTCACCAAAACTAACAATTGATGTCGTGCAAAAGTACTCATATATGCATTAAGCTCTCCTTGTTGACCACCTCCTATCAAAGGGAAATGCTAGGATGAGTATTGCAATGAAGAGAGTTGAGATACTTCAACAAAACTAACTATGCATCCTTTGAAGTTGTAATTATTAATGTTCTATATCTATAAAAAAATCAAGTTTTTTTTTTTAATTTTATAAAAATTAAGAATTTAAAAATATATTTAATCATATATAATTATTAATGTTCCATATCTATATCATATAATATTTAAGGATATATCTCTACGCAACCTGCAACAACATCATATAAATCTCTCTTCTATCACAATTATGGAAAATTGTTGCAACTTCAATTCATGCAAGCCCTGGCTGAGATGATAATGAGGACTCTATGGGCATAATACGATTGACTTGGCTGCGAATTATATCAATTCTGCTATTGTGGAGAAGTGACCTGCCCAAGATAGATGTGAAGTAGGAATAGTATCTTGATGCAACATCGTTGATTCCTTCTACTCCAACACAACATAAATTGAAGATTAAGGAACAGCAAGTAATTGATCAGTGTCAAGCTAATCTACTAGAAGTCAGATTAAATCTCACTAGAATCCTATGAAAATTTCCTTCTATTAGAGGTAGGAGCATGAAAAGTAATTATATTCTCTTTAGGTATTTAATTCGATAAGAATACTATAATTTTAAAAGATTGAGGCAATAATTTCAATCCCTTTTCTTCTAGACAAAAAGTATAAATTACTTTTTTTTATCACAAATATGATAAAAATACTCTAAAATAGACAAAAAGTGATTCACGAAGAATTAGTTAATTCCTAAAATTTTAAAGAAATGATCATAATTTAATATCTAGGCATAATGCAATAATGCTTCTGTAGATTTTATCCTTTCTTTGCTCAATTTAGAGATTGAAAAAGAAAAACATGTAAAAAAAATTAAATAACTATTAATTTAGTAATAATTTGTAGATTTTGTCCCTTCTTTATTCAATTTAGAGATTGAAAACCAAAAACATGTAAAAAAAATTTAAATGACTATCAATTTAGTAATAATTTGGAAAGTATTTTAAACAATTTAATAATGTCAACAATTTTTATATACATTTAAAAAAAAAATGAAAATATTTTAAATAAAAATAACTTCAAGAAATCCAAAATCTTAGCATATTTAGAATACTCCTTTGACTAAGCGGCAGAATTAAAAAGGTCTAAGTCAAAAAAAGGTTTATTAGTTTATATTCATAAAAATTGTGTTAATAAAAGTGAGCATTGCCATATTTCATATACTAATGTAGCACTAGAGTTTAATGTTTAAAATATTTTATACTAAATAAAATTATGAAAACTTGGCCATGCCAGGACAACGAACAAATTAGAATCAGCAGGTACCAATTCCAGAAGCAAGAAATAAGAGTCCAAGCCAATATGTAAGTACATTTCTTAGATATAATAATTATGTGCCTTCCTTATCCTTGAACCTCCTTCACCATAGAGATCATTCCATTGAAGTAGCTTTGCCATATCTGTGGATTCTGAAGAAATACTCGCATATACCTACAATAAGGTAAAGTGAACATAAAATAAGAGGCCCACTGCATCTTCAAACCTAATTTATTCGGCTTAAAAAACATAAAATACTTTGAACCCAAACCTGTTTATGGGCATGTAGCATGTCATTCATATTTAGTGGACGAATATCATCACTGACACTCAATGGTGGAAGAGGTCTATAGCAACTCAAAAACTAATTAGTGCATTAAGAACAAGATGAACATAAAACCGAGATATTGTGACTCCAAATCAGACTTTGGACAAATATAACCAAACCCAAACAAGCAACTTGGGAATCATAACTAAAATAGAAAACTTCACTATGAAAAAAAACACCGTCAAACAAACAACAGGAAATACCAAAAACTCCCTATGTATCAATTACAATACAATAATTCAAATTTGACAAAGTGGTGGGTACATTTGATGATACCCTATACATGGTGAAAGCAGTTTTACATTTAATTGCCCTTAAAAAAATTAACAAAAAGGAGAAAAATATGTAGTACTATTGTAAAATTATTTGGTAAAATCCTAAGCAAGCAAATGTTACGTTTCATTATCAAATCATTGAAAAATCATTTGGTAAAATCCTAAGCAAGCAAATGTTAAGTTTCATTATCAAATCACTGAAATACTATAGTAACAAGAACTATATATATGAGAAAGAGAATACCTTATTTTCTTTCTCCAGAATTTCTCGAATAGAACAATATGCAGCTGTAGCATGCAAGTTCTACAACAAAAAAAGCATTAAATATTAGGTCAACCAACCTTGCAACATACATACTCAATTAAATTCAATATAGGAAAATAGTAATGGAAACTGAAACTACCTTGAGGTCACTTCTAGAATATCCATTTGTCATATTTGCAACTGCATCGAAATCCACATCAACTGCCAAGTCCTCTTTTGCAAGTATCACCTTCAAGATTTTAACCCTGTTCATTGTATTTGTATCTGGCAAATGTACAATTAACTTGCAAAGCTATCACAACTACCACATCAATTACAAAAACAACCATGTACGTCACATACACTAAGTTCCATTTCATAGAGGAACTGCTAAACTACCGAAAGAAAAACTATTTGAACCATTATGTACAGCGCCTTTTGTTACATCACCCCGATCGTCAGATATATTGCTGCCGAATTGAATATGATTGCTGATGGGTACATGCGGTTCTCCTTCTTTTCGTTTAGGCTTCGCATGCGAGAGGCCATTCAATCTGCCTCTGGCTTTCACTGATCTGCGAAGCTAGGGGATGGCCACGGCTTTCATCGGAACAATATCCTCATGATCCGGAGACATGAAATTGCCCTGTGGAACGCCACAGAACGATCCCCGCAGGATGTTTCCCCCCTCTGACCAAGCATAATGTGAACCTGCAAAGGAGAAACTATGGTAAGAGCTTTACAATGTGGATAAAATAACTTAAGCTACAACTGAAGATAAAAAATTACCTCATCAATAAATATGACACTTGAGAAATTTTACTTGCTAATGAAAATATAGCTTTGACATACTTTTCTGGTTCAGCATGCCCCTGCCATTACAAACAAGAGAGAAATGAAGTTCACTGTAATAATTCAAAATAACTGCATAGAGAACTAAAAGCCAATTGACATTGAAATATTTATAAAATTTGCACTAGTTTCTGTTGCAACAGCTTTGCTGCAAGCAAAGTTTATTTACTGTCGATGCAAATTTATTAAGCACAACACCAGAAATGCAAATTTGAAGAGAGAGAACATCAAGCAGAAAAGTCCACAAATTTATCCAGATACTTAGAATTTACAAACAATAGAATGGCAGATTATAAATGACGTTACACCATGGCCAAATATACAGAACTCTGTATTTATATGTTTTATGTACTTAAACATGTAGAAATCAAGACAAAATTGATGATAACATTATGCTATTGCACAGAAGTATTATTTTAAAGGATTGATGTTTATAAGTTACTGAAAAAATAGCCATAAAACCATTAAAAACAACGTTGTTTATTTATATACTGTTGGATGACGATAGCCATTCGTTACCCTGTATGAAATTTTGAACAGAATATAGTTCTACATTGAGCTCAGAAATCTGATTAGACCATGGCACTCTTCCAGAGACCTACGCCCCCGGTCCATAATTTTGATGTAGGCTACAATTAAAAAAAAAGAACACTAATGGAAACTATGACATTTCGTTGGCAAATTTAAACGAACAAATGTTATAGCAATTTTTTTAAAATTGTCTACCATCTTAGCCTGAAGAAACAACACATAATAGCTAACCCAAGCACTACATCAAGGGCCTTTAGTTCCACCTGCACACTCAGTGACCCGGACCTGCACGAGGCCTAATCGGGCATGGCGTCGGGTCGTCCTCATCAGCTATGAAGAAACGCTTCTGGACAAAATTCTCTCAGGACCAAAAGGAGAAGATGCGTGCCTTTGTGGATCAGTTGGGGTGGAGGAGTCAGAAGCACGACGAGGCCGCGGTTCAGCAGTTTTTAAAACCAGTTCGATGCAACTCCAGAGTATAAAACCTAGTACCAAGGAAAATGGTTAATAGAGGGCATTCCAACCGATAAAGACAATTAACACTCTTGGTGTTGTTGGACTGCCGTAAAGCAGCCCGTAATAAAACCTTTCCCATAAATTTCACCTAGCATCTGCTTTGAACTTCGACACCTGCTTTGAACTTTGGGATAACACTGCACCTCACCCGGAGCATGCCTTCTAACCTATCAAACAAATAGGACCTGAACAAGCCAATATGCAGGTAATGAATTATATCCAATGTGTGTACAATAAGTATGCAGGTAGGCAATAAAGGTAGGCAATAAATGATAGTTTGATAGAAATTAAAATTTGCAACTATGGTAACTAAGGTTGTGAAATATTCTTTATTTATTTATAATTTTTACTAATAGTCGACAATGATAAAATTAGTCAAATCACACCCTATAATCCAATGGAAGTGTAACACATTTGAAAATAATTATTATTAAAAAAGTCAACAAATCTTTATTTTCCATAAACTTTGGCTATTTATATAGTTAGTTTATATCACCCTACAAATTATTAGAGTAGGGCGAAACATATAGTCTCTGCCTACGGCAGGGACTAAAAACATTCCATGAAAAAAAGCTAGTCTTCCATTTCTAACTCCCTCTTCCATAACAATCTTCCCACAACCCTTGAAAAAAGTAATAGTCTCTGCCTACGGCAGGGACTAAAAACATTCCATGAAAAAAAGCTAGTCTTCCATTTCTACCTCCCTCTTCCATATGTTAAATTTTGAGTATTAATTCACAATACTATAGGATCTTTACTGAGAGAATAACATCTACAGTATATCAATGCATGAAAATCATAATATGACAAGCATCACAAGAATCAAAAGCATAAGAGACAAGAGACACAGAGTTTCCGTGGGGAAAACCCTAAGGTGAAAAACCCCACAACTTCCTCAGAGATAGAGAGAGCAATGGCTCAACCAAAATACAACCAAATAACACTGAGATAGACTCCTATCAGATGATCCTCCTCTTCTTCACTAGTGCGCCACTTTTGAGAGAGAGAGAGAGAGTGAGTTACTTTTCCGAGTGAGTAAAATAGAGATCTCCTATCTCTATTTATAATCACCTTTTTGCCCAGTGACCTAATGGGGCCGACTTGTCTAGTTAGATACATCCACATTATATTATATATAATTCCGGGCCGACCCCACATGGTGGTCTAATAACCCATCGGCAAGTACACACACTTGCGACACTTGTCAATCCACATGACGACACTTCCTTATAGAGGAATAACACATCTCTTATAAGGGTACAATAAATATATATAAAATACACAGATGAAATACATTCCGAAGTTACATAAACATCAACACTCCCTCTTAACTAGGAAGGTATTTCTCGACACAGATCTGCTAGACAAGTATTCTTCTTTGGATCATCGTCATCGATGCATCGTCATCATCATCGTCACTGCTGCTGCTATCTCAACCAATCTCTGACTCTACTCGTCATTGGAAGTTCTACAGAGCCAGTCCTTTTTCATACTGGATGTAGGCCCACCACCTGCAGGTCTTCATCATCACTGGCCATACTGTGGAATCCTCAGGACTTATTACATGCGTCACAAAACCTCAAAAGAGCATCCCAGGCTGTTACGAGCACACAACTCTACCTATAGGATCTCCCAGGGCACCGAATTACATGTGACCTCACCACAAAACCTCGCAAGAGCATCCCAGGCTGTTACGAGCACACAGCTCTACCTATAGGATCTCCCAGGGCAACGAATTACATGTGGTCATGGCAAAACCTCGCAAGAGCATCCCAGGACTGATTACGGGCACACAGCCCAACCTATCGGATCTCCCAGGGAACTGAATTATATGCCATAGGACAAAACCTCGAAAGAGCATCTGCCAGATATCCCAGGGCACCGAATTACATCCCATAGGAAAAACCTTGAAAGACTATCTGCAGATCTCCCAGGGCACCGAATTATATGTCCTTCCAGAGCAAAACCTCGAAAGAGCATTTTCCAGATATCCCAGGGCACCGAATTACATGCCATAGGAAAAACCTCGAAAGACTATCTGCAAATCTCCCAGGGCACCGGATTACATGCTCATCTGCACAACCTGATCCACGACCATAGAGTATCAACCTGATACTCATCATACATCATCCTGATGTACCCATGATCATCTTGATCATCATCACTGCAACATCCTGCTGCATGTCATCTGGAGCAACATCCTGAAGCTTGTCATCCATGATCATCCTGATCATACAATGCATCTACCTGATGCATACCAAGTATCTACCTGATACATATCATCATACATGATCCTCCTGATCATACAATGTATCCACCTGATACAAATACAAATACATGATACATATCACCATACATGATCCACCTGATCATACAATGTATCCACCTGATACATATACAGATACATGGTCCAAGCATCCAACATGATGCATATCCAAAAATACATACACATGATCCAACTGATCATATCCAGCATCCAACATGATGCGTACATACATACATAAAAATGATCCAACTGATCATATCCAAGCAGAAACCAGAACATCATCCTGATGCTCATTATCCAGCGCTTACATCCACAGCCATGTGAAGGATCCTCCTTCCAACATGCTTGGAATGGCTTCAGCAAATGTGTCCATCACTTCTTCCTCGAAGTGTCCTCGATCTGAAGAACGCCAAGCCTCTCTCTGAAGTACTCAAACTTCACCCTGGCTAGTGGCTTTGTCAGCACATCTGCAATCTGCTCGTCCGTCGCAACATACAGGAGCTTCACAGCTCCTCTCTGCACCATATCCCTGATATAGTGATATTTGATCTCTATGTGTTTCGACCTGTCATGAAACACTAGGTTCTCGGACAGCTTCACACAACTCTGGTTATCACAGAAGATACTAGTAGCCTCCAACGGGAGATCAAATAACTCAGACAGTAGCTTCCGTAGCCATACTGCCTCACAACTAGCTGAACAGGCTGCAACATACTCATCCTCAGCTGTACTCAGTGCTACGCAGGACTGCTTCCTGCTAAACCAAGAGATCACACCTGATCCCATGCTGAAGCAGCACCCAGATGTGCTCTTCCTATCTGCAGCACTGCCAGCCCAATCTGAATCAACATAACCTTGCAGGTTAAACTTTTGATTCGCTTCATACATGAGCCCATAATCCACTGTACCCTTCAGGTACCTCAGAACATGCTTTACAGCAACCAGGTGAACACTCCTCGGATCCGTTAGGAACTGGCTCAATGTGTTCACAGCAAAGCAAATGTCTGGTCTCGTGTTCGTCAGGTACATCAAGGACCCAATCATCTGACGATACATAGAGACATCAACTGGCTCAGATGAAGCATCACATAGAAGCTTAAGATTCGATGCCATAGGTGTGGCCATGGCCTTGCAATCCATCATCCCAAATCTCTTTAGGATATCTACTGTGTACTTCCCTTGACCAAGGAAGATCCCACCTGCACTCTGGCACACCTCCATCCCTAGGAAATAGTGCATCATTCCCAAATCTTTCATATCGAATTCAGCAGCAAGCTTCCTCTTAGTATCTGCAATCAGTCTGTCATCTCCTGTTACAAATAAGTCATCCACATACAGGAGTAGAATCATAGGATTCCCTTCCTCAACCTTGTAGTAAAGGTTAGAATCTGCTTTACTCTTGGTAAAGCCCAAACTAGATAGGAAACTGTCCATCCTACCATACCAGGTTCTGGGAGCTTGCTTCAAGCCATACAAGGATTTCTTCAATCTGCACACATATGACTCCCTGTCATGTATTTCAAAACCAAGTGGCTGTTCCACATATACTTCCTCTTCAACTACACCATTCAAGAAAGCAGTCTTGACATCCATCTGGTGTATTTTCCATTTCATAGCTGCAGCTAGGGCAAGTACTGATCTGATGGAAGTATACCTGGCTACTGGTGCAAAAGTTTCTTCATAATCTATTCCCTCTTTCTGAGAGAATCCACGAGCTACGAATCTTGCTCTGTATTTCTCCACACTGCCATCTACAGCATGCTTGATTTTGTAGATCCACTTGGAAGTCACAAAGACTTCTCTTTAGGTCTTGGGACAATATCCCAAACATCATTCTTCATTATTGATTGGTATTCCTCAACCATAGCATCCTTCCATTCTTTCTTTTCCGCTGCCTCTTCATAACTGGAAGGCTCTTTGTTCATAATGTCACAGAGTAAAGCAACATAACTGGTATGTGATCTGGTTCTCTTCTTTGCTCTGTGTTCTTCTTCTGGAATGCCAAATCTTTCTGCATCTTGAATGAGCTCTCTATCCCATGCAGGTTTCCTCTTGTGAGAGTTATCCTCATGGGGTGGATCTACAGGTTCTTGCGGATCTTCAAACTCACGAACAATTTCTGGAGCTGCTTCAGTCATGGTAGTGTCTTGAAATCTAGTTTCCTTAGGTTCTTCATAAACTTCGATAGGTGCCTTCCTTGATTTGATGAATGCTGAGTTTTCATCAAATGTTACATCCCTGCTGACATCAATCTTCTTGAACCCTGGAAAGTATATTCTGTAAGCCTTCGAGCTTTCACTGTAACCCACAAAGATACCCTTCTTTCCTGAAGGATCTAGTTTAGTCCTCTTTTCCTTTGGGACATGAGTATATACTGGACAACCAAATATTATGAGATGGCTGACTTCAGGTTTTTTACCAGAAAAGACCTCTTCTGGAGTCTTGTTGTCCAATATCTTGTGGGGTGTTCTGTTCTGCACATACACAGCTGTTCTAGCTGCTTCTGCCCATAGATGCATAGGTAGATCCTGGTCATGCAGCATTGCCCTTGCTGCTTCCATGATAGTTCTATTCTTTCTTTCTGCAACTCCATTCTGTTGAGGATTATAAGGAGCAGTCAACTCCCTCTTAATCCCTGAATCACTACAAAGCTTCTTGAAGTCACTTGAGGTGAATTCTCCACCATTGTCGGATCTGAATGTTTTGATCTTCTTGTCAGTTTGATTCTCCATCAAGGTTTTGAATTCCTTGAATTTATCAAGCACCTCATCTTTGCTCTTCAAGAAGTATACCCAAGTCTTCCTGGAGAAGTCATCAATAAATGAGACATAGTAAACATACCCACTCAGGGAACTGGATGACATAGGGCCACATACATCTGAGTGGATGATTTCCAGGATGTCTTTTGCCTTGCTTTCACTGCTTGGGAAATCCTTCTTAATGTTCTTACCTTTTGCACATCCTTTGCAAACACCTTCATGTTTGGTCTTGATTTCAGGAAGACCCTCTACTGCCTTGCTTGCAATTGGAAGTGCTCTATAGTGGATATGAGCAAGTCTTCTATGCCAAAGTTCACTTGGATCCATGGATTCATGCACCATGGCATGTTCAGGTTGTCCCTTCAATTTATACAAACCTCCCTCTTGCTCTCCAATCACTACTGCATCATCTATATTCTTTCCCTTTGGCCACATTAGGACTTGGCCATCCACAAATGCAACCCTCATACCTTTTGCATCTAATGCAGAGATGGAGAGTAAGTTCTTCTTGAGCCCAGGTACATAAAGGACTTCTTTCATCTTCAAAGATTTTCCAGAATCTAGGTTGTAGGAGGCTTCACCACTTCCTTTGATTGGGTATTGATAATCATCCCCAAGTTTCACCTTATGGGGTGATTCATGTTCAGATAGGTTCACAAAAGATTCCTTAAACCCAGTCATGTGTTTGGAAGCCCCACTATCAATCAACCCATCATTACAACCATGGGAGATAGTACCTGTGAGAGCAGAGATCAGAACATACTCTTCTTCACTTGATGAGTCATCATCACTATCACTTTCTACCCTAGCCTTCTTCTTTGGGGGTTCATCATCTTCGGCAGCATGAGCATGAAACCTTCTTTTGCTGCCCTTCTTCTTCTTACTGGAGTTGTTGTTATTATCCCTTTTGTTCTTGGGACAATCTGAAGCAAAGTGACCCTTCTCATTGCATGTGAAGCATCTTAGGTCCTTCTTACTCTTTTGATAGGATCTATTATGGCGAGAGTGCTCCTTCTTGGTTTTGCTTCTTTTGGTGTGAGCTGCAAGAGCTTGATCTTCACCTCCCATCTTTTCTTCATGAGCTATAAGTCTAGCTTCTTCTTGAGAGCATTCTTCCCGCAATCTGTTGAAGGAGATCAACTTCTTCCTTGCACAAATTCCTTGAATGAAGGAATCCCATGACCTGGGTAGGCCATTTAGAGTGGTCATCACTACTTCACCATTCTCCACCATTTCATCTACTGCTTCTAGTTGTTCCTTGATCTGGGAGACCCTTGAAAAATAAGATTGAATGGTTTCTCCATTTTGAAACTTCACTCCTTTCAATTGGTTTCGCAGGGTCATCTTCCGATTTATGTTCTTCCCTTCAAATAGCTTGGTCAAAGATTCAAACATCTCCTTAGGTGTCTTAAGAGAAGACACATGGGGTATGAGATGGTCTTTGATGGAATCAGCAATGATTCTCTTTTCCTTGACCAAGTTCTTCTTGTGCAATGCCTTGGCCTCTTCATCCTCTGGGATAGGGATGTCTTCTTTCACATATGAGTCCAACTCATTCTTTTCCAGGATTAACCCAATTCTATACTTCCAGGCTCGGAAGTTATCAGCCCCTTCAAGCTTATCCTCAAGCTTGGTGTGGAGAGACATTTTAAAGAGTACTTCAAATGGAAATAGAAAAGATTTAGGTCTTACTACTTGAAATGCTGAAAACTGGATCTGGTCCGGATTAGGGTTTGTCAGAGAAACCCTAAAATTCAAAATGTGAATTTCAAATTTTTGAAAGGATAGAAAGATGCGCTTTGGTGAGCTGATCAGCCTGGAGCATTCAGAATTTGAAATCAGCATAGTCTTGTCCTTCAGAATTGCCTTTTTGTCCTCCCGGGTTCACTAGGGAGAGCCTTGAATTAGGGTTTGCGTTTCCCAGAGATCTACCCAGCCAAAAATCTCGATCCAAAGCTCTAAACTTCGATTTTTGCAAGGAGCTTCCAGCTATGCCTTCAGATTCCAGAAATTCCTATTTTTGTGGAAACCCTAATTTTTAGGGCCAAATCTGAAAATGCTCAGAAATGAGTTCTGATTGGACAGATAGATGCGCCTTGATGAGTAGAGTCAATCTACTATATTGATTTTCAAAAATCTATGGAGAGAAACCCAATAAACAAGGAACTCAAGCTTCCATCACTGCAAAATGTCTTCTTCTCAGGTTAGCTCTGACACCATGTTAAATTTTGAGTATTAATTCACAATACTTAGGATCTTTACTGAGAGAATAACATCTACAGTATATCAATGCATGAAAATCATAATATGACAAGCATCACAAGAATCAAAAGCATAAGAGACAAGAGACACAGAGTTTCCGTGGGGAAAACCCTAAGGTGAAAAACCCCACAACTTCCTCAGAGATAGAGAGAGCAATGGCTCAACCAAAATACAACCAAATAACACTGAGATAGTCTCCTAGCAGATGATCCTCCTCTTCTTCACTAGTGCGCCACTTTTGAGAGAGAGAGTGAGTTACTTTTCCGAGTGAGTAAAATAGAGATCTCCTATCTCTATTTATACTCACCTTTTTGCCCAGTGACCTAATGGGGCCGACTTGTCTAGTTAGATACATCCACATTATATTATATATAATTCCGGGCCGACCCCACATGGTGGTATAATAACCCATCGGCAAGTACACACACTTGCGACACTTGTCAATCCACATGACGACACTTCCTTATAGAGGAATAACACATCTCTTATAAGGGTACAATAAATATATATAAAATACACAGATGAAATACATTCCGAAGTTACATAAACATCAACACCATAACAGTCTTCCCACAACCCTTGAAAAAAGTATTGGAACATGCATATAAACTCGGTACCAAAAACAAATAAAGACTTAAAATCAAAACAAAGGAATTTTGCCTTCCGAGAGCACACTATAATTCTCGAGTTCCTCGTAAAATAAATATCCTTCATCCAGTTGTAAAGGTTGCTTTGAAACAACATCAACTTCACCATTTAGTTCTCTAAAAACATGCTGAAAATGTATATTTAAAAATTCAGCTTGAAGCATTCGAATATTCTTTTTCCATCCTTCCGGAGCTGCTACCAGTAAAAAACATTTATGAGTAACCCAATCAATGATAACTTGAGAATCTCTAACTACTTGGAAATGAGAAATATTTTTTGTTCTAACAAAAAACAATAATCCTTATAGTGCAAGTAATTCTCCATGTATATTTGAACCCTTAGGATGGATTCTTTTATTAATCTAGGTTGGAATAACCTATATAAAGTATTGAGATTGCATAATTGGAGTGAAACAAGGGTTTTTGAGGACACTAAATCCATATTTGCAATAAAAAATAGATTATAAATAATGAAAAATTATGATTTGACCAAATATTAAATCATCACATTTCATTAATAAAAATCATTTAATATTTAAATAACTTATATATATATATATATATATATATATATATATATATATATATATATATATATATATATATATATATATACTACCTCTAAAATTAACTCTGTAAAAAAAATTCCAAATAAATTTCTGAATTCAAATCCTAAACAGTTCGATTTGACCATGTTTATTTGGACAATCCATTTGATCAACATTTAGATCTCTAAAAATATAAATATAAAGATCTAAAACAAATGAAATATATACTTTACATGTTCAATATATTATCTTTCCACACAATTAAAAAAACCATGTCACAATCCACCTAAAATCCGTTTAAAAAAAGATTAATTATAATTCCTATATAATTTATTATAAAATACAAAATGATATCCCACCTTTTAACTATTTGATAAATAGTATTTCATAATTTCATTTTCTAAACCAAACCTAAATCCTAAAAAAAAGAGTGAATAGCAAGTTCTGAATACACAATTAAAAGTAAGTATATATATGCCACTTCATGAATTATATTTGTTATATACATTTTTAAGTAGTGATTTTCTTTTATTCACACAAAAAAGTCTATACTTATATTTAGAAAATCATATTATAAGTTTACAACTCAAAACTTCAAGCAACCAAAAAGAGTAAGTACTCCTTGACCACCAACAACACTAACCTACACCACATAACTACGTCATCATTTCAAGTCCAAAATAATACAAGAGGGCCAATTGCTAACACCCCCAACAATTACAAAAACATTCCAGAAAAAGCTAGTCTTCCATTTCTATCTCCCTCTTCCATAACAGTCTTCCCACAACCCTTAAAAAAAGTACTGGAACATGAACATAAACTTAGTACCAAAAACAAATAAAGACTTAAAATCAAAACAAAGGAATTCTGCCTTCCGAGAGCACATTGGAATTCTCGATTTCCTCATAAACTAAATATCTTTCATTCGACTGTAAAGCTTGCTTTGAAACGGCATCAACTTCACCATTTAGTTCTCTAAAGACATGCTGAAAATGTATACTTGAAAATTCAGCTTGAAGCATTCAAATTTTCTTTTTCCATCCTTCCAGAGCTGCTACCAGTGAAAAAACATTTATGAGTAACGCAATCAATGATAACTTGAGAATCTCCAACTACTTGGAAATGATAAATATTTTTTGTTCTACAAAAAACAATAATCGCCATAGTGCAAGTAATTTTCCACATATATTTGAACCGTTGCCACAATTCATTTGGATTTTGAATTCCAATGAGCCTCCCAACTTAATATATATACCAACACCACATTTCAATCCCCCCTCCTGAGAGGCACCATCAAAATATCCTATAGCCTAGTCATTATTAAAAGCGAGACTAGATATTACTCTAGCAGGCTTATCAACCTTTTCCTTGTGAAATTCCTAAAAGGCTCCAACAACCTTTAGGCTAACCTTTAAAGCATTTTTTTGATAACCTTCAAATAATACTCCATTCCTATGTTTCAAGATCTCTCATGAGATTAAACAAGGCAACTCCTTCCAATAATTTGCACCCACTATCCAATTATGAAAAATTTATAGATTGATCAACCCAATTTGGAGAAATCCTTAAGAGTCTCTTTACCTCGTAAGGTAGGTATGCGGGAGCATAAAGGCGTTGTACATGGGGATTTGGCTTCAAAATTTTCACTTGTAAAAATGGAAAAGGTGAAAAAGATTATGGAAGGTACTTCTACTGAAGCTTCTTAGGGGGTAGGGATGTTGGGTGGTCCAAGGGCGCTTAGAACATAGAAATCCCTAGCTAGGGCCAAAAAATAAAAATTATTTCAATTAATATTAGGGGAGTGGGGGGACTCCCACATAACTAGCCCTTCGTAGGTTCTTTGAGTTGGTTTGTCCGGGTATAGTTTCTGTGCAAGAAATAATGGTTTGTGGATGGAAAGCAAGAGATTTATTTGCAATGCTTCTGGTGGATTGGGATATGTGTTTAGTTGATTCTTATAGTCAATTGGGTGGATTGCTTTAGGCATGGAACCCTAAATTAACTAACTTTACTCATTTTCTGTCATCTGCAGTAATCTTATTGGAAGGGCCAACGAAGGATTTGGATCGACCTTTGAAGTTACTAAATTGTTATGGTCCTTATTCTAATTGACTTGAATTTTGGAATTCCATAGTGGAGGATGGGCTTTTACAGGAGCCAAATCTGGTGTTTGGGGGATATTTAAATTTAACATTGTTTGCAAGAGATATTTGGGGTGCAAGGATGAGATTAGCTCCTTTATCAAATTTCTTTAATCGAATGTTCCAAGAGAATGAGATTATAGATATTGTACTTGAACCTTTTCTTCCCACTTGGAAAAATGGGTGATCGGGTGAAGACGAGGTTGCAAAAATATTGGATTGGTTACTATGGACAGGTTTCATTCTTGGGTGGTCAATTCTAATATGTTTGGCCATGTGCCTATTGTCCTTCAGTTAGAATCTGGTGCTGAGAGGATTAGATATCCATTCAAATTTAATCATAATTGGCTTGAAGAAGAAGATTTTTTATCCTTGATTAAAGAACACTGGTTTTCCTCTATTAAGGAGGAAGAGATTTCCACAATGAAATCTTTAGTGAACAAGTTGAAGGTTTTATAATCTGTGGTGATTTCATAGGAAAATGAGAAAAAGAATATGTTGAAGGAAGAACTGATAAAAATTGAAGGGGATATTGAAGAGTTGTTTCTTCATAATCATTCGGGTATCTTGGCTATTAATGATAAGTTTATGGTGATTGAATGAGATGAAAGAAGATAAAAATTTTAAAGATGGAAGGGGAATCTTTTTTTTTGTAAAGTTGCAGAGAAAAATTTAATTACTATAGCTGAAAAAAGTGGCAGAGATTACACAGATGTCAAAACTATGATCCGGCTGGGGAGGCCTCAGGTGATGAAGCCACCATCCCAACCTCTCGAAAATATTGTAGAGATTGACATTATACAAAAAAATACCTTACAGAAGAGGCCTACCAAGTTATGGTGCTGGGTCTTGTTCAAAACATACGTAGTCTGTACACTGAAAGTTCTGTAAAATAGATTATAGCAAAAATTGAAACAGAAAAGTTGGAAATCACAGTAATAACTCGGTGCCTTAGGAGACCATTTAGGGAGTAGCTCCGACATGGAATGAGTCTGGTTCTTCTTTGATTATAGGGCAGTTGCCAAAATAATCTTCCACCGTCCCAGGGGAGGGGGAGAGCATGGGAAGGAGGTTTGGTGTTGCTTTCAGGGAGAGTGTTTCCATTCTTTGCTTCCTTAGTGCCGCCTTTCTGTGCAGAGCTGGGTGTGGCCAACGTTGCAGGAGGATGACCGTCGCTCACCCTAACCTGTTCATCCACCACTTTCGTGGCATCCTCTTGTCCAACTGGGTCTTCATTGCCATCATTCTTTTAGAGCGTTTCCAGTTCATTGCTGCACCCAAGGGAGAAATTCTCCCAGCTCAGACTGGTGTCCATAATGTTCAGACCATCTCCAATTTCTGTCAGGTAGGTTTTGAAGTTCCCGAGTGTGCTTCTGTTGGCGGACCAATTGGCCGTAACTTCCTCCACTAGGGTGCTCATCATGTTCTTAATTAACCAGTAGTGGTTAACGTTTCCACCATTTCTTCCGGAGGCAAGCATGGTCGCGACTCTACGCGCTTCCTAGCTGTCTATGACACTGTGGGTGGGTGCAGAGATGCCCTCCGCATATCCATCCATTGTTGTCCAGTTAGTAATGTTTCTGGGTTTCCTTCCAGAACTTTTCCTGTTACCCCCTCACCGAGGAGTGCCTCTGGGCCTCGTCATAGCAGTGGGGCAACCGAAATCGTCTAGACTCAGAGCCGAGTCAAGAACAACAATACAGGGCCGAGTGGGGGCCAAAGCGATGGGATAATCACGAATGCCGACGGTGAAGTGCAAGAAGCTTTTCTTGCTTGCTTTATCCCTGCGGAAGGAGTTAATGAAATCCGCAATGATTATCGAGAAAGGTGGCGAATTAATGGTTGGAGTGCCTTCCAGGTTCATCTTCAAATGACGAGGTGCGTTTTGCATGAGGCCAAGTTAATGCAGTGCTTTGAAGCGGGTCCTCACAAATTAACTCCCAACCGTTGTCTTGGTGAGTGTGCTGATAGGTGGAGGGTTCGACAGGTCGAAGTCCTGTTTGTTGGCTATTTTTCTCATGAGGGTGGCGGGCTCCAGAGGGGAGTTGGCTCGTGCGAGCAGTACTGTCACCTGGATCTGGGGAGACATGGAAGGGGACTCTTGGTTCCTAAAGAGTCGGGGCATTTGGATTGCCTGGGGTGACTAGAATACAAAATATTTTCATAGGTTTCCCAATCAAAGGACGATCATCAACACGATTTGTGAATTACAAAGTGTAGATGGTAGGTTTCTGTCTACTAAAAAACAATTAGAAGAGGAGGCAGTAACTCATTTCCAAGATATGTTCAAAGATGGTTCACAATAGTTAACCACCTTCAATAGTTAACCAAATGAATGTTATTCATAATTATCCGAGATTGTTTACCAAAGAGGAGGGTAGAATCATTGTAGATCCTATGTCTTTAGATGAAATAAAAAAGATCTTATCGGGGTTTTCCAAAGACAAAAGTCCAGGCTCAGATGGGTGGACGATTGAATTCTTCTTGGAATTTTCTGATATCATGGATCCAGAATTATTAGATGTGGTGGAGGAATCAAGGACACATGGTAGAGTAAATGGTGCTCTAAATGATACATTCATTGCATTGATCCCAAAAATATCAAAGCCAACCTATTTTAATGATTTCAGGCCTATATCTTTGTGCAATTTAGTGTATAAAATCATAACATAGGTCATTGGAAACAAAATTAAGCCTATCTTGTCTCAATTTATTTCAAAAGAGTGATTTGGGTTATAATCGTCAGATTATGGATTCTATTGGTGTTGCTTAGGAATGCTTTCATAGTGTAAAGGCCAAGAAACTAAAATCCTTGGTGTTGAAACTCGACATAGTTAAGGCTTATGAATGTGTCAACTGGGATTTTCTTAGACTTGTCCTTCTTCATATTGGGCTCATCTTGGAGGTAAATAATTTGATTATGGTTTGTATTAGTTCTACAAATTTTGTAGTTTTGGTGAACGGTGCCAAAACAAAAAATTTCAAAAGGTCCAAGGGGCTCATGCAAGGATGCCCTTTATCTCCTTTTCTCTTTTCTTTTTATTATGGAAGGATCTAACAGACTTATTCAGAAGGAGAAATTGAATGGTATAAAGATTTCCTCTTTTCTCAAAATCATTCACCTTTTGTTTGTAGATGATGTATTACTGTTTGGCATGGGTACAATAAATGAATGGAAAATATATAAAGTTTTGTTTTCAATGTTGAGGCAGGTGGGTTTTCTGTTACACATGCGGTTGAAACTATTACAGGGAAGGACACCATCGATACTAGTGATGCGAACCCTAAGTCTCCTCATTCCAACAATTGTTCTCCTTCGAAGAGTGAGGAATACCATATTTCTCAAAACCCTAAGGTCAAGTTGGTAAGTGTTGCTTCTTCAGATAAAGGAGAAGGGAGGTCTTGTGCTATGAAAAGACATGTCCGAGCATGGAAAGCTCGTAAAAATAAACACAAAGTGGTACTAGGTCGTGATTTGATGAGTTAGTGAAATTTCAAGTTTAAATTTATATTTATATACATATGCATAGATAAGTTGAAAGATTAAATAATTTGGACTTGGATTTTCTATTAGTTTTTAAACCAATTTTCTCTACAATTTAGGTTGGAATTGTTGGAATAGTATATATAAGGTATTGATATTGCATAATCGGGGTGAAACAATGGATTTTGAGGGCATTGAATCCACACACACACACACACACATTTTCCAAGGTAAATTTCCCAATGCAAACCCCAACCACTTCCCCTCATTTCGAGGATGGTACCTAGGGTAAACCCTAGATTCTTCAGGGCATAAATCCAATAAACAAGGGCTCGAAGCCATTACAACAATATACTCATTATGAGCTCAGGATGTCACTTAGGGGAGTATAAATTGGGTGGGGAGAATTAAAATTCATCCCACAACCACTAGGGTTTGACCTCTTTTTTTTAAATAGAAATGGTTATAGGTTATATATATAAATAGTTGAGACCAACCAAAAGTTACAGATTTATTGATTATGTTCAACATCAGATAAGTCTAACATTACAGACCCATAAAATACCAAAGTAGTGTGGCTCACAAGACAAAATGCCAGTTTTAACAACAAAGCTTACTATCCTAGAAGGGATATATATTCACACAAACTTGCCTAAAAGGAAGATACATTTGTACCGATGATAGAAAAACAAGAAATCAAAGAGAAATAACTACACTACTATCCATGCTTGACATAGACTTACATTGGGAGATGAACATAGTCCTCTTCCATATCTTTTTGCTCAATTGACGGAATGGACTAGCAATGGCTGCATTGGTTCATTTTCAAGAGCTTATCCAGATAAGCTCTCACACCATCAATTCCCCCCCCCTACTTGTGTAAATTTCTCTCGACAACCTCAATCCTAGAATCTAACATTGAAAGGTGATAGGAAGAATGCCTCAAGGAATCCAACATCCCCTCCATTTTGTTATACATAGTTCCCACCAAGATGCCATTGTATTAGTTTGGTCTCAAGGAAAATGCAAATCTTGTTGGTTACTTCAAAATCCATCCAGGCCAGACAAAAGAGAACTTGGCTTTGAATTTCCAAGCCACAACAGAATTGCTCTTAGTGGCCCAACAACGGAGGGAACCTCCTCCTTACCTTTAACACCATAATGCATAGGGTTTACTACAATGGAAGTTGATCTTAGATTCAAGTAGGCTAAAGACTCGGTATTAAATTGAGAGAAAAAAGGTGGCCTTTCAAGAAACAACAGAGGACTAGTCCCACCATGCGACCCTTTGAGGTGTCTTCCACTTAATCTAGAGATGAGTGTCTCTTCCTCACTATAACAAGAATACATAGCTAAAATGCATTATGGGTGGAATTTATCCGCCTTTCCCATTTCTACCGGCATGACCATCATATCCCAGGTGCGGTGCGTAAATGAGTTATTCATATCGCATGTGGGGAGAGTTAAATTCCAAGGGGGAGGTGTAACTCCATCCAATCTTCCAACCAAAGCATGTCATGTTCACATGACTAGGGAAACCACTTACGATGAGGTGTCCCCTCATTTCTCACTAAGACCCCTTGAGCCAATTTTACTCGGTTGGTTAATTGATCTGCCACCCCATTGTTACATCTACAAATGTGAAAAAGAGAAACATTATGGGAGGTTATTAGAAAGCTTAGAATTTTGATAAGCAACTGACCCTGTCTTAGTTCATAGCTTCTCAGGATTTTCTGAATCTTGTGGAAGATAAGTAGAGAGTCTCCAAAGATAAAGATTCTCGGAAGATTTAGAGATGTAATTAACTTATCCCCAAGCAGCAGGGTATACCACTCGGCTTGGTTGTTCGGTTTTTTCCCTATTCCCCGCGCATATGTTTCTAGAATAATTCCTCCTGGGTCATAGAGGATTCCCTCGCACCTGCCTCCCCATCAAGCTAGACCCAATTAACAATATATTATTTAATTACTAATTAATAATAATAATAATATTTATATATTATTATTATTTTTGTTTAACTAGATTTGATTGCACCAAGAGGAGTGAGGTGCTCTATAGCCCAATATGGGGGAGATGTTGTAACGTAACGTAACGTTACAAAAAAAAGTAATTAAAAAAATCCATGTCGGCTCGTAAAATAAAAAATTAGGAAAAGTAATTAAAAAAATCCATGTGTGGATATATAATAAAAATTAAAACTTAAACTTGGGTCTATGAAGCAAGAGAGGGATCAAATTTCTTGGTTTAAGATTAAAAAAAATTACACCTAAAGAAATTGGATCCCTCTCGGTGCTTGATAGATCTGGGTTTAAGATGGATCTATGCTGGTTAATAATAATTTTAATGGTTTAAAGTATTTATCAAATCAACATTTTCAATTTTTTATTTTGATTTTGTACTAGTAAAATTTAAAATCTAAATATGACTATATTTATAAATCGTATACAATTTCATTGTAATTTAGGGGGTTAACATCAACCACTTTCTTCAAAGTTCACTTCCTACCTTATTACAACCTTTTTGATCACATGTTAACATCATTACATTATCATCTTCAAACCATATGCTTTTGTCCTCTCAAGGAAAGGAGAAAAGCCCATTACAATCATTTTGATTTTGTGCAAGTGAAGCTCAAGGCTTAGCACATATTACTTGATACCTCTCAAGCATCGATGTTCTCTCGTGACTTCAAATGCTTGTATTGATTGTTTATGTATTTTTCATGGTATAATAGTGATCTCAAATATAACTTATGGTATTTCTCATATTTTTTTTCTTTTTCAATGGAATATATATTATGGATTTTTTTTTTAGCATTTTCCCTCATTTCGAGGATGGTATCTAGGTAAACCATTTGATTGCAGTGTTTAGCAACCAAATCCTGTGGGGACATCAAGGGAGGCCCACAATATTCACAAAGAAAACTACTTCAAGGACTTGACCTTGTGACTTCCTTCTTGCAATTTACAACACTCAACCACTCAAGTTAATCCACTAGGCTATATGACTCTCCATATCATTCTCTCTAACTTTTAATTTTATTTTAAAAGTATATTAAAGGTCATAGCTTAAACATAACTTCATCTTGTCAAACACACATGTTCTCACTGTGGCATGGAAGGCTCACATCAATCACATACAATGTCTCGATCAATGTGGTTTACACTTAACCTTGTCACAACACTATGAACTATAGTTGACAACATTGAGTCATCACTATTAAATCACGTAATTTTTCCCCAAGAGGAAAAACACACCATAATGGTTTTGATTTTAAGTTGGCGACCTAGCTCACAATTCTAGTGTAGCTCCACATTTATTAGGCACCAATGGATCGACCATTTTCTCGTGGAACTTTTGATGACATAATACTCTTTAGATTGTTTTTCTTTAAAAGAAATAGTGCTAGCAAAGCTCAAGGATCAACCATAACTTTGTGCTTATTAGGAAACATGTTCTTATTACGACTTGGAAGGCCTATAACGACCCTTTATAATTTTTTGATATCTGTAGTTCACTTGCTAATAATTTTGCTCATAATGATGCCAATAACTTGGAGGTTTCACTAAATCACCTCTCCTTGAGAAAAAGAAGATAAAACCTCATTAATTTACTTTTATCTATCTTAAAAATATAAATCTTAAAAAAATAGTGTTTATCCAAAATGACCTAAAAAAAACTAATTTTCACCAGAATTTGGTGAAGCAAAAAATCCAAAAACGTCATAGTTCCAAGCTATTATTGTTATCACCCTCCCTAAGGGTGTAATGGGGGGCCTAGAGGGCCCATTAGAGTATTAGTGGAGGTCATTCAAAAGTGTAATAGGTCCACTATATTGTTAGTATTAAATAAGGCCCACTATGTTAGTAAATAAATGTAATGGGACCTCATTGAGGAAGGTCCACTAGGGAGTTAGGAGGTTAGAGTTGTCTTATGATCTATAAATAAGGGCAGAGTCCTTACGAGGGGCATGGAGAAGAATACTATATGTTGATAGTAGCTCATTAGGAGGTATCCCCCTCGAAGAGGCAAGTGAACATGAGTTGATTCCTCCCTTAAAAGAATCAATTTATATAAAAAAAAATGTGAAAGATTTCTGGTATATCTTGTGTTTTTCCATGGAAAAATTCGTAATTTTATTTCAATAGATTGAAAAAATTACATTCTGCACATGTAATAGGATCATAGTGATCCCTACATTGTCACATAATTCTGTTCAAGAATCTTCCAGGTCTAATAGACCCAAACAATCTCAGAGTAAATGCTGTTCATAACAGCACTCCAATAGCCGGTTACATAAAGTAGTAACTACAAAAAAGTATACACAGTCTAATCTGCCCTATAGCACATACAAAACAGATGTATAAAGCTCCGTCACAGTTCCTTCAAGCCAAATAGTCCAATGTAAACCACCAAACTTTAAATCAGAATGAGAAATTAAACGCAGCTAATGTTCAGCATCATCCACGTTTAATGAAGTTGCACATCAGAGACTGCCTCCTCTGCTGCAATCGAAGCCCTCTAACAAAATGATAGAAATTATTATAATGAAATCTGTAGACTCCATATCAGCTATGTCGATGCAAAGTAAGCCCGCAATCAGCCAAGTCCTGTGCTTCATCTTGACACAACTCTCGTATGGTCCAAAACCATGATAACAAAGAAAGAATCTGCCAGGTCTCTCATGATCCACCGCTGCACATTTAAGGTATCAGATGAGTGACAACAAATCGCCCACAGCATAAACACTTGTGGATTGGGTAACTGTGTCCCTATGCTTGTCAAAGAAACCAGAACAGTTGTGAAAGGACCCAATCAATCGCCCAGCCTGTCCTCCAAAGCCACGTTGAAGGGCATATGGTAATAACTGTAGGAAGTAGTACTGTTGTATAATGTAATTCTCCAGGTGCCCAGATTAAGTCGTTGATGGGTAGCTTCTTTGGAAAGATGGTCTGCCAAGCCATTTCTTTCCCTGTAAACATGTGTAAATGTTAAATGATTAAAATTTTGCTTTAATCGTAAGACATCTTCCAGAATAGGTAATAGCACCATCACATTACAGCGGGTATGCTCATTTGCCCAATCTATAACAATCAGAGAGTCTCCAAAAATCTGTAATGATTGACATCCCTGTTCAAGTGCAAAAATCAGCAACAGTCTAAGCGACATGATTTCAGCATAGTTGTTAGTACCGCTCCCCAAACCGGCCGCTATGTGGAAGTAATGTGAATTAGATAAGTGTAAAACGATCCCCCCACCGCACACCAATTGATCCATAGATGCGCCATCGAAGAAAGCCCACGGTAATGAATTATCAATCGTTTCAGCGATCACTGGACGAGTTCTAATCGTTTGAGTGGCAGTCTTGTAATGATTAATGATAGCTACCGCTTGTGCCACAATCTGCTCCATCGGGACTCTGTAATCCTGAAAAATAATTTTGTTGCGTGTGATCCATAAACCCCAGGCAAAAATGCATGGGACCGCACAGATGGTAGAAGTCTGTTGATCAGTCCACCAATCTTTGAATGCCTCCTCTACATTTTCGCCCCACCAACTCGTGTTGATATCCAAGTAGTTGCAGATTTGTGTCCATACCGTCTGTGTGAATCGGCAGTGGACAAAAATGTGTGATAGAGTCTCGTCCGCCTCCCTACAAAGTGGGCAGAAGCCCGGGCCCTGTAGAAATCGTCTTTTCAGAGTATCCCAAGTAGGAGCCTTATGTTCTAAAATCGCCCAAAAGAGTAGTTTGGCTTTTCCAGGGCATTTTAGTTTCCACAGGTGTTTCCACCACCACACCAAAGCCCGATTTTGCACCTCCAAATTAAGCTGAATGTATCCAAGTTTTGGTGTATATCGTCCAGAGGGATGGTGATCCCAAATAAGTTCATCAGGCCTATCAGTCAGCCGAATATGAGTGAGTCGTAAAGTCCGAATGTAGTCCTCCCAATACCCGGTCAGATTCTCAGGAACCTCAAGTCGCTGGGCAGAAGTCCATCCCTGGTGCATGAGAGTGGATAAGCCCGGTTGGGCAATATCAGCTAAGTACAGACATCCCCTAGCTGCCAGAAAATTCCTAAATTCCACAGGCAGGACATGGCCCCCCCTGCATCCTACCCAAGGATCCAGGCCAATACGGAGAAATTGCCCATTCCCAATGCGCCACACAAGTCCCGATCCCACCAGCTGAAAATGCTGAACCACCGCTTTCCATACCACAGAGCAATTTGCCCTCGACTTATTCCCCAACCTAATCCATTCAAGTAAGGTTAAAGGAGCAATATATTTGTGGTATACCACCTTGGTCCAAAGGCTCCGGGTATGGATGATTCTCCAGGCCACCTTTGCCCCCAATGCTTTGGCAAATAGGAAGATATTCTTTAATCCCCAGCCACCCAGTGCTTTGGGTATCGCAATCAAATCCCATCTGACCCAAACCAAGGCTCGATTCACACCCTTCCCCTTCCAAAGGAAGGCAAAGATCAACCGTCTAATCTGCTCCAAAACGCCTCTGGGAATCCAAGCAAGAGACATCCAGTAGACCGGTATTGCTTCCAATACTGATTTAACCAGAATCAATCTCCCAGCCCGCGAGAGCCAAATATGACTCCATCCATGTAGTCTCAGCTCCAATTTAGCAATGAGCCAGTGCCAATCAGCTTTATGATATGCATTGGGTTTTAAGCGAAATCCAAGGTACTGTAAGCCATCATCAATATCCAAAATTCGATAGGGAAGTCTGATGGCCAATCGATGGATCTCCTGTTCATTTAACTGCGAGCTTGAGATAGTTGATTTTTCAGAATTCACAATCATGCCCGCTGCGATTTGCAGGAGATTTAGCCCTTCGACCACCTTATCAATAGCCTGTTGCGATCCATCACAAAATATTAGAATATCGTCAACAAATAGGAGATGTGTGATATACATAACCTGGGAAATGGAGATGCCACGAAAGGAGCCATCAGTCTTTGCTTTGAGGATAAAACGGCTGAGACCTTCTGCGACAAGGAGAAATAACAACGGTGATAGTGGGCAACCTTGTCGTAGCCCCCTGCCTGCATGGAAGAATGCGCTAGCCGAACCATTGATCAAAACAGCAAAACTCACTGTGGTGATGCATGCCATAATCCAACGAACAAATTCATAACAGAAGCCCAGATGTGTGAGAAGCATCCGAATATATAGCCAACTCACCCGGTCGAAGGCTTTAGAGAGGTCAATCTTTATCACAGCGCCCTTTTGTTTCTGGACCTTCAGGGTATGTAAACCTTCTTGTGCTACACCGATGGCCTCGTGAATTTGTCGCCCTTCCAAGAATCCAAATTGTTCGCATGAAATATGCTGGGACAGGATGTTTTTAAGTCTCCTAGCCATAACCTTTGATATGATCTTATAAATGCAATTGCACAGTGAAATAGGTCTGAATTCATCAAATCGATCAGGCTTGTCGGATTTGGGAATGAGAGCAATAAAGGTCGAGTTAAAAGGGCCATGTACAAATCCAGCCTTTCTAGATTCTTCCACCACAGTTAATAATTCCGCCCCAAAACAGTCAAAGAATCCCAGGTAAAATTCAATTGGCCAGCCATCAGGCCCCGGGCTTTTATCTTTCTGGAAAGATTGCATAACCTGCAAGAGCTCATTCGATTGCACCTCCTCCATCAAGAGTCTGTTCTCTTCCTCCCCCACAAAACGTGGGAAAAGTTGAGACATTCTTATAACCTCAGCTATGGAGGCCCCAGGTTGAGCGGTGTATAAATCTTCAAAGTGTCGGACACCCATCTCAGCCAAGCCATCAAAGCTGGAGACCCTTTCCCCATCAGATGAAGATAGTTCCCAGATTGAGTTAGTGGATTTTCTTCCCTTTGCATATGCTTGAAAGTATTTTGTATTCTCATCCCCGCACTGCAGCCAAATCGCCCTGCTTTTCATACGCCACATCTCTTCACGCTCACACAGTAAGCCATTTCTTCTGCTCTCCCAGACCAGCAGCTCGCCTTTCTGCTGTTCATCCAGATATCCCATACCCCGACAATGTAGTAGTCTGTCAATATTCAACTCAGCATCCCTCAGAGTCTGTTCATCTTTTACCCTTTTATCAGATGCCCAGCTAATCGTGGCCTCTTTTATCCGCTTAAGATTGAGTTGAAAATGAGCGCCTGCATGTTCCAGCGACTCCAAAGGTCGATGAACCCACTGTTGCTGAACTAAATTCAGATATTCCTCCTCCTTCAGCCATCTAGGATTGAACTTGAAAGGACTGGGAGGTTTTTTACGGCTGCCTCTTAATTCCAATAGTATAGGACAATGGTCAGAGACCCCCCCTGACCCAACCCATTGCTTAACAACATCAACCCCCAGTGCCAACACATCTGCCACCAGAAACCTATCCAGTCTTTTTTCCACCCTATGTTCCCCTGCTCTCTTATTCCTCCACGTCGGGGTTAGCCTGGTAGGCTGTATGTCAAGAAGATCCTTTCCAGCAAAGGATTGTATGAAAAAGTTAGCTAATGGATCCGGAGCAGCACGAGGCCCCCAGACTTCAGATGACCCCAGGGATAGGTTGAGGTCTCCACCCAAGATCACATCCCTTCCGTCAAAGAGATCCATGCTAAGCAATGAGTCCCAGAATCCAGTCCTATTAAGATAGGGTCCATAGATATTGAGAATTGTTATCATCCTACCAATCTCAGCATCCCAGACTTCCAAACCAATACCAGAAGAGATACCCCAAGAGCTGTCATATCGGCAGTTTTTCACCTTCCACCCCGTTGCCAGCCCTCCAGAGCGACCACGAGCATCCAAACCCACAAACTTCCAGCCAGGTAGCAGAGTTTCCAATATCCGTACCACCTCCACACTGCCGCCCAGTGTTTCTTGTAGTAGTAAAATATCAGGTTGATTTAAATCTACCAACCTCCGGAGAGACGATTTTTTAATGGGACTCGCCAACCCACGACAGTTGAATGACAAAAGTTTCATATAAAACCCCCTTCCTGGGATTTCGCAGCTCTAAGTGCCCATTCAATAGTGGATTGTGTGCCCATTACCAAATCAACTTTTGCTCTATCTTGTGCTTTGGACAGGTGAGATTTCCGTCCCCGCCCTTTCCCCAAAGTATTTGCAGCCAACTCAGGAAGTCCCCTTTCTCCCGATCCATCAGCAGAGATCACTCTATTTCTAAGAGCATACCGAATACTACGTCCCACAGAATTGGGAGATGGAAGAGTAGATACTAAAGGTGGCGTGAATGCACATGTTGTGACAGGTAATACACAAGACGCTACTATGCAAGGTGAGACATTGCTGACAGGAGAAAGAGACTTAAAACATTCCCCCCCAAAATCGGTGGAGACCGAAGAAAGTGGATCAATAGTAGAGTAATGTTTTGACTTACCCAGGGGAGATGAGCCTCGACGTTCATGAATCGGTCTGGAGGCTGCTCGTGTTAAGGGTGTCGTGGAGCCCAAATCAGCCCCCACGCCATCCAGCTTCAATCTATGATTATATTCCCAGCCCACGTTCTCCAAAGGAGACAAGGGTGTCCTGGAACTCGGTATGCCACATGATGCCCCAGGTTGCAATGATACGACAGTCTCAGTGGCAATAGAAGTCAAATTATCCTGATCCCCTGCCAACAGTGGACTCCCCTTCAGCACAGTATCTGTCCTAATATCTGCTGCAGGAACTACCGTTGGTTTTCTACCCCGAAATGGTAGCGTGCACCCAGCTACCAGGTGTCCAATAGCGTGACATCGGTGGCAACGAAACGGCACCCCCACATAGTCCAACATCTGAGTGAACTCCCCATCCTTAGTCTGAATGGAGATCTCAGCCGATAGCCCCAGCCTAAGATCGATTTTGACCAATATTTTAGCCACCGAATAATTGCCAGTTTCAGTATATGAATGGTCAGCGCAGATGAATTCGCCAAGAAAATTCCCAATGGCAGCAAAACGTTTTTCATTCCAGAGATGCATGGGGAGCCCAGGTAGCTTCACCCAAATCGGTTCACGGTCAATTCGTTCAGTCTTGGAGTCAAAGAAGGGCGACCATCGTTTCAGCACAATGGGGACACCCAGCATCGTCCAATGACGGCCTAAAACAGCTTCGACCGCTCCAGTATCAGCAAATATGAATGAGAACCAGCCCTTCGTCAGTACCCTTATCTCCGGTGCAGCAGCAGCCAGATCCTTCCAATTCTCAGTCGCCCATCTCTGTAGAAAGCCCCGCCCGAGCCTTTTCCCACGGGCATGTCCGACCACAGCTATGTGGGAGAATTCCTCCGCTTCCTCCATCGAGACATCCACACCCAACACTAGTTTGTCCTTCCTTCTTCGTTCCTTGACCTTGTTTGTAGAGTGTTTTGCCGCCGGGGCAGGAACCCTTGCACGTGGAATCAATGGTTCATCATCAGGTTGGAGTACGCCCCCCCCAGATGCCACCGCAGCAGATGCCCTAGATGTGATTCCCCGTCCACCACAGGCTGGTCCCCGTGCCTCCACATCACGGAGTTCCACTGACTGAAGCAGATTTCCGAAGGAGAGGGAAGCTGGTCCGCCACCCGACCGCATGTGATCACAGTCTTCCGAAATAATAGGGAAATTTGTATAAGACCCCAGATGGGGTTGCAACGTCCGCCCCAGGAGACCCGCCAAATCCGGCCTGTCCATATGGCTAGCAGAAGACTGGAAGGTTGCTAAATCCTCCACAGAACCCTCCAGCCCAAGAGAGATGACCGGCGAATCCATAGCTCCCGCAGACCCAGGTAGATCCCCGGTCCCCCTGCCAGACAAGAAAGGGCTAGGCAAAGCCCCCGACCCATAATCCGCTGAAAATTTTCCTCCAAGATCAAATATCCCTAAGTCACAATCTCCACCCGAGGTGTAGTCCACCTCCTGCTCAGAACCACTCCCCATACCACACCCACAGTTCCCTTACGGCAGGCCGAGCTGGACCCCAACCGAGCAGTAAGCTAGCTAATCAATAGAGACCCAAATAGGGCCCAGTCCCCTGTCCACCGAATACTCCTGATCCCACGGATCCCTTCACACAGTCACAGGGTAACCACACAGATCCGGATCCCACGCCCAAATGAATCCAGGAGAACAGTCTTCTCTTCAATACTGTATCCCGATTCGCATACGGCCAAGCCTCAGAGATTCACGCTGCCAGGACTGTCCACCATCACCCAGTAAAACCAGAGAAACACAGATCGTGATCAATGAGTCTCCAGGCTGTACAATAATAGAGGAGATCGAAGCAACCTCGGGCCAGGTCAGCTCTGCGAATTGCTAAACCTCCATCAGCTGCCAATCCACCATAATCATCAGAATATCACTCAACGTAATTCTTCCAGCAGTTCTTGGAGCTCGATCCTCCCGTCGGTATATCTTGTGTTATTATGTGTATGATCTAATTTCATATTTGGTTCATAACAATTATAGGATTTTTTAAAAATTTACGGGTCACTTCAGAAACCCTCAAACCCCTATGGGCATGGAGGAACAATGCCCTTGGAACTTTGACCTATGGATCTACACCGGGTACCTAAATTTTTGACAATTTTTTTGCTTGTAACTTTATTGAAAAATGGTCCATTTTAGACAATTTTTATCCAATGCCAAAAAAATCTAACAAAACCACCTTTAAAAATATTAATCTACATCTAATGTGCCAAAAAATAAAACCCTACTTGCATGGACATTGCTTCACTCCAAATAATCAATTTCCATGGGACATAATTTATAATAAAAATGTTAGGTTGGTCTATCCCTAGTGCTTGTGGGGTAGAGTATTATCCTCCCCACCCAAGTTCTATCCTCATAAGTGACATGTTGAGCTCATAATGAGTATATTGTTGTAGCGGATTTAATCCTAGTGTTGACTTGTCCCCGTGCCCTAGAGAATCTAGGTTTTACCTTAAGTACCATCCTTAAAATGAGGTGACGTACCCAAGGGTTTTCCTCGGGCATTGTAACCAATAAATTAAATAAAGTAAGAATATAAAAATGAGAAACCATGTATGATTCCATGCCACCTTACATTCAATTAATATACATAGTGGGAAACCATGTATGACAGCATGCAACCCTGTATTGTACGGCTTACATTGTTATATAATGGTCTCTATATATGTTGTCCAAACCTATACAATACCATATAGGTTGCTTCTATATAATCAACAAGGGGAGTTGTAGAGCAGTAAATCCCTGCCTCTTTGACTAAGTTGCTTGAACATAATTCACTCGAATTATAAGTTCACTTGTTGATTAGGATAATAGTAGCTTCATGCGCATGGAGACAAAGGTAGTGGGAAAATGAACATGAATATGCAAGGTTGTTCGATGAAAGCCTTTGTTATTATATATGTTTCATGTGAAAAAAAAGGTGATTGAATGTTCAATAAATTGATGTAAATTCTCCGTTCAATTATTTGCTTGATTAAATCACTTTGTGAAAGTAACCCCTTTTATATTAAGAAAATTGGTCATGAGAAAGCTTGCTCAATTTGGCCAATAACAAAGTGTTGGTGCCAAAGTGTAGCACTAAGCCTATATTTTTCTATGGATTTATTCTTTCACCACCAAATGAGCTCAATCAGACATTGATATAGGGCAAAGTGCACTTGCCAATAACACAACATGACCCAATCATACTTGGATTATATTCATTTCTTTTGGATTTTTTTTTTAAATTTATTTTGAATATTACAAATGTGATACCTAGAGCACATAGGGTATTGAAGAAATCAATGATAGTTTGTGTCCAATGCACTATATCATAATAATATGTTATGAAACAAGTGTTGGTGTGTATTTCATGTAGGTAGTGGTGTATGTTTTCATGGGCACCCTTTAGATACAACTATTGTCTAATTACCATGATCTCCCTAACAACAAAGACAAGAGAAAACCCTTGTATGGACTTTCAAGATCAAATCAATGCCCCTCTACTTTCTTTGCCAAGTTCAAGAGAGTTCGTCAACAATATGTTTGCTTGCAACTAAATGAACATGGTGAGAGCTCTTTAATCCTCTTAGTTGGTTGCCTGTTAGTTCATGTGATGATGAAAATAATTCATATTACGTCATAATGATGGTGCATGTTGTTTATAGCATTTCTAGAAGAACTAGGAAGAAAACGATGGCTTGATTTACAGTCCCCAACAACTAAGGATAGAGGACAAGTGCTTACTTGAGGATAAATGTACCGATTGACATTCAATGGATATTTCTCCCACTTCTGTACCCATAACTATATCTAGGAGAAATAAGGTTGGTCTTGGCTATGTGGTCAACTAATCTTACTTGAATTGGTAATAATGCACTTAGGACTCAGGGACAGATAGTTATGGTTATTGCTTGCTTTACACAAAGCAAAGATTGCAAGCATTGGCGGGCTAGGATCCTTCATAAATAAGCTCATGCAACCATTTATACTAAATGAGAAATGAAGGTGGGAAGCAAAGGAAAAAACTATAGATACGCTGACGAAGATAACTCAAGTTGTGGTTTATTAGCAAAGGACCCTCAAAACAATGTTTAAGGAAGCTACCTTGTCATATGTGTAAGGTGCAACGGGGTGAAAAGTACTTGATAAAGGACATGAGCCAAGAAAGGGGCTTCCATTGAAATAGTAGTAGGTGAGCTAAGCTATAGAGGGAAAGGGGTGTTTCTTTGTAGCTCATGCCTGTAAGAAAATATAGACTTTCAAAGAGTTTGTAGAAGCACAATAAATAAGAACCTGTGTTTTGGAGCTATAGGAAATCATTGGAAAAGCATCAATTCATATTACATACATAATAACTTAAGCCTTAGAACTCATAATCTTGCCAATGCTCTCCCTTCTCCACCAAGTTCACCATCAATGGTTGCGTTGTTTGTCTCGATCTTATTCTTCTACTTGGTCCAAATAGAATAGTTGGTGCGACTTACTTTGTGGTTTTATAATCATTTCACAAATATGTTTTCCTCATTGAATCAATTGAGGGATTAAAGTTTTAAATCTCCTTTGGCCTGATTTTAATTAAAGAGCATAAACGAAGAGTCAAAGACGGACAAAACTAACAAATGACACTAGTTTCAACAACCGGTGAGCTAATTGATGAAATATAATATGTGTTCATGGATAGCTATATTAAATTCTCCAACCTTTTATTTTCTTTGAGAACTTTGATGGATTAATAATTGTTATAGATTCGCCTATAGCTATGGCATGCCACACTTAGCTCCTGAATTGATAGTGCATATGTGCCAAACTAGGGAGAAACACTTGAAATTTATCACTGGTTGTAAGCAACAAATGAACATCATTGGGAAATGAATTAGAAATCAACCTATGTTGTATTACTTTGTTATGTGCTCCAATTGAAATGGATCAGCATGAGAACCACATATAGCTCATGCGGTGCAAAAATATGGTAGTGCAACTGCAACCATCAAATCCTACACATGTCCAGGATGCCAACAACCACACCACCATTGTCACAACCATAAAAAACCAAACTCTGCCATGAACTCTTTGAAAAAAATTGTAAGCTCATAGTAAGAAAAATGTGTCTGAAAAGAAAATGCTAGAAAAGTAATGTCAAGTAAGAGATATCAATAATGCATTTATTTGCAACTCCTAACTCGAATAGTCTTGCATTTATTTGCAACTCCTAACTCGAAACATAACACAAAACATAATAGACCAATTGATAAATGAAAGTCGCCTCGTTTTGAGGCCAAATAAGAACTAAAAGTTGTTGATTAGAGAACATAAAGCATTTTCTATATTTTTGAACCAGTAACTTAAGATATAAAGTAAATAAGTGGATCATTAGTGTGTAACAAAGAGAAAATTGTGGCATGCCAATTCATGAACTCCTTGCGGCTTGAAAGGCATGGACTAATAAACCATAAACTCACTTGCACTTCACTGTTCTATATTTTTTAATGCCCAATCCATAAACCATATTATAACATTTACACAACTTTATGCTACTTGAATAACTTTTATCCACACCTTCACATTATTGAATTTTAGTTATAAAATTTGAATAAAATTTCAAAACATATAACAAATAATAAACTCTTTTTTTTACAACAAAAACATCTCTCTTAACCTTTCTATAATTTAAATTCATTTACAATTTTTTTTGGGTAAGAAATACCTTTCATAGATTCTTTTTAACTAAGTTATTGTGGTATGAGAGACAAATCTGTGTTGTCAAAATCACCTAGGATTTGCACATGGCCTAATCTACACTTATTTGGGGGAGCGGGTGTTTAAACCCAAGTCTATGTATTAGTACATGCCCCATCACCTCACTACTTGCCACTAGATCGCACTCCTATGGGAAAGTCACCTACAACTTACACTTACTTTAATATTAAAAATCATCACATCAATATGTGAATCACCATTAACATAGATTTAACAGAAAGGGAACACCAATAATTTATTTATGAATCACCATACACCCTGACATTAACATGGACGGGATACCCATGATTTATGAAATTTGAAAGACAATGTTTCAAAAGTGAGAGGAGACAAAAAGTGAGAGGAGACAGTGCTCTATGAACTCATGTTGCTTTAGAATTTATATTTAATTATGAACAACATCTTAATTATTATTCATTCATTCTTTATTTTTCTTTTTCTCTTTTTTTCCTCAAAAGATGAAATATGTTAGTTTAATCTTTATTGGTACTATTTTAAAACTTTGACATCTAGTTGCATTATTGTGTAGAGACAAAACATCGTCACCTACAATAACTTGTTTGTAATCTACAAAAGAGATTGATTTTCACTTTTGGTAAATTCTTTTAGGTCTTGGACCATTAACTTGATTCCTTACATTGTAAAAAGATGAAGTCTTAGCTAAATAGAAACAATTTTAAATCCTATTCCAAAACCAAAATAACAATTTCAATCCTAAACCATAACCTCTAAATAATTAATATACTATGTAAACATCACTAAAACTATAAACAAAAATAATGTTATATCCACAATTCCTAACCATCAACTCCATATATAAATACTAAAACACTACACCCCAACCCCAATTATAGTATAACTTAATCACTTTATATTTAAAAGATTTTTTAAAATAAATATTTTTATTTTAAAAATATTATATATGTATTTTCTATAAAAAGTAAAATAAAAAAGATATAAATATATATTTAAAAATATTATATATGTATTTTCTATAAAAGGTAAAATGAAAAGATGTGAAAATATTATTTACTAGTGTATAGTAATGATGACTACATTGATAACTACTTTAAAGTTGCCATGAGGGACCAAAGTTAATTGTTCACCATGACAATGGTAGAGAATAAATAACCAAATTGTTCACCATTAATGTTACACGTAGCAGTAATCCATAGATCCAAAACAAAAGCACATAAAGTGTCCATTGCACTTTGCTAGCATGCTGTGTCATATCAAGTAGTGATGGGAATAATACTTGTGTCATCATGAGGTTCATTTTCTTCTAGAGTTGATCGTCATCATTGTGATTCTTATCTATTGTTCTCTCTTACATACTATAAGATGCTCTTGTTCATATATGGTTAGAGACAATACAAAACTTGTCACACCTTGAAAATATAATTTATGTTTAGCAAGTCATTTAAAAATTTATAAGCAATTCTCTTTACGACTGAGTCAAATCACACGTTTTAGGCTTATGTAATTTTGTATTACATAGAATAAATTATTCATCATGAAATTAAGAATTGTAAATTGGTATATTTGTTGTATGAAGTGAAGTAAGGTGCACTATATACCGTAAGGTGGTGAAAGGGATAATTTCATATATTATATGTGTGCATATTTTGATTTTGTTGTCCGAAATATTTGCTTTAGGTTAATAAAGGGGTGATAGCCCGAGTCTAGAGTGTTTAGTAATTTTTAGTTATTTGGAATGGTTGTACCCAACGAGTTTAACAACTTCGTTGGCAGAGTAAAATAGTAATCTAATCTAAGCAAACTAAATATTAAACTAATAATAAAACTAAATATACTAACTATGCAAATATGAACAAAATATATAAATGTACAGTAAGCTCCCTGGAAAGTCCCAAGAAAGACCCGAATTTAAATAGAAAATAGTAAACATAATGATTAAACAAAATGTATGAACTTTATAAAATTGAAACTACTTGCTGAATTCTTAGCAAACATACATCAGAGTTTAGAAAGCAAACAACTCAGAGTTATGAATAATAGGAAAACAAAATCTAAACAAAATTTTAATCCTACAACATTAAAACACACCAAAAACACTGCAATATAAGTGAAATCAATCAAACTCTAGAGTCTATTAAACACCAAAAAAATTACAGCTACTTGGCCAAGATTTTATCTAAATAAAATATGATTAGTATGTGAATTAATTAACAACAAAACTCTATTATGTTCTTGTTGCTGCAAAGACATTCACCACAACAGAAAAATAAACATAACTTGGCAATTTTCAGACTTCCTTCAAAGCAGGCAGAAACATAGTCATGCCTGTTTAAAAAAAATGGTCCTGGTTAATATAACATACAAACTAATCCAATTCAATTCTGCATAAAAATATACATAAGAGTCTTTACAAATCATTGAAATACAATTCACTGATCTAAAATCACACATGTCATAATGTAAAAGAGCTTCCTCTAATATTTTGCAGATGACCATCAAACAAAATTAAAGTTAACCCTCTTATATATTGCAAAAAGAACTGTACACGGGGGCTTCACTAGAAGGCAATATAATATCACGTTCATTCATATTGTGGTATTAAATATTCACGAAAACCTAAAAATTATATTGCTTATATATTAAGGGGAAAATGTTTTTTTTTATTTAATGTAACAATACAAAAATACTTTGGGGTCTTTTTTATATGGGCGGGCTGACAAATATCCTCCAAATGGAGATGGCAGGATCACAGTGGGATGAGAAATCGGGTTGAGGCAAGGCTCGGGCTTACCAGTACGCAAGGAAATCACGTCTTGAGGCATGCTTGAGGCCAGGGGTTTCGTAGTGAAGTGGGTTTCCAGTCGATCATAGTCGAGAGACAGTGGTCATTGACAGCCAATTGCTACCAATAACACTCAGCCAGTTGTTACCAATAGCCTTGGGAGGCTCTAAGCCTCTAGGGCCTGTTATAGGCCCTCGATAGGCCTTGGGGGCTTGAATATCCAACAAATACTGCCTATTATAGGCCTTGGTAGGTTTCTAGTGACATACAAGAAGTGATATCCTATATCTTCATTAGACCATTAGATGTTGCAAATCATAATGATATGTGGTTGAGTAATTGCATTGTGGGTGAAGTAATGTGCATCCACAATATACATCGAAAGAAGCAAGGTGCATTGTAGAATGCATGTGGGGTCATAAGAGGGGTATCATATCAATATACTAGGTATAAATATAAAGGGGTATAAAAAATGTTAATGAAAAAATTGATACATACAATATCTAGTGAAAATAGGTTTTTTTTAAATTGGGAAGGCATATTGGGAGGGGGTTAAAAAAAAACGATTTTGGAAGGTATTTTCCAATATTTAGTGAAATTAGGGGTATTGTTTCATATTCCATGAACGAACGTGCTATGATAGCGGTTTATTGAGTGAAGCCCCCGGGGAACTGTAATTGATTTGAGAATGGTGTAAACTACAGAATAAATTATTGTTATTTCTCGAATAACAATTCAAAGGAAGAGCAATATTATAACTTCAAAAAAAAGAGCTAGTAGCAGAGTCACATCCCTAATTAAGAAGCCAAGAAATACAACCAACAAAAATTAAAAACATGAAAAACTTATATATTATTCGTATTGAAAAGCATTCCCATACAAGTATAAAAGTCTTATGCATAAAATGTTGTATTGTTATTTCCAAAAAGAAGAGTATGCACCAATCTATCCAAAAGAACCTCCTCCTCTAACTTAGCCATCATACTCTTTATAGAATAGAGTTATGATTTACAATAGTGGCACATGGATAATAGCTCGCAAAAAGTAAGGAAACAATCTAAACAATGGGTACGGATGTCCATCGACTTAACACTATAAGATAATGTTAGGAATACAAGTCAACCTCTCTTTACTTTGTTAGTATATTTTTTTTGGATGCATATGCTTTGTAAGTCGTCCCGTAGTATTTGTTGATCCATAGTTTGTATTAGCCCATGGTATTGACCCATAGTATTGGACGCATATGCTTTGTAAGTCGTCTCGTAGTATTATATATTCCATGGGATTGACCCATAGTATTGGGCATGGACTTAGTATATAAGTGTGTGTTGAGGCCAATGAAGGCAACATGAAGTTATTTGTATTGAGCTTGCTCAAAGGAGGTTGCCCCTTCGAAGTGGCCTACAATCAATAAAAAAAGAGTATAAAATTCTGGTTTTTCGCCATATCTCCTTTGTTTTAACTCCGTTTACCTTGAAACTTCAATGTCATCTCTGCATTCCTATTCTACATATTTCATTCCCGAGGACCCTATCCCAAATTCCACTTCCCAAAGCCATAAATCTCACATTTGTCTATTTTTAGGGTTTGCCATAACTTTCTCGATTTTCACCCAATCGCCTTCAAATTTTTCCACCATGTTCATTCCCTATTTCTGCTTCTTTGTCCCTGTTTGACAATTTTTCCCATTCTTTCACCTCACTTCTGAAATCCTCATTTTTTGCTTCCCTGTCCATTCGAAAGTGTCCAAAACCTAGTCAAACCCCAATTGCCCATCAGAGTTTTTCCCAAATCCAAATTTCCCTTTACTAAATAAGCTTTTGTTTGTGTTTTTCTAGCCATTCAACAACAACAACAAAAACTCCTGGTTATGGTTGTCACCCGCGCAGGAGCACAAATCATGGAGGAAGAACTTGCAGCCCTCAAAACCAAACTCGAAGATTTGGATGAAAAATTTCTCAGCCTCCATCTTCAACATTCTGCCTTGAACATTGGGTTCTCCTCTTCCAGCAATTTTTGTGGGCCGAAGCTTGATTTTCCTCGCTTCAATGGTAATGATTTGACTGGATCGATATACCGAGCAGAACAATATTTCAGTCTGCATAATACTTTTGATGTCCAAAAATTTCCACTTTCATCCTTTCATTTGGAAAGGAAGCCCTTCAATGGTACCGTTGGTACATCAAGGCTCATGGCGAGCCAAAATGGACAGATTTTTGCCAACTCCTTTTGCAACAATTTGGTCCTGGTGCTTTTGATGACTTCACAGGAGCACTCACTAAACTTCGCCAAATTGGCACTGTGAGAGAGTATCAGACAGAATTTGAGAAACTAGACAATCACACGGAAGGATTGTTTGATGAATTCTACAGGAGTTGTTTTATTAGTGGTCTTAAGGATGAAATCCGCTCAGAGGTTAAAATGTTCTTTCCCAACATAATGATGGAAGTCCTAGGGTTGGCTAAGTTGGCAAAGGACAAGATCACAGCCCAACAACGCTCCAAATCCACTTTTGTTCCATTCGGAAATATGGTTTCCCAACGACCTCCCATCACGCCAGCTCCTCGCACAACTCCTATCAAGCATTTGTTTGAAGCAGAGATGTGGGCACGTCGAGAAAAAGGGATTTGTTATAATTGTGATGAGAAATTCACTCGGGGACATAGATGTGTTGAGCAACAGCTCTATCTCTTAGATGTGGATTCTCTGCCTACCTCTCAACTTGGTGCAGAAGCTCCAGATACACTAGATGATCATTCAATAGCCTCTTGTTGACCCTCCATCTCCGGACGACCACCCAGAGATATCTCTCCATGCTTTATCCGGAATCACCACCCCACAAACAATGCGGATCAGGAGTTACTTCAAAAAGATCCCTCTTACAATACTCATTGATTCTGGTAGCACTCATAACTTCATTGACCCTCAGATCGCCAAACATGCTGAATGCTTTATCCATCCTTGCTCCAACTTTGAAGTCATGATTTCCAATGGGGGCACCTTACCTTGCAAGGGGCAGTGTTGCAATGTGCGTATCTCTATCGACGATTATAACCTGCGCTCTGAAATGTTTGCCTTGTCCTTAGGTGGATGTGATGTGGTTTTGGGCACTCAATGGCTACGCACACTTGGCTCCATCTTATGGGATTTTGATGAACTTTGGATGCAGTTTTCAGTCAATGGGAAACAACACACATTTACGGGCTTACAACCAGGGTCTCTCCACATCATCAGTTCACATCGCCTGGAAAAGATCCTTAAGAAGAATTCACATGGTGTCATCGCTTAGCTCCATTCCATTCATATGCACCCATCAATGGTCTCCACAACTCCCTTGGATAGATATGCAGGTGTCCTTGCTGCCCTCAAGAGACCTTTCTGGTAAGAATTTAGCTGCATCTACATCTGAGCAGGAAATGATGGCTATTTTGCATGCAGTACAGAAGTGGCATCCATACCTATTAGGGAATTGTTTCTGCATCAAGACTGATCACTAGAGTCTGAAAAATTTCTTGGAACAACAAGTCTCCTCCCCAGCACACCTGAAATGGGTTATCCAAATCATGGGTTATACCTATGCGATCACTTACAAGAAGGGTAAGGAAAATCTGCTGGCAGATGCTCCTTCTCGCACATTTGATGCCCCGGTTTATCTTTCAACTATTTCTCTACTTGTTCCAAATTTGTTACAATCTGTTCAACAGGGATATGGATTCTATGAACTCCATGCTTCTCCATCAGCAGGGTACTCTGGGCTCCTCCAAACATATGATCGGAAGGGAAAATTTTAGGGGCTAATTTTAGCCCATGGGCTAAATTTAGGGGTTTTAATTTTTTAGTGGGCTATTTTTTAATTAAACCATCATTTACTATGATTAGCCCAATTTTTATATATTTATTTTTAATAAATGGCACATTAGCCCCATGAAATATATAAAGAAACCCTAAATATAGCCATTTAGCCCTTGTTTGATTAGATTTGGAGCTCCCTTCGCCCGTAAAATAAGCCCCCTCCCTCTAATTCGCCCAAATATGTAGAATGGTAGTTTCCCTTTGGTAAATTCGTCCATAATATATGGAGTGAAATAGATTTTCAATTTAATTAGCCCCATATATATATATGATGTTTTCCATTTGGTTGTTATCATGCTTAACAATTTTGGGTTTCTTCAAATTTCAAAATTTCTGGCCTGTGGTGCGAGCAATCAAGGATTTTGGGTTTTGTTTTTGCCAAATCTCAGATTTTGGGGGCCTTTGAAGCAAGCAATCACGTTGTTCTTAGACTTCTCTGTCTTCAGCAAACGGCCTGAGGCCCTGATCCAGGTTAGTGTAACTGTACAAACTTGTGGCCTAGGACTTGCAGTCTGTCCAATCAATCATTTTGAGCATTGTTGTTTGATCTGCGCTCCTCCAGACCTGCCAGCTCTCTGTCCTCCTTAGTCTGCCAGATTCTCTGCTCTTTGCTCTCTTATTCCATCATTTTTGCAAATAACGCTCCTCTTTCATACCCTCGACTGCAAACTATGCATGCCATTTTCCTTGTGTATCTGCATGAGAGTATTGTCAAGAGTTTTGACACGCGTGAGAGTTGAAGACTCCGTTTGTTGAAAATTCTAGCTCCTTCTCTGTTTGTAGAGCAATTAATGTGTAGATCTATGCATGAGAATCCTTCTTCATGACTAATATTGGTGCATCATGTTGCATCCATAATTTGTTGGTGAACCCTAATATAGATTTTGCGTGGATACTGAGTGGAGCTATTGCATTTTGTTGTGATTGTTGTCGCCTACATTGACTGGAGAACCCCTTGTCATTTCCATGACTACTCGTGGCGATTTCTCTCCCTGCAGAAGATTGTGAGTGACTTCTGAATGCTTAGTGCATGAGACCTCTCATCTTGGCGGGCTATTGCTATTGTTCTTGACTGGAGACTGTCGACGGGGTGACTGCATACAGAACTCACTTCAGATCTCTTTCCATTGTATTGCATTGAGATCTCTGTGTGGAGACTATCATTAGGAGAAAATGTGTTATGGAGATGCTTGGACTACGTAACAATAGTGGAGAGGTTGTGCGCTTTCTCTGGATGGTGAATGTACTCATTTTCTTTCTTGAACCATTCAACTTCCATTGAAACAAAGCTGAGGAGAATCCTTTCGTTTGGAAGTGAAATGATGCGTTGAAGGTTACTTTGAAGCTGCATTAATTCGTATGAGTTGCATGAGGCTACGTCCACCCACGATATTCTCTCCAGGGACTGCGTGAGGCTGAGTGATAATGGTATCACTCCTTTGTTATTGTTGAGCTAAACTATATTGACATGTTAAATTGTATTTTCTGTTGATGCATATTGGCATTGATGTTATATTTGCATTGACGGGCTTATTGTTGGAGGAGATTATTGCTACGTGTCGATAGACTTCTCCAAGTGTGTGTCTATAGACTTCTCCAAGTGTGTTTTCATTAGCTTGTGTGTAAAGCTTGACCAAGTTGAAGGAGCCGCAACTAGGTAGTGCAACAAGGGCTGTCAAAATGGCCATGGATGGTATTATTTTATTTTTGAAGTCTTGTTGTTGTCATTAATACATATTGTTGCGCAATATTTTCAGTTTCAATAGTTGAAGACTGTCTTTGGGTGCTGTGTAAAGAGACTGTGAAGACTACTCTCTACTCGACTCGTTCCACCTCTATGTGCGATTGGAGATGCCTGAAAAATTTCAGTGGTACTTTACTATCATTTCAATGATACTCTATATTATGTCCACGTTGTTGAATCCCAGTGAAGCATTGAAGGGTTAAGCCTGTAGCTCGTGGTGAAGCCTTTAGCTTGAGATGTTGGCATAAACCCTATCTATCTCTTGTCACCGTGAGAACAATTGCGATTTTTTTTTGTGTGTCCACTCCAAGTGCTATGACCTGGAGGCTACTAATGTTGCGTTGGAATTGGAGCACTAAATATTGCTGCATTGTGCCCTTAGAAGACTTTGCGTGAGCCCTCTACTTCAATGTGAGCTGCCTGTGTGTTGAAGACACAATACACCTCGTTGAAAAACAAGCATCCTAGAGCTGTAGAGTTGTGTCGGAGCTGACAATCGTGACCTCCATTGGATTGCTAGCTTGGAGTTGTTGCTGGAGAACTCATTGAAGAGTTGCGTGGAGCTACTAAAATCCTTGGGGATATTTGTACTAATTGGACGAATGGTGCAATGAAATTCATTAGTCTCTGAAAATATAGGCTACAATTGGAACTACACTGGAGTTTTTTTCCTTTATTGTGTTGGATTTATTCGCTGGTGCATGAGTTTTTTTTCCTTTATTGCATTGGATTTATTCGCTGCAATTGGAAATACCATTAACTTTTTATGGGAGATGTACAATATAGTATTAGACCTATCTGTCTACAAAATATTTCGAAGCAGTTACTTCACATAGATGTTATCACTACATTGTTTCATACTCTACTTATCCAGAATTAAAAATGCACAGATTATATTCTCCTTTTTAACTTTTTAGACGTGTTATCATCGTTGCAGAATGTTTTTTTGAGCTTGATGTTATCTTTCTTACTGGTTTGTGCCAATTGCATGAAGTGTATTTTGTCGCAATAAGCGGGAAGGCCAAATACATTTGATTTGGTTAAGCATTTCCTGTAGCTACTGACAAAATTAGGTATTACTTTGTAGCTACGTACAAAATCTTATGGGTTGGAGAATTAATTTAATTTATCTGACGATGATATCAATATACAGCTTAAGATTAATAAGGAAATCTCTTAATTGAGATAAAGAAAGAACATTCTTTAGTTGAACCTTATTGTCATCCCTATAAACATCCACATTATTTTGCACAAAGTTCACATCTTGTCTTCTGTTTGTGTTTCAAAAAATCAAATTTTCAATATGACTTCTTATTGAAAACATACCTCCTCCTGTCGAGTCGAATTGATGCTATGTTGTTTTTATGATTTCCTCCTTTTGCCCTACAATTACCTGAATAGGCATATAGAATATAAGATTAAATGTCATTTGGAACTGGTTCATTCATGGTGGTTTTTATATACTCACAACATATTGCAGTAGAGGCCTTAGTACACACATAGTACAGACAGAATGGAGATATGTATTCTTTGTAGCAGCTAGCATTGGAATTTGCTTTTAGTTTTCTTGTCTACAATCTGAACATTGGGTTATGATTCTGTAGTAATATTTGGAGAGTAACGTCGGAGGAGAAGCATGAGCAGGAAAGATTGGAAATCCCATCTACAATGCTGTGCGTCAAGCTACAGAGGTGCATTGACAGGTAATTCTTCAACCATGACTTAAACTATTCTGTTTTATTCTGGAGCATGTTATTAGTTGATTGGTTTTCATCTATTGGTTGTATGAATGAGATTGTATCATATTGTTTTTTATTTTAAGGTTCATTTTTAATTTTTTGAAGTAATTACTCAACACGTTACAGACTGATAATTTTTTAGAGAAAAGTTCTACCTGATTGTTTTTGTTCAGCAACTATGTATTGCAAGGTGCAAAAATATATCATGAATTATGTAAAACTGAGAATTAAGATGATTGACCTGTGTGATACATTGGAAAATATGGTTCCCAAACTCATCTAGGAGAATGGTCTCCAGGCAGGCATAGCCTTTCCTATAGGGTTCTCATTGAACTAGTGCGTTTATCAGTATTTTTTGTTAGATTGCTGACATTAGGTACATAATATATAATGCATTTTGATTTAACACGGGGGATCAAACTATTCTTCAGTATGATGATGTCATGAAGTTGGACTTTGCAACACACATTGAAGGTTCACACAGATTAAACTTTTAAATGACACGAATTCCTTGGAAGTTTGAGTGTAGAATTTCATAGCCTCAAAAAATAGTTTATTGTCTTATCTTGATATAATAAAAAGGGAATGGAACCATCTCATTATAATTAATTCGTATGATAATAAAACATGGCACTTTTGGTTATCCATGTTGCTTCAATGGATTGCTTCATTCTTTACAGGACGCATAGTTGATTGTGCCTTTACAATGGCATTCAATCCAATGTTTGATCCACTCCTTGAGGCTTCAAGGGAGGCTACCAACACTGGCATCAAGGTATGTTCAAAAGGATGCTACAATTTTCTTTTGAGTTGTTTACAGTGGCTCTATGATCTTATCATGGACATTGAATCCGGTAAAAGTGTTTGATTACCATGAAAAAATTGTACCGATAATGTTGTTCATTTACACACGTAATTGGATATATTCTATAGCTTTTTCATCAACAATTTGGATTAAAATTATAAATTTAAATTTTATTTTGTCTATAATATTAATATATGAATAAATCAATATTGTATGCTTTTATTTGTTGAAATCCTAGGTCTATGCCATTCATATTAGTTACTAGTTGTTGCTAACTGATGCCATTACTGGTGATGTTATTAATTGTTCGACAAGGTGCATCTCTATGTGACTTAATTCCTTAATTCCTCAAATAATGGGTATCTATGGATGAAAAATGATTTTTCAATGGGTTGGGGAGTACGTCCATGTTTAGAACAATTTGCAAATATAGGGCTTCTGTCATCTTTCCTAATTTTCAATAAACATTGTGGGAAATTCAGATGATTTCAAGTGTAGTAGTTTTGAAGTATGTGTAGGGAAATGAGATTGAGTATCAATTGTTAACTCCCCCCACAATAATTTAGACATAAGCTTAGTGCAGTTTCCAAGGAATATGGCTACCCATGTAGACATTAGAAAAAGATGAGAGGATTACAATATCTTTAATAATTGAAAAATTACAATGAGGAGAAAGAAACACCCTTCTTGTTTTGGTCTGGTTTCTTATGTAAGTTACCCAAGCTAATTCTGAGCAGTGCAAGTGACAATGAGATTCAAATATTGTTGTGGCTATCCTGGGAAAGCTTGTTGAGCCACAAATACAAAACTATCCATTTTTTTCTCATTTCTGCTTCAATTGCAGTTTTGAAAATTCCAAGAGTGTTTATTTCCCATTGATCTGATGATGGGACTTTGTCAATGTGTTTTGAAGCTGCAATACTGATCCAGGTGGATATCTGTAACCAAGAAAACAACTAAGGTATTGATTGCTATCTATTTTCTCCAATTAGGTACAAGCATATTGCCTTGTGACCAGATACGTAAGACACATAGTATAAAGATTTTGGGTGGCATGTGTTGTTTATACTAGTATTCTATCACCAAAGCATACTGCTTTGTGACCAGATACGTAAGACACAACATAAAGATTTTGGGTGCCATATGTTTTTTATATTAGTATTCTATCACCTTACATTGGGAGGTGTTTTGGATTCTCTATGTTGCCTTGTGCTACTTCAAAATGTTTGCTTATTGGCTGATAATGTTTTATATGAACTAATATGGTAGGTTAGCTTGCTGACTGAATCTGGACAGACCAAGGATGATCTCAAGCTCCCTACTGATGAGCAGTTGCTGGCCCAGGTAATGAGATCAAGTGTCTACTAATGAGCAGATATGAATTCATCAAATATTTTCTTAATAAAATAGCTGCCAATTTGTAAAAAAATTGGGAATATGATAATTCTGAAACGGTAATGTGTCAATTTGGGGAATTAGTCAAATATTGCATTGTTCTCAACAACATTTGTTTTCATCATTTTTGGTGGGGCTTTTTGTTCAGCTATATGCAGAGCTAATAAAGGAGAGAATAAACACTTCCGATGCGGTAACCATAGAGCCTATCACTTCAGCCATAAAGGAGTTTTCTGATGTTGCCCATAAAGCTGCTGAGGAAGCTGAGGTAAGACTCCAGCTAGATCTATCTCCAAGAATAGAGCAATGGATAATGGTTGCAACAAAAGTAGCTTGAATCTAGCTCATTACTGTTACCAATCGTAACCCAGTGACAAACAAACTTATTTAGAATATTTATAGAGATCCCCTTTTATAAATGGCATCATCCCACACAAATGTAGAACCCAATTTATATTATGCTCTGTTCAATGAAATGTGTTGAAACTCAATGAGCAATTTCTGCAGGTTTTGAGAAACACACAGAAAGGGAGATGCACGCATAATTCTATGGAGAAGGGCCTTCAATGATCACCTATTGCTTACAGAGAGAGAATTTCTAGATGATGATGAGTCAACAACCATCTAACACACTATGGTGCAGGACTTTCTTCAATTTGTGACCTACTTTGTTGTGGTCATCTATTGGACATTAATAAATTATATTATCTATCTATCTTTACTAGAATTGTTGAAAAATCAGTCTATCTTAAGGAATTATCATTCATAGGAAGATTATTGCAGGAAGAATTTTTACTAGTTAGTTTGTTTTGCATTATTGTTAGAGGCAAATTGTTTACTATCATTTCATATGCTTGCATGGTTATTAATGTAGATCAGAATCTAGCTGAAAGTGAAGTATGAGAGGCACACCTAGCCAAATCCTTGTATTACATAGGCATTGGTGAGAAGTTATATTATAACAATGTGATACTTGTACATTTTCCAAGAATTTATAATTTCAAAATATGTTTTATGAATATTCTTGTCGTGATGGAATACATGTCAACATTACTCATTTTATCTCTATAGGAAAAGGATTTGGAGCAAATCAAATTTACCGAGGGGAAGATAGTTGTAGGCTAGTAGATGGAATTATTGTTCCACACCCTTGAGCTTGGGTTCTCTTCCATGGGATTTGATTTAATTTCAAAAGGAATTGATAAATCTAAGAAGTATGTCATCTTGAAGGTGTATGAAATCCTTTACTGTATGTCTACCTGAAACTTCAAGAAAGTAGCTCAAATATTTCTGGATTCTATTTCAACATTCAAAACCTCTTACCTTTTCCCATATGATACGTTCATATTCTACATTATGCTGACAAGTATCATCTCACTTGATAGAGTCTCCCTAAGGAAAAAGGTATTTAATTGTTTTAGACATCTTTGTGGTGTTGCTATTTTTTAATGTATTGAAAAACAAATTTACTAATTTATCGAGGTACCATATTGTAGGTGGTGCATGCACTCAATATTTTTACAGTTCCTTGAGCAACCTTTTGCTCTGAATCTTCCTAACTTGGATGAGGATGTTGTAGATTTACTTGAAAAATGCTTGTATTCGAGCCAAGCAAGTGTATCATAGGTATTATATGGGTCAACTTCTATAAATGGTTAGTTTTTATTATTTTTGGGTTTTTGAGGATGGTTTTAAGTCTTGGAGAAGGGAAATACTTGGACATTGAATCTATGCTATATGCTTTTAGTTTTTATTGCCTTGTCAACTGATGCATTTTTATTATATTGTGTTTCCTGACAATTGAAGAGGCCTTGAGTCACCATTATTTGACAAGCATTCATGGCATCAATGAAGAACCTAGATGCCTTACTCCTTTCAACTTTGATTTTGAGTAGGGATCGTTTACTTAGAAACATATAAAACAACTTATATGGAGGAAATATCTCAGCCTCAATGCAAACAAGAAGCAAGAGTCAAAGCAAACAAACTTGATATTTATCTATTTGTAATCCTTCTTTGTTGGTTATGTTAATATGTTTCTACAATGCAATCCATCTCCATCTCTTGGTTTGTTGTTTTTGCAATAAAGTTTGCAGTTGTTGGCATTCGGTTGGATCTTATTCTTTAAAGGATTGGTAAAGGTAAATAAATGGATGGATATGTTTACTTGCATGTCTAGATATATTGGGGTAGTTGTGTATTCCAAATCCAGGCCAGTTATTGGCCTCTATGTGATTATTATTATTAGACATCAAAATGTAATAAAAAAACTTAATAATATAAAGTAAATGTTTTTGTAAGAAGTTGTGTGGCAAGCATGCTCTCATATATATTTGGGCTTACAAGTGTTGCAAAATATGGTGCCATTTTTGGCATGACTAACAATGTTTGGTTGTTTTACACCTCACTTTTGAATACATAATAATAACTAGAAATTCGTAGTATATAATCTCAGTATATAATATGGAAGTTGGTTATTTGGCTTAAAACCCCACATTTTTTCAACATAGACATCAATTTATTATTTTTAGTGTTGTTTTGTATATATTTATAATATTATTAGTGTTTGTATTTCTACAAGGCAATGACCAAGATGCGTGCAACTCTTGTTCTACTTCTTTCTAGTTTCTACTCCCTTCTTTGAGCTTCCACGTGGATTTTTCTTAATTTTATTACCCTTCTTTAGCTTAATGACTAGGGTTTGAGGGTTTAGATGCATATGAATTGGTCAAAGGGTTTGAGAATTCAAAGTACTCTATTGATGTTATTTTATGTTATTGCAATAACAACTCGTACGTTGATCTTTTGGTTACTTAGGAGAATGGAAAAGCATGGATTTTAGCCAAACCTAGTTTGATGTAATTGTATCATAATGGAATTGATTGAATAAATCCTATGTGAATAGGCAAGAAATCAAATAAAAATTATCGTAATTCAACAAGTACTGGATAATGGCTCTTTCTCTAGGATATTATAGTTTAATGAGTATGTTGTTTTATTATTATATGTGGTTTATGCGTTATTGAAAAATTCGCCAAGTCTTCATAATGTTTTATAATTTAATAAAATATTCGCCAAGACTTTACAAGGTTTTATAATTTAGTGAAAGATTCGCTAAGTTTTTACAAGATTTTATAATTCAATAAAAGATTCGCCGAGATTTTACAAGATTATATAACTTGGTGTGACATTCACCAAAAAATTATATATACGTATTATTTAATTGATAAAATAGCCTTCATATTTTCCTATGTATCATGGGGATTAGGCCAATTATTATACATAGAAATTTAGGGGGGGTTCTTAAAATTTTCCCTGATAATCGGGAACAGTGTAACTTATTTTGGCAAGGACTGAAAATGACAATTCAACAGATGGTGGCTAACTGTGATACTTTCCAGGTCAACAAGGGTGAAACGACACTCCTTTTGGGACTTCTCGAACCCTTTCCCATCCCTACATAGATTTGGACAGCTATTTCTATGGATTTCCTTGAAGCGCTCCGGTGGTACAATACCCCATCTAAAATTACACCATATGAAGCAATCTATGGACAGGAACCGCCAGTTCTTATTCCATACACCCTCAGCAGTTCCCCAGTCTGGGAAATTGACTCGGTTCTTCAAAACCGCGACCAGATTCTTCTCATTTTGCAGGACACTCTTCACATGGCCAGAATTCGAATGAAACAACAAGCCAATCAACACCGTTCTGAGTGCACTTTTCAAGTAGGTGATATGGTTATTCTTCATCTATAGCTTTCCAAGCAATCCTCCCTACAACTCAAATGGCATCAACTTCTCTCTCAATCTATCAAAAAGGTATTAATTCAGTGGCACGGAATGCAACCCAAGGATGCTGTAGGGGAACCACTCCTTCAGATTATGCATCAATTTCCACATCTAAAGCTTTGAGGCCAAATATTTTTCTAAGGGTGAGGGGATGTTAGGAATCTAAGTCAACCTCTCTTTACTTTGTTAGTATATTGTTGTTGGACGCATATGCTTTGTAAGTCGTCCCGTAGTATTTGTTGATCCATAGTTTGTATTAGCCCATGGTATTGACCCATAGTATTGGACGCATATGCTTTGTAAGTCATCCCGTAGTATTATATGTTCCATGGTATTGACCCATAGTATTGGGCATGGACTTAGTATATAAGTGTGTGTTGAGGCGAATGAAGGCACCGTGAAGTTATTTGTATTGAGCTTGCTCAAAGGAGGTTTCCCCCTCGAAGTGGCCTACGATCAATAAAAATATTTTGTGATCTCATATATTGTGCATTTTATCAATTAATTGTTGCAGGTTCCTCATAGATAAGCCCAAAATAAGTTCGGTTAAGTTCGATGACATCCAACTGAACAACTCATGATATTGTTGAAATACAATAAGAGGATTGGCAACTGCTTACTGATCTCTAGCGATTTTTCCTCACTTGTATGCCACGTGTCCATTATCCAGAAAACAAGAAGGGAATGCTGTTAGATTTTCTGAATTTACTTCAATCTGATCTAGGATCTTAACTGAGAGAACAACATGTACAGCATATCTACAGCATATCAATCATGGAGACAATAATGCAAGCACACAAGAGACACAAAGATTTACTTGGGGAAAACCATAAAGGTGAAAAACCCCAATAACTTCCTCAGAGATAGATAGAGCAATGATACAACCAACCAAGAGAGATAGCCATAACCTAGCAGCATATCCTCCTCCTCCATAAGTGCGCCTCTCCTCCTTGAGAGCATGTGTGATAAGTGAGTGAGTAAATAGAGTGCCTCCCGCACTCTATTTATACTTGACTTGACTTGCCTTTTTACCTAACTCATGTAGGCTCGAACTTAACCACATAACATAATGCTGAGTGGGCCGACCCCCAATAGGGTGGTCTAATAACCCTTTGACCCACATGGCCGACCCCCAATAGGGTGGTCTAATAACCCTTTGACCCACATGACTTATACAGGGCCGACCCCAAACAAGGTGGTCTAATAACCCATCAAGTATAAGTTACGACACTTACAATATAAATGATGACACTTCCTTATAGAGGAATAATACCATCTCTATAGGAATATAATATACATATATGTGAAATACATTCCGAAGTTACATATACATCAACACTCCCTCTTAACTAGGAAGGTATTTCTCAGCACAGTTCTTCTAGCACAAGTCATCTTCTCTGGATCATCGTCACTGGATAATCGTCATCGAGTCATGATCATCGTCACTGCTGCTGCTATCTCAATCAATCTCTGAATCTACTCGTCATAGGAAGTTCTACAGAGCCAGTCCTTTTTCATACTGGATGTAGGCCCACCACCTGTAGGTCTTCGTCATCACTGGCCATACTGTGGAATCCTCAGGACTTATTACGTGCGTCACAAAACCTCGAAAGAGCATCCCAGGATGTTACGGGTACACAACTCCGACCTGTAGGATCTCCCAGGGCGCTATTACATGTGACCCCACCACAAAACCTCGAAAGAGCATCTCAGGATGTTACGGGTACACAACTCCGACCTGAAATCTCCCAGGGCACAAATTACATGTGGTCCACCACAAAACCTAGCAAGAGCATCTCAGGATGTTACGGGTACACAACTCCAACCTGAAATCTCCCAGGGCACAAATTACATGTGGTCCACCACAAAACCTCGCAAGAGCATCTCAGGATGTTACGGGTACACAACTCCGACCTGAAATCTCCCAGGGCGCTATTACATGTGGTCATGGCAAAACCTCGAAAGAGCATCTCAGGATGTTACGGGTACACAACTCCGACCTGAAATCTCCCAGGGCCCAAATTACATGCCATAGGACAAAACCTCGCAAGAGCATCTCAGGATGTTACGGGTACACAACTCCGACCTGAGATCTCCCAGGGCACAAATTACATGTCCTCCCAGAGCAATGTCTTGAAAGAGCATCCCAGGCTGTTACGGGTACACAACTCCAACCTATAGGATCTCCCAGACATGCTCATCTGCACAACCTGATCCACGACCACAGAGTATCAACCTGATACTCACCATACATCATCCTGATGTACTCATGATCGTCCTGATCATCATCACTGCAACGTCCTGCTGCATGTCATCTGGAGCAACATCCTGAAGCTTACCATCCATGATCATCCTGATCATCATCACTGCAACGTCCTGCTGCATGTCATCTGGAGCAACATCCTGAAGCTCATCATCCATGATCATCCTGATCATCACTGCAACATCCTGCTGCATGATCCACCTGATCATCAATGCATCCACCTGATGCATACCAAGTATCTACCTGATACATATCATCATACATGATCCTCCTGATCATACAATGTATCCACCTGATACATGATACATATCACCATACATGATCCACCTGATCATACAATGTATCCACCTGATACATATACAGATACATGGTCCAAGCATCCAACATGATGCATATACAAAATACATACACATGATCCAACTGATCATATCCAGCATCCAACATGATGCATCCATACATAAATGATCCACCTGATCATATCTAGCATCCAACATGATGCGTACATACATACATAAAAATGATCCAACTGATCATATCCAGCATCCAACATGATGCGTACATACATACATAAAAATGATCCAACTGATCATATCCAAGCAGAAACCAGAACATCATCCTGATGCTCATCATCCAGCGCTTACATCCACAGCCATGTGAAGGATCCTCCTTCCAACATGCTTGGAATGGCTTCAGCAAATGTGTCCATCACTTCTTCCTTGAAGTGTCCTCGATCTGAAGAACGCCAAGCCTCTCTCTCTGAAATACTCGAACTTCACCCTGGCTAGTGGCTTCGTCAGCACATCTGCAATCTGCTCGTCTGTCGCAACATATAGGAGCTTCACGGCTCCTCTCTGCACCATATCCCTGATATAGTGATATTTGATCTCTATGTGTTTCGACCTGTCATGAAACACTGGGTTCTCGGACAGCTTCACACAACTCTGGTTATCACAGAAGATACCAGTAGCCTCCAACGGGAGATCAAATAACTCAGACAGTAGCTTCCGTAGCCATACTGCCTCGCAACTAGTTGAGCAGGTTGCAACATATTCTGCCTCAGTTGTACTCAGTGCTACGCAGGACTGCTTCCTGCTAAACCAAGAGATCACACCTGATCCCATACTGAAGCAACACCCAGATGTGCTCTTCCTGTCTGCAGCACTGCCAGCCCAATCTGAATCAACATAACCCTGCAGGTTAAACTTTTGATTCTCCTCATACCTGAGCCCATAATCCACTGTACCCTTCAGGTACCTCAGAACATGCTTTACAGCAACCAGGTGAACACTCCTCGGATCCGTCAGGAACTGGCTCAATGTGTTCACAGCAAAGCAAATGTCTGGTCTCGTGTTCGTCAGGTACATCAAGGACCCAATCATCTGACGATACAAAGAGACATCAACCGGCTCAGATGAAGCATCATATAGAAGCTTCAGATTCGATGCCATAGGTGTGGCCATATCCTTGCAGTCCATCATCCCGAACCTCTTCAGGATCTCTACTACATACTTCCCTTATCCAAGGAAGATTCCATATGCACTCTGCCACACCTCCATGCCAAAAACAAATAGTGCATCATCCCCAAGTTCTTCATCTCGAACTTGGAAGAAAGATTCCGCTGCGTGTCGGCAATCAATCTATCTTTACCTGTAACAAACAGGTTATCTGCATATAAAAGTAGTATCACTGGATTGCCTTCTTCAACCTTGTAGAAAAGGTTGGAATCTGCTTTACTCTTGGTAACGCCCAAACTGGATAGAAAGCTGTCTATCCTACCATACCAAGTTCTGCACACATATATGACTACACCATGCTGTCTTGAAATCCATCTGGTGCATCTTCTATTTCATCACTTTTATATTTCTTAATGCTGTCATATGCAACATGCTTGATCTGATAGTTCCATTTGGAAGTCATAGCAAACTTCCCTTCATGTCTTGGGATTACATCCCAAACATCATTCTTCATGATCGACGGATCAAGGCATTTCATTTCTTCATCCTAGATCCTGGGAACTTCAATATCTTCAATATCTTCAATAGATATCTTTGTTGCTGGAACAAAATGTTGTAGTTCTTCTTTTGTAGGAGATGGCATACGATCTTTCCTACACAACAAGTTAAATTGCATGATTAGAAAACATCTCATAGTTTTCAGAACAAATTCTTACACATAAAGAAATATGCCATACAGTCATGCAATTATCTTAGCCAATGCAACATTTATCCATATTCCGTAACTTTCTAGATGCCTTCCAATCTCTACCAGAACATTGTTAAGAGTGTGCACAACTCCCAACATGTCAGCAAAGAGGTTTCATTCTAGATAAGTAGCAATGGAATGTTGTACAATGCCATAGGCCACTTACCCATGTATATTAGTAGTATACTGTTTATCAATGCAACTATTCTAATATGCACAATACATATCCTAAGTCTAGGAACATGAGCATATACATCATTGAACAATATTATTTAAGAAATGACAATTCAAATACTTATCTTTGTTTGTTCGTTGGGTAGACTCCCTCTGAGTCTTCGCTTCCTTGCAGGAGCTACTGGAGTCCTAATCTGAAGTAGCTTCTTCTACACCTTTTGATGTGGAATGAAGAGAGATGGTCAACTCCCTCTGAATATTTGCATCCTTGAATAAACCACTGGAGTGTACTCCCTCTTGATCTTTGCTTTCTGGATTACCTGTTCTTGAACTCATATTCATCCTTGGTCCCTATGCATGCTTATTAGTATCATGATTGTGTTATCCTTGTGAGCTCATATAAAATCATACATTCATTAGCATACTATTAAAACACAATAATCTCAAGCATGTATAGTCATGATCATTTCAAACAGAAAATAATAAGCATTAGCATTCAAGATTTATGTAGAATTCTTAAGGTTAGTCAAATCATAAGAAACATAACATGTCTAAACCTGTGATTATTCAAACCTATACCATCATGATTCTTCTGGTTAGTCATATCATCAATTATGGTAAGAAACATAATATGCATACAATCATGATTATTCAAACCTATGACTTCATGAATAATCATTATCAACAACAGTATAAGATCCTAACACAAGGTAGGATTCTATCTTGATATAGGAAAAACATACCTGGATTAGCATGCTAGCTATTTATGTCTAACATACTCACATGATGTCTTCTTGTTCTTCTTCAATGACTTGTGCTAGTAACCTGTATATCTCATAAGTTAATTATTACAAAACCAAGTTATACATACCTCATAAATGGATCTTCTATGAGATCCATGAGAATGGATGAATCTTTGTCCTCATGTTATCATGATCATATGTTCTTGGACCAGAACATGATTTGTCTTTCTTGGTGTACCTTTCATGTTAGTATAAACCTCATAAAACACCATAATGCATTAGTACAATCATAAGTGTCAACACCCTAACCAATGAATATCTTCTATCATGCATTCATAATTTTGTTAAGGTGATACGACAAATCTAAAATCAAAATTGTACTAACCGTAATAACATGAAGACAAACATACCATAAACTTAATCATGGACAAATATCGAAACATACCTCGATGAGACATACCTGTCGAGATTGCTTGTAATCTTCTTATATAAGGCCTTATCCTCATCTCCCTCTGAGACATGAACTTCTTCACTTATGCAGGTGATCAATCCATCTTCTTCTAGGATTAACCCAATCCATTTGATTTGCAAGAACTGGACCTTGAGCTAGATATGGGTTTGTCAGAGAAACCCCAAAAATTCAAACTTTGAATTTCAAACTTCTGACATGATAGAAATATGTGCCTTGATGAGTTGATCAAGTTGGTATATTCAGAATTTGAAAACTGCAAAGTTTCACTCCTCAATTTTGCCTTTGAAACTTCTGGATTCACTGGACATGACCCTGAACCGGGGTTTGATGAAGCCCACTCTTCTGCCCAATCAAAATGTTTGATCCAAAGCTCTAAGCTTCTATTTTTCTGAGGAGATTCCAGCCGTGGTCACAGATTTCAAAAATTCCCATTTTTACAGAAGCCCTAATTTTCCACTTTTCTGATCAAAGTCCTGAACTAGGGTCTAATCAAGCCCGGCCTTCTGCCCAACCAAAAATTCTGATTTTGGTCTCTAAGTTTCTATTTTGATGAGTAGCATCCAGCCGTGGTCTCCGATTACAAAAATTCCAACTTTCTTCAAAGCCATAAATTCCGGAAGCCATGAATGAAGGTACCAAAAAATAATTCTGTTTTGACAGAAATATGTACCTGATTGTTTCTGGTGTAACTCCGAAATTTTTGATCCACAGGGTCTGAAAACGTTTCCTGAGATAGCCTGACCTGTTATCTTTCCATCCTGACGGGTCTGACCTCAATTGGATTCTCTGAGAGAGAGTTATGCCAAATGTCGCAACGTGACCTGTTTTGGGATAAAACAGGAGAGCGAACTTGTACGGCGTGCCACGTGTCACTGTTTTAACTTCGGCCTCTGAAAAGGTTTTCTGAGATAGCTCGGCCTGTTACCTTTCCATCCTGACAGGTATGACCTCAATTGGACTCTCTGAGAGAGAGTTATGCCAAATGTCGCAACGTGACCTGTTTATGGGATAATACAGGAGAGCGAACTTGTACGGCGTTCCACGTGTCCCTGGTTCAACTTCGGCCTCTGAAAAAGTTTTCTGAGATAGTACAGACTGTGTACTACCTATCACTTTTTACGAAATTTCATTTGGAGCTTCCTAGCCCAAGTTATGACCTTTTTCCCAAGGTCACCTGATTTTGACTCAGATCTGGAAGAGGCAGAAACCCTATATTGCACAGATCATAAATCACAAAGTACAACGAATTAGAGGTTGTCCTTTGGACACAGGATACCTGGAGATCTTAGCTTCGGCCTGTAACAATTTCAGATCCGAAAAATTTGCCAAAACGGATTTATAGCGAAAGTGCTACGATGACTGGTGTTTTCTATATCAAGCCCTAGCATCGTAAGTGCAACAAGTGTCATACATGCCATATCATGCCTTCTTTCAGGCTAGCTCTGATACCATGTTAGATTTTCTGAATTTACTTCAATCTGATCTAGGATCTTAACTGAGAGAACAACATGTACAACATATCTACAGCATATCAATCATGGAGACAATAATGCAAGCACACAAGAGACACAAAGATTTACTTGGGGAAAACCATAAAGGTGAAAAACCCCAATAACTTCCTCAGAGATAGATAGAGAAATGATACAACCAACCAAGAGAGATAGCCATAACCTAGCAGCAGATCCTCCTCCTCCATAAGTGCGCCTCTCCTCCTTGAGAGCATGTGTGAGAAGTGAGTGAGTAAATAGAGTGCCTCCCGCACTCTATTTATACTTGACTTGACTTGCCTTTTTACCTAACTCATGTAGGCTCGAACTTAACCACATAACATAATGCTGAGTGGGCCGACCCCCAATAGGGTGGTCTAATAACCCTTTGACCCACATGACTTATACAGGGCCGACCCCAAACAAGGTGGTCTAATAACCCATCAAGTATAAGTTACGACACTTACAATATAAATGACGACACTTCCTTATAGAGGAATAATACCATCTCTATAGGAATATAATATACATATATGTGAAATACATTCCGAAGTTACATATACATCAACAAATGCCAGCTAAGCTCCATCAGGATTCAATATAGAATACTTACAAAACAAGAACGAAAAATTAGTAATTAAGATAAAAATAATAAGTATTAAGAAGTGGTTGCAAAATCTATGATTTTGCAGCTACTTCATACAAATCCAAGCTTGAAATTTAAAATATAATTAATAACCGAATAAAAGAACTAACCATAGAATTTGTGATAAAAATTAAAACATACCCAAAAACAAGAATATGTACATAGACCAAACCCTAAGCATTTATCTGTTGACACTCTAGTTATTGGAGAGATCTGAAGTAACATAAATGTTAACCCCTAGTGTATGCATGATAGCATGATCTTGGGAAGCCTTAAGTTCTTGTTTAAGTTTATCGATTTGAACTTGATGTTGTTGTATTAACAGGTTCATGTGTTTTGTTAAATTAAGAATCTTATAAGTATAAACTTGAACCCATTCAGATAAAAAATCTCCCCTTGTGGCATAATGACTCATTAAATAACGACAATGCCTACAACTCGAAGGAGAGTACCTATCATGATTATTACTTGAATCGTCAATCATTGCTAATCAGTCGCATATAGCCTGAAACTTACCCAAATATGATTGAATGTGAGCAATTTTAGGACTTGATTCAATAGATGAAGGCATTTTATAATTATAGCCAGGCTGAGGATCATCATGAGGCTTTGTATTTTGTTCATCGGTTTGTATCCCAGGATTAGCTTCTTGAAAATTATCAAGATCTATGACAATGTTTGAATCCCAAGGAGGAGGCCTATTACGATCCATCCAAGACATAAGTCTAGCTATTCTCTTCCCTACGATATTGCCAACTTTAGGATTAACTTGGTTACAACATTGTTTACCATGCTTGGTGTTTGAAAGAAGTGATGGATTGTGTAAAGGAATCAAATTATGAACCACATGTGCAGAGGCGCCCATTGCTTGAACATTATGATCACTTATACCCTAGGCAACATCTACTGTTTGAGTTTGATCAAAGGACAGATTCTCAATTTCCTTCTTTTTGAAACTATGTAACTTCTGCTCATCACGAGCAGCCCAATGTCCATCACAATTTAATTTATGAGAAGCTACATTATCAGTAGTGTCAGGAGTTGGTCGATCCTCATCCCGAACATGACTCTTAGTGGTCAAAATAGTTGATTTTTCATTTCAATTAAGTTGAACCAAACTTTGCAAATGATCCAATTTCTATAACGTCTGGGTTACTTTCATTCTTTTCAACGCTTGCTCGAAGATTTCCAAAACTATTTCTTGCTGATCATAAGGAGGATTAGCTTCAGAATCCTTCTTTAAAACAGAGGCCGATGATAAGTGTTTAATCCAGAAGAATGACCAGTTGACTTAGTAATTTGCAAATATTCAACGCTCTGACTATCGAATTGTCGAGCAAAACCTTGTAAAAGGGGATTCTCATTCGCATGAACAACATGGTCACCATTCTGTTGATGAGGCTTCAACAGAACCTACATTTTGGGGATTTTTTCGAGCAAAAACAAATCGTTGTAAGGGAGACACAGAGAGCTTATGGCTCGGGATATCGTCAATGAAGACTGAGGCTTCAGGTTCATGGGTGGAGACAAGGCTGATACCACGAGGGACATACTGAACCATTTCCTGGACAATGTCATTTTGGTAAGGAAGGGTATCTTCGAAACCATTTTTCATAACAAATCATGCTAGCTATCCCCTATAAAGCTCAACTTATACTCTATAAGGATGTGAATCAACTCGAAATGCAGCAATCTACGGAAAGGGAAATCCAGGGCCTTTTTTACTTACCTAGCTATATTTTTCAAACTCCTGCGCAGGAAATATGGAAGATTCAACTCATATCTTAAAAACGCCATCAAAAGACGAAGATGGTAACAGAGGACCATGGTAAACCAACCATCATAGGAAACAAACTGACTCAAGAATACAAAAATTTCTTGCCACTAGGATTTAAACAAGGTTTTGCACATACCTTTTTGGTTATGAATGGCATAAGTCAACCTTTGAAGCAATTTTTCTCAAGGGACATCTTTTATCTATGCATGCTTAAACCACTTCTCCCTTGTGTAGGGAAATTCAGTGGCTGCGGCTATGATACCTTCGTTTACCTCGAATTCAATGTTGTGAATGCAAACCCGGTGGCCATCAAAGGATTTGGCGAAAGCAAGCGCAGCTGATTTGTTGTGCCCGTGGAATTTCCTTATAAAAATGAACCATCTAACGCTTGATAAGAGCCGAAACAGGTGTTTGTTTGCCTCAACCAACCTCCCATTATCGAGTTCCACTTGATTAATCGAACCCATGGTGAAGTGAGTAGTGAAAACCACGATAAATCCTGGTGAAACGACAATAGTGGATACACAAACCAACTAGCATAATAGGTTCACCAAAAACGTTGAGGATAAAACCCTAAGGGGAATTTTGGGAGCGAGAGAAGCTCCTCAAAGAAAAAACACGAAGTTAATGAGCTTGAAACCCTCGAAAAATTGGATGAAAAACACTATCAATGATCCCACTATAAGTACATTGAGTGCTATTATGGCGATATAGTGTGCCAGGTGAGGTAATGGTACAGGTAATAAAGGGCCTAAGCCTTGGTTATGATTGCAAGGTATAATGATATGACTCGTAACCAAGCCACATTGTCAAACGAGTTTTTCAAAACACAAAGGTGGCGACTCAATGAGTCTTCGACATTGATGCTTCATGTAACGCATGGACATATCGGCTGTGCAGAGTTTAATGGCGTGAAAGGTCATGTTACATATGTCATGGTATCAAGGATAGGACCATCCACATCGTCATCCTAGTTGTAAGCACAAAGTGTGGTAGAGTGTGACTAAGCACAAAAAGTCACATCAATGGATGGGTTGCAGATTATTCATATAACATCATGATCGACCCAAAATAATGTTAAGTTGAATACATTGAAAAAGTGTGCAAAAAAAGAGAGGAAGCCTAAATAATGTTAAGTTGAATACATTGAAAAAGTGTGGAAAAAAAGAGAGGAAGCCTTTTGTTGCTTTGTTGAATTCAAAAAAGCTTTTGACACGGTCCCTAGGGATAAGCTTTGGCATAGAATGGAGGAACTTGGGGTCCCTATGCATCTTAGAGAAGTCGTCCATTATAGTTAAAGTCAAAATCAGAACGTTAGCTGACATCTCTGGAAGTTTTAGGAGTGATATTGGGGTCAAGCAAGGGTGCCCTTTGTCCCCTACCCTTTTTGGTTTATAGATCGACAAACTTGAAGAGTGGTTAAACCTACAGGATGGTGAGGGTGCTCTTTTGGGTGAGTTTGTGATAAGGCTTCTTTTGTATGCATACAACCTTATTTTGATTGCTAAATATGCTCTTGGGTTACAAGAACATTTACTTTCCCTTGAGCTCTTTTGTAGAATAGTGGGGATGCAAGTCAATACTAGCAAGACGAAAGTGGTAGTTTTCTCTAGCAAAAGAAAACATAACCAACACCAGTTCTACTTTGAAGGCAACACTCTTGAAGAAGTGGTAGATTACAAGTATCTCAGAATTGATTTCAACAAAAATTTAAGTTGGGAAAACTGCAGAAAGAAAAGAACTTTGGGAGGCTGAAAAGCATTCTATGCTTTCCAAAATAGGTGTAGAGAGGCAGAGCTATGGGATTGGAAGACTACGAAAACTCTTTTTGGGCTTTTAGTGATCCCGGTGATTCTCTATGGTTGTGAACTATGGGCCAGCAACACATCTGACTTACAATGGAAGCAAATTGAAAAGATTCAAAAGCGCTTGATTACAAACAAGTTTAAAATTAAGAGTTCAGTCCCTTATGATATCATGTTGAGTGAAATGGGGGTTGCTCCTATTGAGTAATGGCTATGGTGCGACTCATAGGACATCTAAAAAGAATTGAGCAAATGGAGGACAGCCGATGGCCTAAGGTCGTTTTCAATGACACATTGTGCGAAAGAAAGAAGACGTGGATGCAACAAAATATTAAATGGCTTAGTAAATGGGATATTTACTTGAACATGTGCCCTATGAATAGTAAAGAGATAAAGGAGTTAGTTATCGATAGGTTGCACAAGCGAGCTTGGGATAAAGGGTTGGGGAGAAAGAAGGAGTATTATATTGAAGAGTTTAACCCCACCTACAACCACCATCAAAAAGCATACATAGGGGCCAATATACCTTGGAGAGCCAAAATACTTATTGCTCAATTACAAACCAATTCCCATCAACTCCGTTGTGAAACTGGACGCTGGAAAAGACCAAAGGAAGCTTGGGAAGAAAGGGTGTGTATATTTTGCACTTTCGGGAAAGTGGAAACATAAAAACATTTTATTTTCGAGTGTGAAGCCTTCAAAGACAACAGGGCCAACTATGCAAATATCCTGACAGCTAGCTCTTGGGATAACCTACTCAGTGAGGGGACCGTGGAGAAATTGGGGGCACTCATCATCAAGTTGAACAAGAAAAGGGCTGATTTGCAGAAATTAGGGGTGAAGCGGTCTATCCCATAGGATATTGTTAGCCTCGTGGACGTTAAAATAATTTCTTTCTTTCTTTCTTCTTGAACCACATTTATGACAAACCATAAGCCATATCATAATGTTTGAAACATAGGTTTAATTTGATTGTCGACACCTCTGATCTAGGTTATGACAAGATAAAAGACTAATGGTATAGCTAGGTTAGTATAAAATCTTAGGAATCATAAAATTAAATCCAAAGCTTACCAAAGTGCTATCACTATACATATTCGGATAAGGTCAAATAGATTAGCAAGTCCAAAGGCGGTGGAAGAGTGGTCGTTCATGGTAGAAGGCCTTGTAACATTGCTTGGTGGCTATGGACGATAGTAGTGAACGGAAAACACGGCCATCCATGGTCACACTAGAACGAAACGTTACGGTCTTTTTGCCTTTGGAGGGGAACTTCCTGTTAATTGACCCTATTTTCCTTTGTCGTGGAGATTTTAAAATTGTATTTTGGGGCCGGGTTATGCTTTTTACTCCTTTTTCTGCTGGTCGTTGGGTGTTTAACCGGTGTTGCTATCTGTTGGATAGTGTTGGCTTTTGGATTGACCTTTGGTGGATGTGGCAATATCTCATGTGTGGGGCTTGCTGATTGTGGGGTGCTGGATAATAGCAACCCGTGGGGTTTTATTCTACTGTGTTTTTGGTAAGTGGGTTTTTGGTTTTTGTAACCCTCTTTTTCGTCGGGATGTTAGGCTCAACTCGTGAGGGTTTTTAAGCATGGTTTTTTGTGATTTGTGTGACGGTGCCAGTGGGGGTGGTGGCTTATTTGGAATCTTTGGTGTGGTATGTTTAGGGTTTGTTGATTCATGTTTTCTGGGTTATCTTTTGTCGATTTTTCCTTATGCCGGTGGTCACCTATTCTTGTCTGATTTTGCAGTTGGTTTTTTAACCGTAAAGTCTTCTACCCTTTTCGGGGTTTTGTTTTTTGGGACAGAAAAACAGCGTCGGTTTTGTGAGCTGGTTCTAGTGCCGGTTGTGGGTGAATATTACTTAACCTGGAGCGGTGATTTGGTATTGGTTGTGGTGAATAATTTTTGGTAACCTGTCCACGTTGGCAAGATATGGGTGAGCCGACAAACCCTATTTTGACCATCTCTTCCCCGTCGTCAACGGACCTCTGGATTGAAGAGAATGGTCTTATAAAGCCGGACGAGTTTTACAAGAGATGTTAAAAGGAAAACGCCCTTTGGCGACAGGTGTGGAACATTCTGCTCGCAGTGGATGCCACGTCTCTAAAAAGGGGCAGTTGTCCATTACCCATGGAAAGAAACCTGTGGGGGTTTCACACCCGCCCTCGGACGACGATGGGGGGAATAACTCCTCACGGGAATTGGGTCACTCACATCCTTCTGCTCGCAGAACAAAGAGGAGACTTGAGAAGTGGAGAAGTTGCCCGGGCAAGCATTGGCTTACGATGGGTAGAGATGTGGGTTTGGAAGAACTCATCGAATACAATATGACCGCTTTGGTTGGCCGTTTCTAATACATGGCCATGGACATAAAGGATATTGTTCGATGGGTTGCTAATACTTGGGGCCCTGTTTTAAAGTATGTCCCTAAGGTATCCATCCTTACTCGTGGGTGGTATGGCTTCAAATTTCAGATGGAAGAACATGCCTCTTACATTTTGGAGAACCTTTGGTTGAAAGGTGCGGGAAGCCTCATGTTGTAGAGGTGGCACACGGATTTCGATCCGGATCATGCCACAATCTGTTTTCGGCACTTGTGGGTACTCCTTCCCAGCTTTCCATTAGCAATGTGGAATCAGGGGGCTTTTGAAGCGGTTGGAAATAGTCTTGGTAGGTTCCTTCATTTGGAAGTGGATGTCTTGAACAGTGTGGACAAGAGGATGGGGAGGATGCTGGTTGAAGTTGATATCTCGTTGGGGCTTATTGATACTCTTCATATAGATTGGAGGGGTCGAAAATACACTCAGATTATTGATTACTGCGGAATCCCTTTCCGCTGCTCACATTGTAAGAAGGTTGGGCACCTTTGGTGCCATTGTAAGAATTCGGCTCGTCCTTCTCGTTCATTAGAGGAATATCCTTTGTGGTCTTCTGAGGATGGCAGCAAGTTAGAGGCGGACGTGTCCGGTGACTTGGATGGCTACTCCAACAGATTCCCTCCTCCGGGTGCCGCTGAGATGGATATCATGGGTAAGCTGGAACATTATGACCCTATTTTTTTCAATCATTAAATGACTTGGAAAAATAATTTATCAGAGATTTAGATTTAAAAAAAAATCTGTAAATGGGACCTCTTCCCTTTCTACTTCTCATGAGTCCTCTCAAAATGATCGCCTGGTCGAAGATTCACCCACACCACTCTGCCATGTTGAAAATATACCATTTCCTTCCCCTGATGGATCGGTTTCGTCGTTAACAGACCCATCTCTTTCGGACACTGTCCTTATATCCTCGGACCACTCACTACCAACTATGTCGGGGTTTTCCTCTCCTTTGTTTGATTTGCTGCCATAGGTGGTTCCACTGGACCCGGAGTCATCGGGGCCTTAGATTGAAAACCCTCGCCTTCTCTTGATACCATCATATGGTGATATGGTAAAAAATGAGCCTATCCCCCCTTTCTACAAGAACCATATGGTGGCCCCGAAATCCTCCAATATGCCCGCGGAGGCCACGGGAACGGGATCACATCCGAAATCATCCAAATTGATAAAGGGGGCTCGATTTGGTGGTCTAGCCCCCGATTACTCTCCACTAAAAACCTGCAATGCGAGAAAGGCTATGGGCAGTGCCAAAAAAGACAAATCGGTGGAGGTTCCTTTTAATGTTTTACCAGATGACACACTCTCTCATAATTCCAGGGCGCTGAGAGGCATTAAAGCCCTTGCTCGGGATCGTAAATGATTTGTTTTTTCCTAAACATCTGGGGAGTGGGGGGCCTCCCAAAATTACTAGCCCTGAAATGTGCATTACTTATCACCAAACCAGATATTGTTCTTCTTCAGGAAACTATGGTTAGTGAGGAGAAGGCGAGATCCTACTTTGTCAAAGTTAACCCAATCTGGATGGTTTTTGCTGTTAGTGCGAATGGTTTGTCTGGTGGCCTCTTGGCCGCTTAGAATCCACAGGTCCTGGAGTTAAATTCATTCATTGTCTCTGTCGGAATCCCGCTGTCTAGAAAGTTGAGAGGTTTTGAGGGTGGCATCAATCTGGTGAACTGTTACTGTCCTTACAGGGATCAGGAACATTTTTGGGTAAAAGCGTGCTCGGACCACCTTTTTTATTTAGAAAACTTGATCTTGGTAGGGGACTTCAACTTTACCTAGGGGGATTCAGAAATCCGGGGGAGTCAGGCCAAGCTGGATCCTTTAGGCGATTTTTTCAGGGATCTGTTTGATTGTAAGAATCTGGTGGATGTTGAACCCTTACCTTTGTCTCCTGCATGGACTAATGGCAGAAGCAATGAGGTTCTCATATCAAAAAGATTGGATCGATTCTTTGTAGATGAAAATATCTTGGAAAAATTCTTTAAATTCAGATCTTGGGTTCTTCAAACTCATATAAGTGATGACTTCCGTATTATTCTCCAAGTTGATACTGATGTGATCCACCAGAATTATCCTTTTAAATTCAATGCAACTTGGTTATCAGATCAATATTTTAGACAGGTTGTGGGGTGTCATTGGGCATCACTGGATGCTTGGTGAAATCTCAATGATGGATAAATTGGTTGCAAAGTTAAGGAGTTTAAAAATTTTCATGATAAAGAAGATAAAACAAAAAAGATTAGATATGGATTTGGATCTTGAATTGATTGAGAATGACCTGAGCACTTTGCTTGAGAAATCGGTTACTGACAAGCTCAGTAATAGTGATCAGGTTTCCCTAATGGAACTAGAAGGGAGGAAGTTAAAATATCTCAAATTTAAAGAGGAAACTCGGAGACTAAAGATTCGGGCGTTATGGATTAAAGCTGGGGATCAAAATACAAAATTCTTCCACAAATATGCAGATGCTCGAAGAATTCAAAATACCATTTGGGACATAAATGATAGGAATGGTCGGCGGATATCTGGAATTGGGGACCTTCAGGTTGAGGCCAAGAATTATTTTCATGAGATATACCATGATCCGAAAACAACCTCTATGATTGAGCAATTTAAGGTGTTTAGAGAATATCCAAGATTATTTACTGATGAGAAGGGACAAGAGATTTTTAATGAAATTACTCTACAGGAGATTGAAAAGGTTCTAAAAGGTTTCTCCAAGGATAAGAGCCCTAGTCCGGATGGATGGACTGTGGAACTGTTCATTGAATTCTTTGATATTATGGGCCCCGACATAAGGGCTGCTCTGGAAGAGTCTCGTATCAGTGGTGTTGTTACGGGAGCAATTAACACAACCTTCTTAGCTCTTATTCCAAAAAAATCTCATCAAGAGGATTTTGGTGATTTCAGACCTATTTCACTTTGCAATATAATCTACAAAGTGATATCCAAAATCATAGCTACTAGAATCAAGTCAGGCTTATCAAAATATATATCAATGGAACAATTTAGTTTTCTTGAGGACAGGCAGATTTTGGATGTTGTGGGGGTCACACAGGAGGTTTTTCACAGTGTAAAGACCAAACAACAAAGATCTCTATGCCTTAAACTGGATCTTGGTAAGGCCTATGATCGTGTGGATTGGACCTTTCTCCGCCTAACTCTGGTTCAAATTGGCCTGCCTTGGGCGGTGGTTAAATGGATTATGGCATGTATTTCTTCTGTGAATTTTGTTGTGATCATTAATGAGATGCCATCGGATTTCTTCAAGTGCTATAGAGGGCTTCAACAGGGTTGTCCACTTTCTCCATTACTTTTTTCTGTTGACCATTGAGGGTCTGAGTAGACTTATTCATCAGGCTAAAAGGTAGGGGAACATTGTTGGTATTAAGATTATAGAGCAGGTATCTGTGACCCATACATTTTTTGTGGATGGTGTCATGTTGTTTGGACTTGGTACTTTCTCTGAGTGGAAATATTATAAAGATATATTGGACCTTTTCTGTCATGCATCTGGGATGCTGGTCAGTGCTGGAAAATCTTGGTTTCTGGAAAATAATGTGGACATTTCAATCAAATCTCAGGTAAGTCATATTCTCCCTTTCAATTTCAAGGAATTGTCCAGGGGCACCACTTACCTTGGTTACTTTATGAAGCCAACAAATTATCATATTTGTGACTGGATGTGGTTACTGAAGCGTTTTGACAAACGTATTAATCATTGGTGTTGGCGTTGGCTCACCTTATGGGGTAGACTTACTTTAACAAAATATGTACTTCAAAACCTAGCGATCTACTGGCTTTCCCTCAACAAAATTCCTAAGACAATTTTGAAAGGTATTCACAGACATATATTCTTTTTCATTTGGTCTGGTGGTGGGGAAAAACAAAAGATTCATCTGGGGAAATGGCAAATACTGGCCCGTACTTGGCATATGGGCAGATGGGCTTTAAAAAATATGGAAAATTTTGATTTGGCATTAAAAACCAAAAGCTTGTGGAGAGCTCTTTTTTCAAATTCGGCATGGTGCTTGCTCATTAAAGGAAAATATTTGAAATCTCGTTCTGTGGCTGAATGGATCAGGAGTGGACATCCCTACACAACAGATGCTTCAAATATCTGGAGCGGGTTGTTGGGTTCATTCTCAACCTTAACGAATTGGTTATCCTGGTTATGGGGGAATGGTCGTGAGGCTCGACTTGGTGTGGATCCCATTTTGGGGGGGCCATTGATGTATCAACTTTCATTGGATTTACTCAGGGTTTTGAGATCCAAGGGCTACTTTTCTTTGTGCCATGCTATGATCATAATTTCTGCTGGTTCGGGTCGTCCTGGATGGATATCGGCACTTCAACTTGGTCTTTCAGGAGATATGGCGATGGAATGGGATAGTTATGTAATGGGTTTAAACAGTTTAAACATTTCATTATAGGATACACCTCATAAACTGGTATGGTCCTGGAACATCTCCAGTGGGGTGGCTATGACCAAATTGGAATATGATTCATTGGTCTCTTTTGGGAACTCGTAGGCAAAGTGGTGGTTTTCCAAGATTTGGAGTTTTCTAATGCCACTTAAGTTAAAATATTTCAATTGGCTTGTCCTACATAACAGTGTCCTAACATGGGACTCTTTGTCGGAGGGTTTTCTGTGGACTGGGCCGTTGTCAGTTGTGTTTTTCTCAGGAGGAAACTGTTGAACATCTTTTTGTTGGTTGTCCACTGGTTAAAAATTTATGGGTGCAGATTCACAATTTATGTGGGCGACAACTTATTTGGATTTCCAGGCGCCTGGAGGATGGTTTATATCAATGGGGTTGTATTCACAAGGATTGGAAAGCACTCCCCTGTTTTTTTTTGGGAAGTTTGGTGAGCACGTAACTCCGGAATTTTTGTTGGGAGTGTTGGCTAATGTGGCAGTCATGGCTAGCAGGGCACTTGCTGCCTTTATGGATTACAACACTCTGGGTCATACTAATTTGGGCCCTCTATCTATAATTGCTGCCCCTTTACATCTCAATTACCCTTGTGGTTTCTTTGATGGGGCTTCACAACTTGGGGGTGCTATTAGTGGGACTGGAGTTGTTCTTTATATCAGTGAAAATAGAATGTTCAAGTTGTGGATGAACTCAGGGGCGGGCATGAATTCTCGCAGCGAACTTCTTTCTTTATGGATGCTCCTCTGATTTGCCTATTCAAAGGATATTTCCAGCTTGCATGTGTGGGGAGACTCGAAGGTTATTATTGCATGGGCAAGGGGTTCGGGTTTCTTAAACGTGTTGCTGCTGGCACACTGGCTTTTGGAGATGCGCTCACTTATTGAGCATTTTTATTTTATCTCATTTCACCATGTGCTCTGTGCCTCAAATCAGATGGCAGATGTACTCTCTAAGCGGGCTCTCTCTACTACATCGGGCATCATTTTTTGGGAGGACCGGTCATCAGACTCATTGGTTGCTGATGGATCGTTGGGTCATCATTTACTATAGATTATGTCCTTTTATCATTATGTTGCTTATATGTTTACTTATATCCTATGCAGGTTCCTAGATCCATCGGGTGGCCAACTTTTGGTTGGTTTCCTTGTTGTTTTTGGTTCTCGGATCGTGGTTCTCTGTAGGTAGAGATCTGTTTACGCTCTAGTTGTTTTTGTTTTCTCTGGCATATTTTGTTCTGTTGGCTGGGTGGCCTGTGATGTTTTTATCTCTACTTATGCTCTTGAACTTTATCTTGTTGGACTGGTGGGCAGTGTCGTATTTTCAGATGTTTATTTTCTAGACTTATTCTATTTTTGGGAGTCGTATGTTTCTATTTTGGGTCTTTTGTGACTCAGTTGCGAGTCTGCTATGTATTTGGACTTATCTTTTTAGTCTGGGGTATTTTGCTCGGTATCCGTATTGATCTTGAAGGATGGAAGTAGGCTTAGTATTGTAACTCAGTCGATACTATTTGACATCTATTAATAGTATGTTATTTTCTTTGTGTGAAAAAAAAGATTAGCAAGTCCAATCACAATATTTTTCTAATGTTGAATATAGAAAGATCAAATTGATCATAAAAAATATATAATCACTTAATTCAACATTGCAATGAATATTAATAAAATTATATAGAACTAATTAGAGGTCCTTAACCATCCTCATAATCATTTAAGATAGCAAAATAAGGTGTGAAATCCAATTTAAGGTGCCCAATAAATCATGGATTCGATATATCATTTGGCACAATAGAACCTGTAGATAAAATCAAAGTTGCTTGCAATCCCTTTGAAATGTATAAGAAGATAAAAGATCACAATATCAACTGGCTGCGGAATTAAATCAATTACATGATATTGCATCAAATGAAAATTATTATAGATATGAAGCATTTAATCTTCCTTTCAATTTGCATAAGAGAAAAGTAGGCAAAGTTCAAAGCAATGTAATAACTGAAAGAAATATGAAATTTGTACCAAGCTGCAAAATTAATAGTGCATTTGGGGTGCAGAATGTAAAATTCATCGTTCAGAAGGGACAATATTTATCAGTTTTTGCATTCCATGCTTTCAGTCACGGAATCAAAAAACTGATCACAATCTTATTCATGATACAAATATCCTATAATGCCCTGTTTTGACATTACTACCTAAACTACTATTATATGTTGTATTTGTTTGATTTTGAGACTTTGTCGGTTGGACGACACTGTGGACATATGGTTCTAATATTTTCCCGATATATATATGTGTGTGTGTGATGTTAGTATTATGATCGGTAGTCATGTTTAGATATGTATCATGTGTTAATTATGTCTCATATATGCAAATTACTGAATGATGGGTACGTGGATACCGTTACAGTTATATGTTGAATAAATGAATGTTATGCCAGGTGCATGGCGACTAAATGAGTTTTATGTTGTTATGTTATGATGAAATGTATGTGTACATGTTGAGGATTTATGAACAATATTCTATATTGTATGTCAAGGATTGACTTACAGGTTAAGATGGCTAAGTGATAGCTGGATCCTATGAGGTGGGAGAGCCTCGGGGACATGGACTTCGAAAGATAAATGGTATGCGAGTGATGCATTATTTACTTACGCATGATTATTATGATGTATATTATGGCATGGGTGGGATAGGTTTCAGGAAACTCAACCGCCCAGATTGGTTATACGACGACAAACCGAGTACAGGTGCAACGCAGTTATTATGTCAGGTAGACATAGTCCCTTGTTCCATTAGGGGGGTGGACGCTTTACCCACCGTTTATCCCCAAAACCCAGAGTCATGGGAGGGTTGTGCTACAGCGTGCTCCCCAAGGTGTGTGATGATGACTGGTAGTTTCCTGCTGGAGAAACTTGGTCGATGTAGTCGACACTTCCGCTTACGGGTTCTAGATGGAGCCGGTCATGGCTTGACACTTCAGGGTAGTCCAACAAAGGAAAGGATATGATGTGGAAGTTAGTTGTGATGTGGGTAGATAGGTGTAGCTTGAAGTCGGGATGAAAACAAGATCTAACTGTGTCTGTGGAAAACCCTTGATTGATTATGTGTCGTAACTCAGTAATGTATGAAGTGTCATAACTTAATAAGATGCAGTTAGGTAAAAGATTGTACCATGCAAACTATGTTTAAACCTGTGTCAGTAAATGATAAATCTTGTGATCTTGATTGATGTGTGTGAATTAGTATTGTTAGTGTACTTACGCGAGGTATGTAAGCAGTAGCTATGCTTACATAACTCGCCTACATATTTATAAATTGCGTGAAATAATATTGAATAATAATGTTAGTTTTGTCGATTAATGTTAGAAAAGTTGATTAATGATTATTATGGTCAATTAATGATTAATAGTGTTGATTAGTAAACAAACTATAGTTAACCTAAGTAGTAACTAATGCGATTAATTAGTAATCCTTGATTGATTGTTATTAAAATTATTTTAGTCAAGACTAAGGGTTAAAATGTTAAATGTAATTATCATATCAATTGGGTTAATATTAAATTGGTCAGTTAGCATTAATTATGTGTTAATAATGTTAATAATGATAATAAAAGTATCATTATCATTAGCAATGGTTGTTAATTAGTTTAAAATATAAACTAGGGTGTAATTAATATGGAACTAGGTGAAGGAGTGATTAAATCTTAGTTAATATTGATTAATTAATATAAATGTACATTCCTAATGATGTGAGTTATATTAATAGGATTATTATTGATAATTGACAAATTAGATTAGTTTGAAATTATAATTAAAAAGGTAATTAGCATATTGGAAGTATGTTAAATCATTAATTTAATGACTAGGTTATTATTAATTAATCAATTGACAATTATTATTAAGTAATTAATTAATAGACCATAATCGGTTAAGTGATTAATACGAGTAATTGGATGTTGACTAAGAATAATGATTTATTAGTTATAATTGTGAAACTTGAGTTACAAGTCCATGAATGTAAATTAGAATTTAATGAGGTTGAACTTGTAAAAGTGAAACTCATGAGGTGGGTAGGTGAACCCACCCAATTGTTTAATTACTCAATTAAATAATGGAATTAATGTTTTAAGTCAAAATGAGGGGCTCGAGGAAGACTTGGAATTGGGGAAAACATTTATGTTAGAGATAGGGGTATTAATGGCATGGGGAAAGAGTCGACAAAGGGGGAATAAGGTGGAGAAGAGGAAGGGGGAGAAGGGCATCTTTACTTTGGGGGATATTTTGGAGAATTTTATAGGGGAGATAGAATTTCTAGAGGAGGGGAGAAAGGGGGTTCTTGTTGGAGAATTCATAGAGGGATCTAGTTGGTTCACTTGTACTCGGTTTGGGATCGGGGGTCCAAAGGGGTACCTTTGGAGCTGGGTGGTCAGCGAGACCTCGCCAATTGGCAGGGTGGCATACTTGTTTGGGCTGGTTGAGTTTCATAAGGGTTGGGGAAAAGCTTTTGGTTGCAGGATACTGCAGGACATACAACAAGCAGGGAACAAAAGGGAGCAACAATAAAACTAAAGGGGAATCTACTAGCTATTTTGAGGTATTTTCCTACAGGTATAAAATTCATTTCTACCCTGTAAATTTTACTATTTCAAGTTATGATTTTAATAAAATTTCTATAAATTTATTGTAAATAGGCACATGTACATATATGATTGTTGAACCTGCAAAATAGTAAATGTTAGAAACAGATAATTAGTAAATATATATTTGTTTCAAGTTGTAAATGTTATGTTTTTTTTACAACCAAAATTTAAACAAAACTAGAAATGAAAACATAATCAAAACTAGAAATGAAAACAGAAACAAAACAGAAATATGAAACATTGTGAAAATGAAGTAAACATGGATTTATTATTAAAAACTTATTAATTTTGGACTTGGGTCCTACATATCGCACAACTCACTCCCAGGAAACGTGCATTCATATACCCAACATTCAATAAGTGGTTGAAGAAAAATAAAATCAAGGCCAAAATAAAACCATTATAACTATCAAATGAGCATGAAAGTACAAAGTGAAAGCACCCAATAGTCTGCAGCTAATACAATACATGGCAAATTGAATTGTTAATTAGAGTATGCTGAATAATTCTTGAGGTGGGGACCCATTCGTTTTTGAAAAATGAAAGGGTTGTTGTTGGTAGAGGCCAACATAAATGAGGAAAAAAAACTAGTGTACATATATCTTAACTTTGGATCTATCATGTGTTAAGAGAGATCAAATCTCTATCTTGGTACAAATATTTCTAGACACTTGATTTGCATTTTAAGGGATTTGATCTCTCTCGACACTTGCACCTCAAGGGATGTACTTCATACAGTGCAAAACTATGGTAGTGCAACTGCAACCATCAAAGTCTACACATGTCCAACATGCCAAAAACCACATCACCTCTATCACAACCACAAAAAACCGAACTCTACCTCACACTCTTTGAAAAACATTGTAAGCTCATAGTATGACAAATGTGTCTTAAAAGAAAATGCTAGAGAAGTAATGCCAAGTCAAAGATAGCATTAATGCATTTAATATTGATAGTCTTGCAATTCTTTACAACTCCTAACTTGAAACATAACACAAAACATAATAAACCAGTTGATAAATGAAAGTCGCCTTGATATGGGGCCAAATAAGAGGTGAAAGTTGTTGATTAGCAGACATAAAACATTTTCTATAGTTTTGAACCAAAACTTAAGCTATAAAGTAAATATGTGAATATTAATATGTAAAAGAAAGAAAATTTCGACAAGCTGATTCATTGAGTTCTCATGGCTTGAAAAGCAAAGACTAACAAACCATAAACTTGCTTGCACTTCACTATTCTATATTTTTTAATGTCCAATCCGTAAACCATATGATAACATTCACACAACTTTATGCTAGTTCAATAACTTGTATCCCCACCTTCACATTATTGAACTTTAGTCACAAAGTTTGAATAAATTTCAAAACATATAACAAATAATAAATTCATTATTATTTTTTCTACGACATAAATATCTTTCTATACCTTTCTATGGTTTAAAGTCATCTAAAATTTAAAAAAAAATGAAATACCTTTCAAAGTCACCTAGGAATTGCACTTGGCTTCATCTGCACTTTTCGAGGGTGGGAAGGGGGGGGGGGTGTTTGAACCTAGTTCTATTTGTTAGTACAAGCCCCATCACCTCATTGCTTGCCTCTAGACCAAACTCTTGTGGGAAAGTCACCTACAACTTACACTTACTTTAATATTAAAAGATCTTCACATCATTACATGAATCACCATTAACATAGATTTAACATCGAGAGAATGCCATTGATTTATTTATGGATCACCATTAACACCTTGACATTAACATTAACATGGAGGGATTACCCATGATTTATGAAATTTGAAAGTTAATGCTTCAAAAGTGAGAGGAGGCAATATTTTATGAAATCATACCGCATTAGAATTTACATTCATTAAGCTTACACTCTAAGGTCACCATTAACAACATCTTAAATACTCTTTTTTTTTTCTCTTTTCTTATGAAAGATGAAATATGTTAGTTTAGTCTTTGTTGGTACTATCTTAAAACTTTGACATCTAGTTGCATCATTGTGTAAAGACAAAAGCTCGTCACCTATAATAACTTGTTGGTAATTTATAAAGGGGTAGACTTCCACTTTTGCTAGATACCTCTAAGTCTAGAGCCATTAACATGTTTCCTTGCATCTTAAAAATATGAACTCCTAACCAAGTAAAAAAGTGTTACATTTTACTCCAAACTAAAATAACAATTTCAACCCTAAATAATATCCCTAATGTCGAAACTATAAAAAATCATCATGTGATATCCACAACACCTAATCATCAACTCCATATATAACACCTAACCATCAACTCCATATATAAAGCTTAAAACATTACACCCCAATTATAATATAACCTCATGGCAAAATAATCTTAATCACTCTTTATTTATAATATTTTTAAAAATAAAATATTTGTATTTAAATATATATATATAAATAGTAAAATAAAAAGATGTGAATACGTCATTTACTGGTATAAAGTTGACAACATTGATAACTACTTTAAAAGCTACCACACCATTCATAATTGGTAATTACAGGCCATGACATTGATACAGGAGAAATAGCAAAATTGTTCACTCTTAACGCTACACGCTACACGTAGTAGTAATCCAAACAAAATCAGATAAAGTGTCTATCGCACTTTGCTAATATGCTGTGTCATATCAAGTAGTGATGGGAATAATACCTGGGTTGAGTTGACCACCATCCTAGCAATGAGATTAGGGCTTACGATAACTCTAAATTTGATTCTTATCTATTGTTGTTCTAAGATAAATAAAGTATAGATCATCAAAAACCAAAAATATTCTCAAAAACTGATATTCTTTTTATTACATAAAATAGTTTCCTATAGGAACTTTTGTCACTGATATATAATCAACATTAGGTTAAAATATTTCCCTATTGATATTTTGTGCAGATTTAGTAAATCTCTTTTTTTTATAAGTTGGTTGAGGATGTTTATAGGTATTATTCAGCTATAATGAACTATCGTTATACTGTTTGATTCAAATTTTGAATATCAATGATACATTTTTTTTTGCTGAAAAAGAAATAGTTCCCTATACAAACTTTTATCACTGATATATAAATAACATTAGGTCGAAAAAGGTCTCTAACATACTATAAGATGCTTTGATTACTCTCAATACAAAACTTGTCACAACTTGAAAATATTAGACAGGTTTGGCAAGTCATTTAAAATTTGTATAAAAAAGTTGATGCAAAGCACAAGCTTTATGGGTTATGCGTATACAAAATTAAGGATGCTAAATTGATTATATTTTATTACAAAAAAGTGAAAGGGATATATTTCATATACTATATGTATGTATGTTTTGAAAAAAAAAAACCAATGTATATATATTTTAACTTTCGATTATCATGTATTAAGAGATCAATTTTTTTTCCTGGGACAAATATTTTTAAATATTTGATTTGCATTTAAAGGAATTTAATCTCTATTTACACTTAAATTTAGGTTTGAATTGCATCTAAATTAAAAATAAATAAAATAAATTTAAATTTAGATTTGAATTGCATTTAAATTAAAAATAAATAAATAAATAAAATAAATTAGTGTAAATTCATCTTAACCTCAAAATTTATACATTAAAAAGTTTTTATTTGTATTACTCTATCTCATTTCATAAATCTTTAGATGCTTCCTTAATATTTAATATTTAAGAGATAACCTCTAAGAGTGCATTGACCGCTTTTTCTCTTATGTATGATAAATCTCACAAGTTTTCACATGATTTTTTTAATCCCTTTAAGTGGGGAGTAAATTCAAGGTTAAGATGGGGAGATGATAAGTGTAGACATATTGAATCAATTTGTATGCATGATAACCACATAATGATGTTTGACACAACACAATGTAACAACTAATTTTATGTGGTAATAACAATGGATCTTTCTACAACCTAATGTAGAGATTTTCTATTCATTTTGAATATTTTTGCCTTATTTTACATTTAACTTGGCCGTTGCTAAGGATTATGAAATTCTTAGTAGCAGTTTGTAAATAAAAATAAACAACTAATTTAAATATTTATTGCAGTAACATACCAAACAAACATGAACCCATGAATCAAATATGATTTTGTATTATGCTGTAAAAAATGGTTTACAATAGAAATTTACCTCAGAAGGTGAGTAGGTTGGGGGCCCTCACAGCCATACAAAGAGTGGTGCTCCGGGTCTCCAAGTTTCCTTGCTCTTCTCCAAATTCTCAAATGAAGTTTCTTTGCTCTTCTCCAAATGCTCAAATGATGGCCGAAGCTCAACCAAAATGGGAAACACAAGCTCAAAGGGAAGTTGGGGTTTCAATGGGAATTTCAGTAGCATAAGGGTAGGAAGAGTGAATGTTGGATGTGGAATGAGGGGCCTCCACCACCTTTTTATAGTAATTTTGGGTGGTGGTGTATTGTCCCATGGTATGGGTAGCCACTAGTATTGGCCAGTGGTATTTGATGGTTTCCCTCCTTTTTAATTTTATTTTGGTTATTTCCACTTTTTCTTTTTCTTTTTTGGGGATTTTGACCCTTTTGATGAGAGAAATAATATTTTTTTGCTCATTTGGTTACCAACTTAGGGATTTTTTGGGTTTTTGGTGGCCAAAAATGTAGAAAAAAAGGATAAATGAGTTATGTAACTAGGGGGATGAGCTAGGTGAACAATTTTTGGGTATAAGTTTTCTATGTGTTGTTGTGGAGAGAAAAACATCAACAATGACGTGAAGTAAATTGAGCATTTTAACTAACCTTCATTTTCTCTCTATAAGTGTACACTACTAACAAAATCTCTTATATATATATATATATAATGCTTTCCTTATTTTATGGCTTTCTTCTCATTAAATGAACTCTTATTTAATATATATTAAGTAAGAGTATGTTTATAAGGAGAAATTATACATATATGTAGTACTCTCCTTATTTTATGACTTTACTCTCATAAGATGATTCTTATTTAATATATATTAAATATGATGTTAAAACTTCAAATATTAGAGATTGACTCTAGAAATAGGTGCAAAGTTGAAGAGATTTTCCACTGCAAAGTTCAAATAGGAAAGATATTTTGCAATGCAAAGTACAAATAAGAAAAAATGATTTCTATTTCTAGATAAGTTTATATGAATTATTTTTTATTTTATTTTTATGAATGGCTTGATTTTTTTTAGATTTTTTTTCAATTTTAATGTCTTTGGAATTATTATTGACATATGTGGGTAATTTATTTGAAGGGTTGTCTTAATTTCAATTTGAAGGGCATATATTCAACTAACCCTTCAACGATGAAGAGTTATATAAATAATTGTACTTTCCACTTTCCACTTTCTCTTTTTCTTTTCCAAGGTAAAGTTTGTATTTGTATAGTGTTGTGTTTTCATGTGGTGGCGACTATTTTCCCATTCAAGGCAAACTAAATATATCGTTGTAAGACTCAACTATGAGATTTATCAATAAAGTTAAAACAATAAATTAACAATGTTTGTGTTATTATATATTGTTTTGTAAAAAAATATGAAAATGGAAGAAAGGTTATAGTCTTAATTTTTTTAAGAACAAAAATTTAAAATTATATATAAAATAAATGGATTACACTAGTATTATAGTTAAAATATAAATTAAAATAAAATAAATTTATTTAACATATTCTCCAAAGAATAATCAATTGAAAGCTTAACATATTCCCCAAAGAATAATCAATTGAAAGCTTATGATGCAATAGAAATTAATTGCCTCACATTAATAAAAAAAAAGTAAATTTATAATACATTTATATATTTTATTATTTATTATAAAGTACATCCAAATTTGTAATGAAAAGTTTTGTGAAATTGAATTATATAAAATTGGAAAAAAATATCAATATGTAGAAATGAAATACTATTAATACCACATGTTTTGATCAAATCAAAATTAAGATTTTAATTTTTTTGAAGGACAATTTTTATTTAATATTTATTACCATTACAACATAAATAAGTGTTTATCAAGGAGCATTTTTTTAGTTAAGAAGTACTAACAATTTCATTTCAATTCATGCATTTTGATTTGCCTATTTTTTAATTAGTTATACGTCATATAGAATTTATATTAAAATATATATATTAAAAAAAATGTAATTTGATCTGCATTTTGTTTGTATTGATATTGATTTATTTATTATATTAATTTGGATTTTCGAAAATAATAATCAATCTCTTATAATTTTTTATGAAAGTAAAATTTACACATTACTAATTTATAAACACTTTAAAAAATGATTTAGACTTTTTCCAATCACATTTTTCACATTTTTTTTAAAATTATTTTTACTCAAATTCCACTTCAAAATTTAGAAAACTTATTATTATTTTTTTAAAAATGAGATACCAATTGTTAAGATTGCATAAGTGCAGCTGAATTGATTGATGTATTCAAAAATATAATTTCAACAATGAAAAATTACAATTTAACCAAATATTGTATAACCTCAAAGTCCAAATCATATAACATTTAAACTACTCCATGAGTTTTTTTTCAGCAGAAAAAAAACGTACTATTGTTATTCAAATTGAATCAAATAATACAATGATAGATCTAGGTCTAATCCACATGATCCCAAAAACCTATACTCGAGGCATAAGCACCTATACAATATACTCAAAAGTGAAAGAGTTTATATAAACTTAAATTAAAGAATAATAAAAATATTGAAATGCCATCATTTTTTTTTGTTTGACAAGCAAAAACCAACATCTAATTTTAATACTAATTACATCGATATGTATTTATATTTACATCCATAAGTGTTTATATCTTAGAATTTGGGATGGACTAACATCTGTGCTTTTCTTAGATTGGACTGATAACACAAGTGTAGTGTCTAGATTGATTTTATGACAATTGTTACAAATTCAAAATAAACAATTATATAAAAAAAAGAATATCAAATATAACTAGTAGCTATGAATGGATAACTGGAAGCTAATGTATGGAAGCTTGTGCAACTACAGATAGAGAACAAGTAACTTGTTAGTGGTACTTAACTTGTGACCTGTCGGTGTTCACCCGCCTCAAGTTAAGTGGCTCTGCTAGTTTAGAATTTGGAGTGCACTAGAGCCTATGCTTTTGCGGCTGTGCTAGTTTAGAATTTGGAGTGGACTAGAGCCTATGTTTTTCCTAGATTACACTGGGATGAGACAACTGTATTGTCCACATTGATTTTATGACAACCGTTCCAAATTCTTTTTCAACCGTTCCAAATTCAAACTAAACAATTATAAAAAAATATAAAAAATAACTAGTAGTTATGCATGTAGTTGATGCATGGATAACATGCACTTGTGCAACTACACATGAAGAATAAGTAACTTGTTTGTGACACTCACCGACCACAAGTTAAGTGGCTTGCTTGTATAATATAAATGTATTTTTAATTTTATTATTAAAAGGTGTTTATATTTTATAATTTGAGATGAATATTTCTAATACTTAAGTTGTGTAACTATATATGAAGAATAAATAACTTTATCGTGACTTTCACCTATTACAAGTTAAATGGTGTACTTGTATAATATAATTGTATTTTTAATTTTAATATTATAAGTTGTTTATATTTTTTAATTTGGGATGAACATTTCTTATACTTAACTATAACGTTTCAACATTCACGACCACACATTAAATAGCCATACTAATATTATACGACATCACATTTACAAAATGACTTGCCTTATCAATTTGTTAAGATGTTAACCTCCAAACAAGTTGGCAATGTAATATTATGATAAGTGACCCAGCAAAGCGATTTTTTAAATATGTTAGGAGGTTAGACAACATTTATCTAGACATCGTAAGATCATCCACGCAACGTTTTTATTTATTTATTTTAATTTTCTATTTGTAGGTTGAACTTATTAGGAGATCCATGCGAGCATTTTAAAATTTAATTTTCTATTTTTAAGTTTGAAATTATAAATTATAAATTATTAGGAAATCTATGCAGGCTAAAATGCGATTTTCTATTTTTAAATTGAAATTATCAGAATGAACCATGCATCAATTTTCTTTTGTAAATTTTCTAATTTTAACTTGAAATTAGTATTGAAGGTGGATGGCATCATGGCATAATACAAGTGGTTCTACTTACCAGTCCACGGACCGGACGATAAAAGGAATATGTTCATCCACGGTAAGTACATAATTGTTATAATTGCACAACCCTACCGTGGAAGCGACGAGAACGCAGAGCCGGGCAGGGGCTTTTTCATGTTTTGATATCTGAATTTGTGAGGGCAAGTTGAAGTTTCTTTCATTTTCAGGGACTGGGCCTTTTTTCCTTCACAGATCGTGCTTCTGTATTACGGTCAAGGTATTGTTTTCCCAATAATCGGCTGCCTTTATGGTGATGTTTTAGCCAGTATCTGTGATATTGATTTTTTGTTTTTGTTTTTGTTTGAGGGTCTGTATTTTAAGGGTTTGTCTGGGTTGGGTTGTTTTATTTTTCTTTTGTATGGAAGGTGAATGCCCAATTCATTAATGGCGACGGCGACGACTGCTTCACCGCCAAGCAGTAGTACTTCCCCTATAATTGACCCATCTCCTGATCCAAATCCAAATTCGCCGTCTTCCCCAGAGACCGCCGATGAAAAATCCTCATTGCTATACGTATCATTCAATCAGGACTTTGGGTGTTTCGCCTGTGGTACCGAGCAGGGTTTCCAGGTTTACAACTGCGATCCTTTCAGAGAAACATTCAGAAGAGACTTCACCAATGGCGGTATTGGGGTTGTGGAGATGTTATTCCGATGTAATATTTTGGCGCTCGTGGGCGGGGGTTCGAATCCCCAGTACCCGCCCAATAAGGTCATGATCTGGGATGATCATCAAAGCCGCTGTATCGGGGAGTTATCCTTCAGGTCTGAGGTTCGAGCTGTAAAGCTGAGACGGGATCGGATTGTGGTTGTGTTGGAACACAAGATTTATGTGTACAATTTCGTGGATTTGAAGCTGTTGCATCAGATTGAGACGATGGCAAACCCTAAGGGTTTGTGTACGGTTTCTCATGCTCCCAATAGCTTCGTGTTGGCGTGCCCGGGCTTGCACCGTGGGCAGATGAGAGTCGAGCACTATGGCCTCAAGAGGACCAAGTTTATTACTGCCCATGATTCTCGCATCGCCTGCTTTGCGCTTACCCTTGATGGCAGCCTTCTTGCGACTTCTAGTACAAAGGGGACTCTTATAAGGATCTACAACACCCTAGACGCCACTCGACTGCAAGAGGTATGCCTTCCATTTCTACCTACTCGTGTTTGAAAGATTTGTGTTGGCTGGTAAAATTCCCATCAATCCTTAGTTAAAGTCTTATGCTTTGAAGCATTGACCTTAAAAAACCTTCTTCCCAACACAAGGGTTAATCAGGATGGTCTCTTTGGAAGTATATTGGCATTAAAAGATCAGCTCTTTGTTTGAAAAGGGTTGATGAGGATCTTATATATTATTTCTAATTGATTGAGCAATTGGGGAATTGATCTGTGTGCCTAAATACTGATAGATGAAGTTTGTGATAATTATGATAGGGCTTTGAGTCACTGCCGGTCAGTAATATAGATTGGGTTAAAATACTGTTAGTATAATTTGTGGCGTTTATGTTAAGAATAAAAGTAAATTTCCTGTACATTTCAGCCCATCAGAAGGTGTTTAAACTTTAAACATAATTTAGTGATGTGGATATTAGGCTGTATAGTGTGTTATGTTTGAGGAAGTAAAATGAAGTGACCTTATCTATATAATTATGTTTTCTTGATAATGCAATTAGTTGAATTTCTAACCTTTTAGCATTGAGAAGGACAAGGTTCATAGCCTTTCACAATATACTCTAGGCATCATAAAAATTCAGTTGTCCTTTCTTTCAACCATTACCATATTGTTTGTACTGCTTTAACTTGATCAGGTGTTTACCTGTCATTATTTCTATGTTACCATTTAATCCCTGTTATGTTCCTTGCTGGAGAATAGCTGATAAGTCCAGACAGAATCTGCTGTCTTAAATGAAGTGTATTTGCTGAAACTGCTGGATTACTCAGGTTTCAGTAAAATTGCGTGACTTTTATATCATTACATGTATTTTTAATGGAAACAAATATTTTCAGGTCAAAACGGAGAAAGTTAAATGTGTTTTTGATATTAAAAAATTGAAATTGAAATCTAATTTTCTGAATGAGATTTGGCATACTTGAAACAAAGGAGAATATCATCGGATATTTTTCAAAATCTTTGAAACAGATTCTTTAGGGATATTAGATATTGCATGTAAGTACGAAAGATATATTTCTAGAGAAGGGCAACAAATTATTCCCAAAAAATGCTCTGCTATAATGCTTAAAGGCTTAATTAAAACACCTATTTTTCTTTTGCAATTTATCTTTTGCAGGTGGGAATTTTCACAATAATCTTTTATGAAATCTTAAACATATTCTCTTCATAGCCGGGCATGAAGAGTGGTATTTGCTTCAACTGGGAACAGCTGATTTATAACATTGTAACAATCCCTCAAGTAATGAGCTACAATATTGAATGATGGTGATTTCTCCTGTACGTTTATAAATATTGTTTTAAGTCTGAATATAATTGAATGTAGGTTCGTAGAGGTGCTGATAGAGCAGAAATCTACAGTCTGGCCTTCTCTTCCAGTCATCAGTGGTTGGCAGTTTCAAGTGACAAGGGAACAATTCACATTTTTGGCCTCAATGTACCAAGGGCAGGAGAAGATCCAAGGAGTGTTGATGCTATGCAAGGTCTCTCAGGCACAAATGGTTCTAGTGGTAATTTAGTCATTCCCTCACTGGGAGCTAATCCCAGCTCTTCACTTTCTTTTATGAGAGGTAAGAATTTGAGCTTGAATTTTGATATGTAATATATGTATATAATTGTGTTGTTTGTTCAAGGTAATGTCAAGCACCAAATGTGATAATAATCAAATGTGAGCACTGAACATTCATTTTGCAGGAGTACTGCCAAGATATTTTAGCTCTCAGTGGTCCTTTGCTCAATTTCACTTGCCAGAGGGATTACAATTTCTTGTAGCTTTTGGCCATCAAAAGAACACTATTGTCGTTGTTGGCCTAGATGGAAGGTAACTTGACAAATATATATTTGCTGCTGAATGTTATTGATTGGATGGAATTTTGTTAGCATTACTGATGTTTAACAAAATTAAGATTTGACATAATAAAAACAATACACAAACACTCTTCTGAGGAAAAGATAAAAGTCCCTGATTACTTTAGCATTGTTATTTCATGTATGCAGCTTCTATAGATGTTCATTTGATCCTGTAAGTGGTGGCGAAATGGTGCAAAAGGAGTATGCTAGATTTCTGAAACCAGATGAATCGTAGTGACAACTGATGTTTGTTCATTGATCTTGTAAATGGTGGTGAAATGGTGCAAAATAACACTGAGATTTATGAAATCATATGTATCTAGTGACAACTGAGGTTTGTTTATTGGGGATTTTCAGCTGTATTGAATGGAATTTAGTTATAATGAAATTGACTCTGCTTGAACTGAGTTTTATGTAATATAAATGTTGTATTGGTCAAGTAGTATTGTACAGTATCATTGTAACAGAAATGTTCTCAATAAAATATTCTTATTTCTTTATTATGTCTTGCCTAGGTATTTGTACTGGGATTCTTAATCTCTTGGTATTCTGTGATGAACAATTTCAGTGTCTTTAGTATGATATGAACTAAAGAATCTCAGCTAAGTCCCTTGTCATGAATATGATGCAACTTATAAGAGAGCAAATATATAAGCTCAGCTAAGTCATGAAAGTAATCCAAAACAGGATGTTCCAGAATCCTTGTCGGTTGCTATTACAGAATTTCATCTTCTGATTGCTTCTTTCTTAACATACAAATCTTGAGAGATACTTGTAGATGTAATTCAGATACACTTTTATTTCCATTAATAAAACTAAACTACGAGTTTTCTAGGAGACGAGCAATTTCAACGTGGAAGGTCTACTAGTCTAGGCATCCTAGTGGTGAGGCTGCAATAATTGAGGCAAAATCATGAATGACAACTATATATTCTACATTGTTTGTTCTGTGAATGAGGAAAATGCTTGCTCAAACAATAATTGAGACTAGTCGCTTTCTTATATAAATGGAGGCAACTTATGCACCAAATGCATCCCCCGGTGATGGAGCAGTCTTTATAGATAATAATGGGATCTCTCAAGGGATAGTTTGGGATATTAGTCTGTTCTTAGTTTAACTTTTTATGCACTTGAAAAAGTTATCTCATCCCAAGCTTGCTTGCTCAGAACGAAGATTTATCATTCCAAGCTTGCTTGCTCAGGATGAAGATTCCTCTAGTTGTGGTGTTAATGCTAACCTGCCTATCTATGGTTGATGATTTCTTTTACTAAAGAGTTTACTATTAGAGTTTCTTCAGAAGTTTTTTATTAGATGTATTTTTTAGGCTTGTAATATTTGTTCTAAAATGAATTTTGCTTCTAGACCTTGACCATCCTTTTTTGTTGAAGATAGTTTCAGTAGAAAAGAGGAATTCACTTCACAAAATGCAATTGCAACCACAATTGAGGAACAAAGGAAAAATGTTAGGTTTACATCCATAGAATTAATACACTGTTCAAATTCACAAGTGATAAATGTGGAGCTTTCAATATGTAGTGATAATGTGGATGCTGAAAGACGAAAAAATGCATTTTATAAATCATATTTACTTAACCAAATTTGTTTTCTATACTCGTCCTTTTGAAAAGGTGTTAACCCACTTTTTCTTTGCTCACATTTCACATTTTGTTTCGTTTTCATTCTTAATGCCCTATCTTCTCCTTTGGTAGAGTACCATGTGGCATATTAAGTAAAAAATATTGGGGCTCCTGTTGTAGGCAGGGTGGTTGGGGCGGTTAGCTGTGGCCGTTCTCACTTCGGATCGACTTCATGACTCGTGCTCTTGAGACGCTTAATCCATGTGTCCGTGCCGGTAGTATATGAAAAAAAAGAAAAAAATATAAAATTTTAAAGCATTTTTTATGTCTCGTTTAAGCCATGTGCCTGCGGCAGTAGTATATGAAAAAAAAGAAAAATATTAAATTTCAAAGGATTTTTGATGTCTCGTTCTACTGTGATACTATGTCGGACATAATAAAGAAACAAAGATAAAGAGAGTGAGTTTTTATATGTCGGACATAATAAAGAAACAAAGATAAGATAAAGAGACCGAGTTTTTATAAAGCAAATACGAAGAAGAAAAATATTGGAAAAATGTATAACAACTTCATTTTTTTATCATATGAAATTAAATTTTCATTTGTATAAATTTATTTAAAATTCAGCACGAATAAATTAATGTATACAATTTAAATGATGTTTTCCATTATGCATTTTTTTTTTCTTTGGTCTTTGAGGGTAATAAATTTAAGCTTTGCGAGTGTGGTGTCTTACATGATTTTTGGGAATTAAAGTTATTATGTTTCTATCACTAATTATAGTAAAGCTAGGATTGAAGTTGCCCCAACTCAGATTCTTCTACTTAATTTATTAAGGGATTGGGAGTCTGGAAAGTTAAGGAATTGTTCTTACTTAGGGTTTTGCTATTAAGTAAGGCAACTAACAATTAAGTAGAGATCTTGACTTTATCAAGCCATAAGTATATTATAAAAGATGTTCATCTTTGTAAACTCGTTCGAAGGCACATTTCTTAACTCAGATTTGATAAGATATTGTATCATCAAGTTTTAAGGAAACTCAATGTCCTTATATACAACCAAGTCAATGCAATGACAACTTTAAACCTCTTCATCCACCTTCCTTGATATATATCTTGTCAAGTGTAATTGGAAAATGCACTTAAAACAACATGATAGAAGGGAGCATTGGATGACTTTTGAGGTGAAACAATTAATCATCCCCACATTTGAAGTACTTCATTGCATCCACCTTCATTGCCCCATTATCAACTTGGATACAATGGGATGATAGGTTAAATGCAGGATTGATTCTGTGAATTTGTGTTGAGAAGAGTTTATTGTCATGTCTACCATTGGAAACTTTTTGTTACCCTTGCTCTGTGTATGGAAATAATGTAGATTTTGGAGCACTGGAACAAAGGTATAATCTTGAATAGAGGAGCTCATGATTCCTTTAAATCAATGGAGGTCAAATGTTGACTTTGACAGATGTGCACTATGTGAAATGGAGGAATTGACAAGAAGGGCTCGATGCCGTGAGAGAGGCATTCAAAGCAGATTCAAGAATGTTATGGGCTATATCTAATAAAATATGACATAGTGGAGATAATGAGAAATAAAACATGAATTGAGTTGTAGACTCAAGGCATCAGCAGATGATTAGGATTGAACTCAAGTGGAGATTCTATAGAACAAAAAAAATGCCTTTGGAGATCTCGAGGAAATCATAACATTCAATTAAAAAGGGGAATAGAATAAGAAAAACTTGAAGGAAATGCAAGGCCAAACTAGAAGCAAATGAAGAAAGGAAAAAGGAGGAGCAGGTGGAACGGATGAATTCAACACCTCTCACATGTTAGGGGGAATATATTGAATGGGATAGAGGCCAGCAAGGGAAGAAGAGATAGTCCAACAAGAGCTACTATAAACAATGAATCAATCAACCAACAATTAGGCTTCAAAGGTTGGTGGTAAGATTTGAAGTTTGAAATGGGCATGTACCCTTTCAATTATGTTTAAAAACATGGTTTATGGGTTTGTATTTATGGCTAGGTCAGCTTGTAAGGCAATACTCTTGTTGAATATAATGTTGCAGTCTTATAATTTTAAGGTTATGCAAGACTAATAATATAATATTCCTTTTTTTAGGCTTTTTTGGAACAATGGAGATTGCAATCTTATGGTTTGGTTGCAATCCTATTTTAATATATCATATATAGGTCATTATTGTTGAAACAAAAAAATTGGGATAAATACATTTGGACAACTTGCTAGGAAGTGTCCAACAATCAAATTTTAGTGGGATTCTTGGGGCCATGATTCTCTTTGTTTGGTTTTTCTAGGAAAATTTTGTCAATAAATATCCCCCAAATTGTAAATTTATGTATTGATTTTTTGTGGAGACTGCAATCTACGTCACAACTAGTCCTTAAGATTGCATATCAAGGCCTAGGTTTGGATAAGTGTAGGTGATCTAATGCAAGTTTCACTTTCAAATTTTTTATTTCTCAAGGTGTCATCTATGATTCCTTCAATCCTTCCCAACAAACAAGATTCCACATTGCTCCTAAAAAACAGTGCAAGGAAAATGAGGCTGTAGTAAATTATAAAACCGCTCTCTCTTTATAACAAGAGTTATTTTATTATGGAGAAAGCAATTTTCGATCCCTTTAATTTACTTCAATTTAAAGGTTGCTTAAAAACTTATATTTTACTAGGATCATGGATTAATTTCCAAGTTCAATGGGCTCTAGCCTTAGCTCTCATATATCCACCATTGGACATCTCAAGCTTAAAATCTCACTTTAAAGGAAGCTTATATCCAAACCCACAGTTATAGTTATTTCATCTTGGGATTTGATTTTATAAAAGATAGGAATCACATTTTTCAATTTGGCCTTTGGTTCTCAAGTCATTCATGTTTATGAACGAATCCTTGGTTTCCCTATTTTAATTTTGATCTTTCCATGAATATGTTTTCTTCAGCTCCTTTGTAGGTTTGGCTTCCCAATTTCCCCTTGCAAATTTGGGGGGTCTAGATCATTGAAGCCAATGGGGATGTTCTGGTGAAATTATATTTTTTTCTCCACGAGTATGTTTTCTTCATCTCCTTTGTATGTTTGGTTTCCAAATTTCCTTTGCAAATTTGGGGTCTAGATTACTGAAGCTAACGAGAATGCTATGGAGAAATTCTATTTTTTTCTTCAAAGAGTTTGGTAAAATACATTTGATAACATTATCAAATATGTACATTAAAATGAACCTCACCAAAGGGTCTTCTTGAGGAAATCTAATTAAATCTAATTAAAGGGAGTCATTCTACATAGAAAAAACATGGATTACAAATAGTTAACTTTTAAATCTGTCATGTTTTTCCTATGGGCACATGGATACATTTTATATGAGTCCTATTGGTCCATCTATATTGGAGTCCCAAATGTAGGTCAAATTCTACATAGCAAAAAATATGGATTACACATAGTTGACTTTTTTAGATCTATGTCATGTTTTTCCCCATGGACACATAGTTAACTTTTAGATCTATGTTGTGTTTTTTCCTATGGGCACATAGTTAACTTTTAGATCTACGTTGTGTTTTTTCCTATGGGCACATGGATACATTATATAAGTCCTATTGGTCCATCTATATTGGAGTCCTAAAAGTAGTTCAAGGAGAGAAGTAGAAATTGGATATGACAATTCTAATTGGTAGTAAGGGGTTAAGAAATGTCCACCATTTGACTAGAAAATCAAAGATTCATTTGAAGAATTAATTATAGTTAATGGAAAACCATAAAACCAACATTCCATCCCAAAACCATTTTGGTTGAACCAATTGATAAATTATAAGAAAAATTGTTATTTTTTTATTTAAATTTAATTTTAATATTATAACATAATATTTTTTCCAAAATATATATTTAAAACAATATAAAATAAAATTATATATTTAAAATAATTATTATATGTTTAGTTTTATAAGTAAATGTTATGTGATCTTATAAAAACATTTTTCGAAGTTTTTAAAAAAATTATAAACATAAAATAATATTTAAAATAATTATTTTTTTATAAATTTATAATTAATATAATAATGATTTATCAAAAAATATAATTATTCATAAAAATATAATATAATATAATAATAAACGTAAAACAATAATTTATTTGAAATACTTTTTTTTCCTATACAAACATAATTCTAAATACAATTGTGAATAACTAAAATAAACATACACAATACCAATCAACCACATCTAAATAACATAAAACGCTACAAAACTATTTCATCACATATCATTTCCATCAAAGTTCAAGAAGTTTTACAAGTCCAATTTTTTAAAAGTTTATTGGTGTGTGTTCATTATCTTTATATTCTCTAATCTAGTCTTTCCCGCTCAACAACATATATTACTTAATATAAATTCATATAATAGAAATGAAAACAATATTGACAAGTAAAATAAATGGATAATTAATTTATATTATGATATTAATATTAATAATTGCAAATAGGTATGTTAAGTGATCTATTTTAAATGATTATTACGAAAATAGTTTTTTTTTTTATTTAAATTATTATTATTATTATTATAACATGATATTTTTTAAAAATACTTAATTAAAAAAATATAAAATAAAATTATGTACTTTAAATAATTATCTAAAATATTTGTAATTTGTGTAGTTTTATAAAAATATATAGATATGTTTTTTTATCAATTTAAAATTGGTTAAAAATACAAACATTAATAAAAGCATGATTAATATTTAAAATAATTAATAATTTTTATAAAGTCGTAATTAATATAATAATTATTTATTAAAAAAATAATTATTCATTTAAAATATAATGTAGTGATAGATGTAAGAAAAACATTTTATAGAAATATCTAGGAAGGTGTGAGCTATAAAGCTATATATATATATTTTTAATGATAATTTTTAAAAGATAAATTGATCTTTTTACTTTCATAAATGGTATATAGAAATAGCCGTGGCAAAGAATTCAGTATGGAATTTAATTATTATTTTTTTCACACAAGAAAAAATCAGTTTTTATATTAATGAAAAAGCTGACCACAATTAATGATGTACAGATTTATAGATAGATCGACATAAGAGCCTTACAAAAGAACAATCTATTCGCTAGGTCAGATCATAGGCCTAGAGATACATCAATGAGAGTGACTCAAACCATAGTGACCCTAATCACCGATACAAAGCTTATAATCAAGTGTTACATGAGATGAGTGCCACATCATAATAAGCATTTTTCTCAAAATTATAGCTGGAAGATGGCAGTCCATATTGAAACAATATCCATAACAAACACTGGTACATGCAGTCATTGTATCAGAAGAGGTTCAGCAAAAAGGAATTGACTTGAACACCCCCTCTGAATTCTTCGCATAAAAGACGACCGTTCATATCACCCAGAGATATTTTCGATAATCGGTCGGCAATTACATTGTGTTCCCTGTAGATGTGGCTGAAATCTAGAGAGTCAAAACAAAAGAGAATCTCCCTTACTTTGTTCATCCAATGCTTCAAGAGTAATGAATTAAGATGTGCTCCCTTATCCACTCAGTCAATATTGCACTTAGAGTTGCCAAAAATCCACATGGATCGGAGAGAGAGGGATCAAGCAAAAATGAGGAGAGGTCCAGAGTGCAATCAACTCGACCCTCGTATTAGTACCAAATCCCGCAACTATTGAGAGGTGAAAAGGACACCAAAGGGTTGAGATTTAAAACCCCTCCAGCTACGCATTTTCTTTCCTGCTCAGCCCCGTCGAAGTAACCATGAGGGAAGGGATAATCATCTGCCATAAACGATAAGCTTCTCAGCTTAGGAGACACAGTCCTCCCCATGTAATCATTGAAAAAAGACACAATTTTTGCAGCCACCATGTATATGGAAGGAGAAACATTGTTGAAGGTTGTGTTATTTCTAGCACCCCATACTTGCCAAAAACTATACAGGGTAATAGAAAATATATTCTTATGCTTTAGAGCCCAAAGATGCATGTTGTCAACAATAGATTGTCCTGCCCATGTAAACTGTATGCGCATGATCAACGATAGTTCACTTATAACTACCGTGAAAAATGTGCATTCACCAAAGAGATGTGAAGTCGTTTCACAGGCCTGCATACATAGCGCACATCTACTAGGACCGACTAAACCTCTTTTTTTCAAATTACTCCATGATAAAATCTTATCATTTAAGACAAGCTAGGTGAAAAGTTTTACCTTCACCGGGGTGGCTTCCTTCCATAGCCAAGGGATCCACCATGACACATTGACGAGAGTAGACTCTTCAACATATTTTTGGTATGCCAACGCCGCAGTGACACCTCCAGTAGTAGCATTATAAGTCCATGCGAGAGCGTCCTCTTGATCAATCAATGAGATACCCGCATGAGTGAGAGAGTCCACATATCGATCCCACTCACATCCGCCAGTACTCCAACTAGTTGAAGGTCCCCCAAATTTATCCAACAAGATCTCAAACCAGGTAGAGAGACATAAAACTGGTTGATCACATATAAATGCTTACTGTGCAACACCCTCAGTAGAGCAGTAGATAGAGTAAAGTCCCAGTTAACACCAGAGATAGGGTCAATATGAGCATAAACTTGAGTGCCTCGACCAATGACCCATGCAATGGACGGATTAATCAAGGGAAAAGTTTTCGTGAGACTACGCCAGATGGTGGAGGCCGTGTAAGAACCTTAAGAGTGTTCTTGAAACAAGTAAACAACAGGTAACCTCTTCAAATACTTAATTCTAATGACCCTGCCCCACAAACCCCCATTGAAAAGGGCACGCCAGAAGCTTTTGGTGCAAAGATTTGTTAAATAAACTCAATTTTTTGATACCCCATCCACCAGAGGATTTTGGAAAAGAGATAGCCTCCCACGCGACCAAGTGATACTTATAATGACCAATATTTCCTGCCCATAAGAATCGAAAGAAGCACCTTCGTAAGGCAGATAAAACTCCCTCAGGAATACATAACATAGAGAACCAATAAACCAGAATTTCCTGTAGTACCGAAGTAATCAAAGTGAGGCGTCCCCTAAGGGAAAGCCATTGAAAATACCAAGAGTTGATCCACATTATGTACCTTTGAGATGAGCCAATGAGCCAATTCCAATCCGCCTTAAGATAGCCATTTGGATTCAATAAGAAACCCAAGTATCGAAATCCGACATTGATGTCAACCCACTTATAAGGTAAGAGATGCCTCAAAAGAGGAAGGGGCCTCAATATTCAAGACATGATAAATAATGGCCGACTTGGGGAGGTTGACTTCCATCCCAGAAGCACGACAAAAAGTAGCAATTAACTCGCGAAAGCAGTGCCATTCCTTCAAAGTGGCTTCACTAAATAAGAGCACGTCGTCCACAAGCAACGCATGAGTGATGTAACAAGCACTTGCAACCTTGATCCCTCTTAACAAACCCTTATATTTTTCATCCTTAATTAGTAGACCAATACCCTCAATAGCAAGAATGAACAAGTAGGGTGATAGGGGGCACCCCTGACGAATACCTCTCTTTCCCTCAATCTAAGAAGAAGGAGAACCATTAACAAGTACGACATACCTAACTGAGGTAATACAGGCCATAATCCAACCAATGATATCCGAAGTTAGTCCGACTTGTATGGGGATAAACCTCAAGAAGTTCCAATCCACTCTGTCGCAATATTTAACCAAGTCCAAATTTAGGATGAGAGCCTCGAGTTTCTTCATCTTTATTGAGTGTAGTCCCTCCTGTCCCAGCCCAACCGCATCCAGAATCTGCCTACCAGGTAAGAAGCCAAATCGTTCTTCAGATATGAACTTCCTCAGGTGGGGCTTAAGCTGCTCTGCAATGACTTTGGCGATAATCTTGTACAATAGGTTGCATAAGGAGATTGGTCGGAAGTCATTAAAATCCACCGGACAATCCTTCTTTGGGATAAGTGTAAGGTAAGTTGAATTTAAGTATGAAGGGACCCATTCTTTGGTGCGGGATTCATCCACAGCCACAGTCATTTCATCACCAAATAGATCAAAGAAATGAAGGTAGAATTCGACGGTCCATCTGTCAGGACCAGGGCTCTTGTCCTTGGAAAAACATTTTAAGACCTCCAACACTTCCTTCTTCTCAACAAATTTACCAATCTCCTCACAACATGCTGGACTGAAATAACGAGGGAAGTTCAACACCGTCTTCAACTGGCACAGTAAGCTGGAAGACACCTCATGTGTGAATATTCCCTTAAAATGTGTCGAAGCCGTTTGTTTAAGAGAGGATTGATCACATATCACCTTGTCATCAATAGTTAGATCCCAGATCAATTTAATTAGTCTTCTCTGGCTGTAAAATTTATGGAAAAAGCGATTATTGTTGTGACCCGCTCTGATCCATAAATCCTGGCTCTTCTTCCGCCAGGTCTCCTCCCAGAAGAGGAGGATCTTCAACCTTTGAGATTCCAGAGCATAAAGTTTCATTTTACGAGCCTCCGAAAATAAGCCCTCATCAAGCTGGGTGGAGATAGTTTGGATCTGCCTCTCAATATGCCCCAATTCTTTGTGCAACAATTTATTCTTATTCGAATCCCATGAACGCACCTCCTTCCTTAGCAGAGTGAGTTTGTACCAGAAAAGTTTTAATGGAGATCTGAAATCAACCGATGACATCCTTGACCAAGAATGTCTTACAAAAGAGCTAAAAGTGGGGTCTTCCAACCAAGCTGAATTAAATTTGAAAGGATAGTAGCTATAAGCACAGTCAAAATCTAATTGCAAAATAATAGCACTGTGGTTGGTAAAACCAACTGAATAGGTCCAAGACATGTACTTGTTCACACAATCACAGAGAGATTCTGAAACATAAAACCGATCCAACCTCTTGACGATGCTCGCCACTCCAGTGTGCCTATTAGTCCAGGTCGTCGAAATAATCACAGGTTTTATATCAACCAAGTTTGCATCCTCAAAGAGGGAGAGAAAATACTCCGCCAGCGGATCAAGTGATTTTCCATGCCCCACACCTCGTCCACATAAGTAGTAAAATTGAGGTCACCAACCACAATAGTATGGCCACCAGATAAAATACCAGATGAAACGCACGATCCCTAAACACCTTTCTCTTGCAGTAAGGCCCATAGATGTTTATGACGCTGACCATGTGCGTAAAGCCCTTAAGATAACCTTCAATCATGACACCTGCAATAGTGTGGAATTCCCACATATTAGCCATATCAGGGTTCCAAGTGACCAAAGTGCCCCCCCAAAAAACCTGAGGAATCCACCCCTGTTGCCAACCATCCAAGTTTTAATTTGAGGAAAAAATTAACAGCAGAAAAGCTCGAAGTCATGGTTTCTTGAAACAAAAAAAATGAGGATTAATGGTAGAAAGTAAGCGTTTGATAGTAGCTCGCTTTGGATAGCTACTCAGTCCACCCACATTTAGAGACAACAAATTCATGAGGTAACCCTTGGGCGGGCTGTGTCTTCTCTAAGAGCCCCAGAGACAGGAGAATCTAATGGCAGGTCCCTTGGTAAACCTAAATAAAAAATTGATGAAATCGACGGATTGTGACAAATACCCTTTCCTTCCCCTTTAACTTTAGTCCCTTTCCTAGTCCTTCGGATGGTGACGTTACCATTAAAGATCGAGTTAATGGGAATGATCGAAGGATCCGCCTGCGGAGATGAAGAGTAGACGGGAAGGGGCCTGCTAGAAGGGTCTGGATCACCTAAAAGTGGGAGTGAGTTGTCCAAGTCAACAAGAGGATATGGCGAAAGGAATATATCCAAATACTTGTGCTGGGACAATGGTAGAGGGGGAAGCTAGCCACCGAATCAAGCTCAAAACCAGGAACAACAGGAAGACTCTCAGAGACAGGCTGGGGAGCACACAACGAAGAAGAGGAAAAAGTGGGGTTCAATGAATGGGATTCACGTTTGTTCGAGCAACCCTTCAAACCAGACGGAGTATCCAACTCCGACAACATGACCTGTCCCTCCAATACAGTAGGAGCCAGAGAATGTACGGGAGAGGATGTCTTAAGAGGTCCAAAAGGGAGGGCATTTGATAGTTCTTCAGTGAACAAGAACTTGAGTAAAGAAGGAATGGATGAAGAAAAATTATCGACCAGATTTGCTACTGAGGAGTGGTCCAAAGACAGGAAATGTCCAGTTCTTCGTCCGACGATTCCAAACCTGAATTTTTCTGAACACCATGACTCACCATAGCATCCGAGCCGAGAGAAGGACAATGTAGTTTGGTGTGTCCAGTCCCATGACATGCATGACATATGAACAAGATTTTCCAGTAATCTAAAGTTTGTATAAATGAGCCACCATCCCACATGACTTCGAGGTCGCCCATTAAACCCTCAGTCGAGTCAATTTCAACCAGCACTCGAGGAGTCTAATGCTCAATACCGTAAAGTTTCTCCTCTTCAATCATAATAAATATACCAATAGAATTTGCAATGGCCGTAAAAACCCTTGAGCGACCAACATTGGAGAGGAAGGCCCAGGAGTAAAACCCACAAGTGGCATTTTCTCATCTTTTCCTTCCTGGGATCAAAACCGACATACCACCGGGAGAGAACCAAAGAGCCATGCCAAATGACCCAGAAGCGACTTTCAATGTTATTACTGTCTTCCTCAGAGAGAAAGTGAAACAATATCCAGCCATGAGATAACAAAAGGACTCTTGGAATATTTTTGATAAATGGTTTCCACTTCCTACGAACCCAGTCCAACAGGTCAGGATGACTGAGGGATAAGTACTCAAACTTATTGACCAAAGCCCTTTCACTAAAGGCCATGACCATGTCAGAGGTTACATATTTTCCCAGGACGTAGAGAGCCCGTCCTTTTCTCACCGGTTCAAAAGGGAGCAAGGAGTCCTAATGCATAGGATTCTTCACGTTTTTTCCACACCGCTTACAACCAAGTGTCGGGACACCTGTCCCGTTTGGTATAACTTCCAGGAAAACCAACCTGCTGGAACCATCAACACAATCCCCTGAAGACAACCTAACATCATGTGACCCAGGGTTATAAAAAATAACCGCCAAAGAAGGATTTGTCACAACCCTCAAGGTTTCCGACCCAGAGGGTGACATCATCCCCAGTACTGAGTAGACCGAACAAAACCGACAGTAGTATGGAAACAATAGGAGGAAACCCGGTAGCTAATGACAAGGGATGGAGGCCACATAACCCCGCAAAGAGTCCCGGTCGAAAAAACCCTAGGGAGCAACAGGGATATCAAAGTCAATGTCACTAAACAAATTCCAGAGACACATACCGTCAGCAATGGCAGTACAGAAGCAGTGACCGAAACCCCACCGGGACAACAAAACCCTGCAAAAAACACATGAAAGACCCAAGAAAACACAAATAAAAAACACAAACAGACAGTTCCCACTTTTTTTTTATATCTTGGTTGGTACTAGGCCTACTACCAGGTAGTAGACTTGATTCCAGGTATTAACAGAAGGTAAAATAAGATAAAACCCCTGACATATCAAAGGGCGAGGAAAAAAACAACCCGCCCTCGACGTCCTAAACGCTATAGAGATAGGGACAAAAAAAGAAGGTCAACCCACCAAACACGCCGACGAAAGTCAGAGAAGATTCGAATGCACAAAAACTGCCATCCTCCTCCCTCGTTCGTTCCCATTGAAATCCACATTATTATCATATGATGATCATATCACACTTGATTAGCAGGGTAGGTCGGTGCATATCATACCTCTGTTCACTAAAAATTTCACAACTGGAGAGAGATACTCCACCAAAATCCTCGGTCATTCAACACTTTCCCTCCAAGCCCCCAATGCTAGAGAGAGATACAAGTTCAAATTTCACTATTCACTAAACAATTCACAACTGGGGAGAGTTTCTCCACCAACTTTCCTCGCTCATTCAACACTTTCCCTCTAAGCCTCCACCTAAACTAAAAGGTAAATCTCATTCACAAGAAATACTTGAAACAGGGACATCACTTTAATCTATATACATAATTTACATAATACTCATCAAAATGGAATAGAGACAACGTTAGCCATTGAGGTTTGTATAGATGGCATGCACGTGGTTAAAAATTTTATGCTTAAGAAATGAAGATTATGGGAGGCCCCTCTCACTATTGGAAGAGTTAGCTATTATAAATAGGTAGGTAGAACAAGTTGTATTGTGATTGGGCATGATAAGGCTTCTTAGAATCTTCAAGGTATATTCCTAGGGAGAAATGTCACTCTCACTCATATACTTTTTGTAGATGATGTATTAATCTTGTGTTTCAGTTTGGGTAGAGATGTGAATATTATTAGTTTCATTTTCCAATTTTACAGTTGTGCTACAGGGATGGAGGTAAATGGAGGGAAGTCTACTCTTTCTATGTCTAATCATTCAAATGATTAGATTGTTCTTTTTAAAGCTTTCTTTCCTTTTCAAAGCCACGTTTTGAATGGAGGTTTAAGGTATTTGGGTTTCAACCTCAAGACAAATTGTTATTTGAAGGCTGATTGGCAATAGTTAATTAACAGAGTGGAGAGAAGAATCTCTCTCTGGTGCCATAAGTGGCTGTCTCTTGGTGGGATGTTGGTTTTGGTTAAACTATCCTTGAAGTTATCCCTGTATATTGACACACATTGGCCCATATTCCAAAACCCCTTTTGGATAAGCTTAGGAAACTTTATTTTAATTTTATGTGGAAGGGAAGTCATGAGGTTTACATTGGGTTAGCTAGAAAAAGTTGGCTGTTCCAAAAGCTTGGGGGATGGGGATTAAAGATAGACACCTCTTTGGGCTCTCCTTAGATGCTAAGTCCTTGCGTAACATTATTACAGAAGATGAGCTTTGGAAAAGATTTCTTGTGCATAAGTATATCGCACCTGTGTCTATCTTGGACTGGATTCATATGGAAAGAAAAAGTACCTAGAATGTTTCAAATCAATGGAAGGCGGTGACTCAAGCCTTTTCAATCCCAGGATCATACTTATCCTAGAAAGTAGGGGATGGTGCAAATGTCCATGTGGGGACGGATGTTATCATAGGATGTAACAAAAATGTATTTCTTTTGGTAGATCTCATATGTCATTTGCGCACGTTTGGGAAAGCTATGCTTAATCGACATTTGGATAATCTGCACATGACAACATTTTGGAGGTAAGGTTGTTTTTCAACTGATGCTAAGGGGATGTCCACATTGGGGTCTTTCCTAGGAGCCACTCCTTGTAGAATTATTCAAATTGCATACTCATATGACATAAGAAGAAGAGTCACTTATTTGGTCTTACAATTAGGTTGGTGGGAACTACACAACCAAACAGGGCTACCTCTCTATACTTCATGAAAATTCAAATCATGTTTGGTGGTGTTCTAAACTTTGAAAGGTCAAATCTCCCACCAAATCCAAACTACTAATGTGGTAATTCTCTCAAGCAGAGTTCTAACATGGGATCAATTGCATAAACAAGGTAAGGTTGGCCCAAGTATTTGTATGTTGTGTAAATGTTTTGAGGAGACTAACGATCATCTTTTTCTACATTGTTCTTATATTACCCAGGTCTGGTCAGTTTTACAATTTTTTTAAATATTGTTTCTCTTTGGTCGAGCAAATCTTTGGAATCTTTTTTCCATAGTTGGTTTAATAAAATAGATTTAAAATAGTGGAGGGCTCTTCCATTATTAAATTTGTGGGGTGTTTAGTTATCTCATAATGGGTTGGTATTTGAAGGGAATTTGATCCCTCCACAACAAACCGATGCTCAAATTTGGTCTATCATGCCCTACTTTTCAATGTCAGCACAAGAAAAAGGCCCCCAGTTAATTAAGGAATTACAATTCAAGGACTCTATGGCATGGGCCTTTTTCGATCATGCTTGCCAAGTCCTTGGTTAGATGGTAGGTTTGGGCTTTGTGTTGAATATTACTTCTAAGAATTAGTTTTATTTTAAAGCTAATATGGGTAGGGGCAAAACAACTTGAGTGAACTAAATGCTTTATTTTATCTACTAAAATTTGCAATAGATATGAATATTAGTCACCTACATATTTTTGGGGATTTGCCTTTCACTATCAACTAGATGAAAGGTCATTCACAGGTTCATAACTTAGACCTCTCTTCTTTGGTTGTTTATTTGGAACAAGTGTCCTTCTACTTTCAGTTTATTGTGTTCCGACATATATACCGTGAACAAAATGGTGAAGCATATCAACTTTCCAAGGAAGGTATTATTATACTCTATCATACATTTACACTTGAAGCTTTTAAGGATGATACTTTGGTGAACACCGATCTTCGGCTTTATCAAATTTCTAATTTGGGAAGACTACACAACAAATTAGTATTATAGCATTATTGGGACTTTTATGAATATTTCCTTATTGGGACACAAACTTTGGACTTTATTAGTTTTTCTAATTGGGTTGTGAGGCTTTATTTTGGATTTGGTTTTTGGACTATTTGGAGTTTATGTTCTTGATCCTCTTGGATTGTGTATTATGCACGTGATGATTGTATTTTTTGTTATGTTGGAATAGAAAATATTTTTTTTTAGAAGAAAAAAAGGAAAACAAAAAGTAGAGCAAGATGTATGCACAATCATAATCTCAAGAACAAGAGTTTGAAGTGTTTTAGGATAGGAAACACATATTGAAGCCGAAGTAAAAATTTCAAGATCCAAGCTAGTTTTTGAACTATCGAATGAGTTATTGGGAAACAATTATTGTGTTTCCTTCACCAAGTGCTTCACTCCATGCACAATGCCTTTATTGGGTGGAACATTCACACTGTGAACAAAGACCATCTCCAAATCTGCAACATTCCTTCCATGCTCAAGTCCTTCCTTTACAGACCTACAACAACTACTAGTTTCCTCCCCTCAAACACTTCAAAATCTTGTTCTTGAGATTCTAGATGTGCATTCATCTTACTCTACCTACTTCTTTATAGATAATTATTCCCATAATGGGGGCTGAGGGATGGCTTCCATAATCTTCATGTTTCGAGCATCAAATTCTTGGCACCATTCATACCATTCATACAAACCCCAATGGGTAATGACATCTCTATTAAATTTTGATAAGTTCATAAGCCCTTTAAAGTCACTACAACAATAATTACCCTAAGTACCCCATAAGCCTATTTGCGTTCATCTTGTCATTTTGTCCAAGTTGTCCATTTGTCATTGAAAATGTTGCTACTTGTACGATGATTGCACTAGTTATGTTACTGATTGCGGGATGATTGTAGTGGTTATGTTTCCAACATTTGGTTAATGGAATATTAGGGAGAGTGGATCATGTAGTAGCTACTAGTAATCATTCTGAAGGATATATATATATATATATATATATATGGGCCTCTTTTCTTCCCAAGGGTTTAGCATTATTACAAGCATTCTCACTGTCTTTGAGCATTCTCAATGTCGTTATCCCTAAAGGTTGTGAAGGGACAATATCACTTGGATCGCTTAATTATCTAGCTGGTTATTCTGTGGTAATGATTGAAAAGGATAAACTGTCATATGTCAAATCCTTTCATCAAGGTTGCACTAGTTTCTTGCTTGTAAACCATATTAGCTCAAGGATGAAAATCACATAATAACCATAAAAACACTTAAGATCAAGCATATATGACATCATTCTTGAGATTAGGTAAATTATATTGTATTAGATAAGCATGAGTCAAAATATCCAAATTAGTCATAAAAAAACTGATAATGCTTTTGGGAAGGAATTGAGCATAGGAGGAAAATCTATCATATTTAAGCACAAGATAGGCCATAGATGTGACAATTTGAGTTCCCATTATCACCTCCCCAACTAAAGGGTTACATGCTCCTATGCAACAAAAAGGCAATTCCCAAAAATGGATGTTGAGTTACTCAATTTTTCTCTTCTAGATGTTTATCTATGCATGATAGAGAATAATCATGTTTATTTGTTTATTGTGTTGAGAGGTGCTTTCTATAGCCCAGTATGAGGGAGGTGTAATTTCGTGCTCAGCATGGAGCTGACATGTGACACAATGTGAACTCTAAGTTAAACTTTTAATTGAAAAAAGTATTAACTATAACAATGTCGTCTTTAACCTAAACTTTAAAAAGAAAAAATATTAAAAAATGATTTACACCTCTGGGGATTTGATCCCTCTCGACGCATGGTAAATCTAGAATTAAAAGAATCTATACAAGTTCTTAATGAAAAGATTAAAAAAACTATATTATTGAAAATGTAAAAAGTTTATAACCTTACCATTAATATAACATCTTTCTTTCTTTCTTTAACTCAAGTGAATATGTCGTGATAACTATAAAAAAATTAGTTATTTACATCTCACATTGTATAATGTCCTCATTACTACAAATCGAAATCAGGTTGTGGAACAAGAATGACCTCAACATAGGTTTTGGCATAACTTTAACATAAACATACGATCAAAACCAAATGACTACCTAAGTTGTATGCATATTTTGGTAAGGTTCTATATGGTGCAAATAAGTGCATTATTATAAGTTCAAGTTAAAAAATAAACGTTAAAAGATGGAATTATTTTCTCTCTCCATCGTTGTGCAAAGGTATTGATATTTAAAACTAAAATAAAGGAAGAAGAATACTTAACAACATAAACGAAGAAGAATACTTAAAAACCTCGGATAAACATTTTTTATCCTTGCCATTACCCACATATTCATAACACTTAGTGATGTTGTCTAGGTATTATCTAAGTTGTGGACCCAAAAGAATGGCAAAAATGTTACATGTAAAAAACAAGGTTAGAATACAATTATTTATTTAAACCTCTTTCACTACAAAAAGTGTGTATGCTCTAAGGCTAATACTTATAATTTCGAGAAGAAAACAATATCCATCATTTGGGAAAGGAGAATTGTGAAAGGAGAATGGTGAGGGGTTGGTTGATCGAATTGAAACTGGTGTAATATTGAATTAATAACTAATGTAGATATGTCTTGATTTTAGATTTATTAAGGATTGAAAGGAATAAAAAAACAAATTGAGATACAAATCTTTTAGTGCTTAAAAGACCATGAGTTAAGATGGATCTAGAATGGGGTGTGTGCGTGTGCGTGTGCACATGCTTGATATTGTGTCACTCACATTAAACACTAAGGGATGGTAAAAAACAATGAGGAATGATGCCAAATATAATCGATTGGTTTACTGATCTTCCAATAGTTGTTCTCATTACACACACACAATTCTCAATTCTCTTGGTGCAAAGAAGACATTATCACATAGGGGTGATTGCAAGCTAATGATGGCCTCTTTTGACAAGTTCGATGCGATAGGTATATGAAAAAATAGACATCCCTGGACTTGTACAAATATTTTGAGATACCTACAAAATGAATCTATAATGTAGGAATTGACTAACCTTTCCAAATATATAATTTTTATTTATTGGATTTTGTATAACCATATTTTTTTTTTCTTCTAATATTGACAATTTTTTGGAGAGTATAAGGTATATGTCCATGTTGGTGCAATGTTTGAGTATCTGAATGATGGAATTGATGTATAAAAAATGGTATACATGTAGAGGACAAGGAAATGAATATTAGTGGGAGACTATTTTTTCCAAAAACAAATGAGATTGTTTAATTTCTTTTATAAATCAAACCATGAAATTAGTATGTCAAGAGTTGGTGTAGCATTTGAAGGTCCTAACATAATGAAATTGGATTTTTTTAGTGTATAGAGGTCTGTCTCCAGTATTGTAGCATGTAACTGTATTTGAAATGACTAAGGAATGTAAAATGTTATAGGAAAAACATAAACAATATTTTTTTGTATTAATGAGTTATATTACATAGAAAATAGAAAATAAAATAAAAAAAATTCCTTAAAAAATTTATAGTTGCAATTTGAAGAAACAATTCTCCCTATGTATGCATTTTGATCATGTATGAGCATGTGTAACATTTTGTAGCGGTTTGTCAAACAACTTTACATATTGAAAAAGGAAACAAAATGTTGAATTTGATATGGTTTGTGCATTTCACACCACCCGCTTGGTTAATTTGAACATAGGTTCAAAGCAAACACATATGATCAAAAATGACACATAATAGGTTGCAGGTGGTAAGGATAAGTGTTATTAAATGTGAGCATATTCATTTGAAATTCAACTTTGCCACTAGTTAAGTTCATGCTTACACTTTGAATTTCACTTCACAAACATGTGTGCACGATTCCACTTCACAAAAATGTGTGTGATCTCATGTCACCAATATGTGCACAATATTGATCACTTTATTGAGGTCCAGAAGTAAGACCGCTCCCTAGTGTTGAAATTGTCTTGATCTTGGACATATTAGGCCAACTATGCAAACCTAGAGAGACTAATAATTATTACTACAATGTACAACATGCAAAGGCCATGCTATAGGTAATCTTCTACTTATAACTTAATTGCCCACTTATAAATGATGAGACCAAGGAAAAGGAAAGTCTTAGCTCCTCATCGTGGGTTCAATTGATTGAGGTTGTCTTTCCATTAGTAATGGACCAACACTACAATGGGATCAACATCAATGGCATTGAGCATAAGGCCCCAATTTACATAACAACAATTGGTTAAGCTATATATGAAATCAATCAATCAATCATGGAATAAATTATATAATTCAAATAATTTTTGAGAAGAGACTTTATAGAGCCTTCAATGTGTCATTCTCTGTTAAATCACATCCATCTTCCATAGATGAGAAACAAATAAGAAGAGAAACATAAGTATGTTTATTAGCCTCCAATGTTATTAGAATCAGACTAGTCACAGAACTGGTTGACCCCAAAAAATGTAATCGGATCAAAACCAGTAAAAAACAGGATGCAAACCTTCATGCAAATCCAAACTATTAGACACAAATATGCAAAGTTTTCTCATGTATATAGCATTGTAATGGTGAATGTAGCAAATGGAATTGAGTGCAATACACATCTAAACCAAAATGCGACTACATATGAGGCTCTAAATGGCCTACAAAGTCCAAAAATAATCTACATTAATAAAATCAAACTATATAACCATCCAAAATTTTGGTTTTGGGGGTGAATTATGCCCATGGGTTCATAAAGAACTACACATTTATATGGTTTAAATGGGCCCAATTGCCTCCATACGCCTTTGTATAGAACCAATTGTTTCTAATTTGAATCATTGGTTCCAACTGTAAGACCTCCATAATTGGCTTGATTGATCGATTCGACTTGTTCTAGGTCGGTTTTGATAGCCATGATTAGTTATGAATTTTAAAAACCATCTAGGAAAACAATTAATTAATTAAGTATATGGTTATGATAAGTGGCTAATCCTAGGGCATGATTGAGTGGCCTATTGAATCAATAGCATTGCATGTCATGTAGAAGGTGGTTTCTAAAAACGAGAGAATGCTTGATTTGATGACAAACTATGAGTGTATTTAATATAAGTTGTTAATAGTTACATGTGATCTATTTGTTATAAATTCGAGTTTAATAGTTTGTTTTGTTGGGTATTATTTGCACATTTATAATGTAAGATAGATAAGGTGCATTAGTTTCATTAACAATGCATAATGATCTTATGAGGATTCATTTTTATCAATAACAATACATTGCAAATTGATTTGGTCTATTGATTTCAACAATGGTATATTGAAAAATGCTTTGGTGTATTGATTTCAACAATGCTACGTTGCAAAAGGATTATGTGCATTGATTTGAACAATGCTATGCTACAAAAGGATTATGTGCATAACAGTAATGATGAGGCTTAATCACAGTAAAAACACTTACTCTAATAATTACTCTTATAGCATATCCCTATAAATAATTGAGATGACATAAAAAGAGTAGAGCTTAATGGAGTGGTTGACATGAGCTTATGTTAATACGATACTTAATTTTAATGGTAATAGTTATATCCATATCTAACCAAAGGAGATAGTAGTAATCATGCTTATCATAACAATACTAGTAAACATGATATGAGTGCAATAAAGACTAGCTTGCTTGTACATCCCTTCCTACAGATCGAGATGCAGTGCCATACCCATAGCCTAAAGATCAGTACACATAGCAAAGACAACAACATATCTAGCAGAGACAGTTGCATGCCTATATGGTAATAAAAAGGTAATATTAGTTAGTATGATCCGACAATTTTCTATTAATAACTCAGCAATAGATTACAACACATAGTACTCTACATCTTACTAAGGGCATTTCAACAATGGTTTTGCTTGTGCTTGTGGGATCCTGTTCACCTAAGTGAGGTACACCTAAGCAAGATATATGGGCATAATTCACTTTTAAGTACTTGCCTTTTATGGCACTAAAATGGGTGCTTGTGCTTTCACTTAGTTAACGGGGGTATGGAACTGGATATGCAACTAAGGGCTTTTTAACTAAACCTGCCTCTTATGCTGCTACCTTTTCTCCTGGATCCGCTACCATTGGCTAGCATTCGAACAGGATCCAGGACTGGAAATGGGGATGCAGCTACGCCAGATGCTAATCCTTCATCTCATTATCCCACCCTTATTGCCTGCCCGCTTCAATAGGCTCTCGAACGGGAAACCACCTATGCCTACATTTATTATGGGTAAACCAGGACACTGCTTCTTCCTTTGCTATGGGTGCTTAAATGTCTAGCCGCCACGTTCAGGTAAGGGTTTTGGTCACTAATAAAAATAGGCAGGATTCACCTATAAAAATAGTACAAGCCATCACGAGTCCAAGCTCTGGAAAGATATTGATTCTAGCCTCATTACACTAGTCCAAGCTAACTAGTGCCAGAACTGGAAATAAAGACAAGCCATGTAGCGAACGAAAGCAACCTTCCTCGATGGAACGAAAGCCTTCCTCAGTAGATTTATAATTGGCCATCCCAGGAATTTGGCTAATTGTGGGTAAAAATGAGAAATAATACCTGTGCATGGGGGTTTCACTAGAAGGCAATATAATACCACATTCATTCATATTGCGGTATTAAATATTCATGAAAACCTAAAAATTATATTACTTATATATTAAGGGGAAAAGGGTTTTTTTATTCAATGTACGAATACAAAAATACTTTGGGGTCTTTTTTATATGGGCAAGCTAACAAATATCTGTCAAATGGAGATGGTGGGATCACGGCCGGATGAGAAATCAGGTTGAGGCAAGGCTCAGGCTTACCAGTACACAGGGAAATCACGTCTTGAGGCATGCTTGAGGCCAGGTGGTTTCGTGGTGAAGTGGGTTTCCAGTCGATTATAGTCGAGAGACAGTGGTCATTGACAGTCAATTGTTACCAATAGCACTTAGCCAGTTGTTACCAATAGCCTTGGGAGGCTCTAAGTCTCTAGGGCCTGTTATAGGCCCTCGATAGGCCTTGGGGGCTTGAATACCCAACCACTTGTGCCTATTACAGGCCTTGGGAGGTTTAGTTAGCCTCCTAGAGCTTGTTACATGCCCTGGGGGGCTTGGATACCTAGCCCACAACAGGTTTAGTCAACGATTGGGGAACTACAACATGCAATCTAAATGTTATACTATGTGCATTGGCTCTAATGACATACAAGAAGTGATCTCCTATCTCTTCATTAGACCATTAGATGTTGCAAATCATAATGATATGTGGTTGAGTAATTGCATTGTGGGTGAAGTAATGTGCATCCACAATATACATCGAAAGAAGCAAGGTGCATTATAGAATGCATGTGGGGTCATAAGAGCGGTATCATATCAATATACTAGGTAGAAATATAAAGGGGTATAAAAAATGTTAATGAAAAAATTGATACATACAATATCTAGTGAAAATAGGGATTTTTTAAAATTGGGAAGGCATATTGGGAGGGGGTTAAAAAAAAACGATTTTGAACGGTATTTTCAAATATTTAGTGAAACTAGGGGTATTGTTTCATATGCCACGAACGAACGTGCTATGATAGCGGTTTATTGAGTGAAGCCCCCGTGTACCTGTGAGACTGGATAACAGAGAGGTGATTTGAACAATGGTACACTATGAACTAATTCAATGCATTAACAAGAATACAATGAAATGAAAGAAAGATAATTGTTCAATGATTTTGGCTTTTTTAGTTTTCCATCACTAGAATCCAACCATGTAATATTTATACATATTGGAATTTTGAATTGATGAAATTGTTATTTTTAATGTAGAAATGGATTCATCTCCCTTAAATACCCCTATTGTAATCGAATTATGCAATCTTAAAATTTGATTTATGCTATTCTATCAATCCAAAATGATTATTGTTGAATTTCATGCCAAGAATACTAGTTTTTATTCCCATTATTTTGAGTTGTTGGAAAAGGCCCAATTTGTAGAATGTTTAGACTACGAAAATGAAAAAGAAGACATCTGAATGTTTTATGACTTTGATTGTTTTTGGTTTTCCATCATTAGAATTTAGCTAGGCAATTTTTGTCCAAACTGCACTTTTGGATTCATTATATTGTTGTTTTTAATGCAAAAATAGATTCAGTACCCTTAAGTACTCCTACTACCACTGGTTTGTGTAATGTTAACATCTAATATATGCAATTCCATTCATCCAAAATGATTCTTTCCAATTTCGGCCCAAATTTTTTAATTTTTCCTTCTCATTATTTTGGGTGGTTGAAAAACAACCAATTTGTAGAAATTTTAGACTACAATGTAATGAAAAGGAAGAAGCCTAAATGTTCTATGGTTTTTTCTTTCTCTAGTTTGCTATCACTAAAATTTGAAATTTCGCTGGGAAATCTTTGTCCAAATTGCAATTTTGGGTTGTTGAGATTATTGTTTTTCATGTAGAAATGGATTCAACACCCTTGAATGCCCATACTATAATTGGATTGTGCAATGTTAACATCTATTACATACAATTCCATGTTAGGATATTTAGACACTTAGGAGTTAGTTAAGATCAACTTGTGTAATATATCCGTTAGAGATAGTGTGTTTCTTTAGTATGCATTAGTATGCATTTGTAAATACTTAATCCGACGGTCACGATATGTTCCCGACATAGAGTGATCCGACGGCTCAACTTCTCTTAGATCAAATCTAACCTTGATCCGTGGCTTAACACCCGATTGGTCCATGATCTCTATTTGAAGAGCATGGAGGGTCATTGTTTAGTTGATCAATTATGAGAAGTTCATTTGTAACTTTCTTTCTTTGCATAATAAATTATCCCGTAGAAGCTATTTGGCAGAGGTCGTGGAGTGTTTCCCTCAAGAGGGTTTAAACCACGTTAAAACATCGGTGTGTTGATCTGTGATCTGTTTGTGTGAAGTGGTTTCTCTTGGTGTTCAGTACTTTGGTAGTACCCTGTGTACCCAAACATGGTATCAGAGCTTTTATGAAGAGCCGCTTCTGGTTATGATCTAGATTTTGAACTGTTGTTGCCGAAACTCGAAATAGTTTTTGGTTTTGGTATTTCTGTGCATTTCTGGGCTGTGGGAGGTGTTCCATTGCATCCAGAGCGTCATTTCCATTAAGAAATAGATTTCGTTTGATCGAAAATGGTTCCCGGTTTCCCCAGAAACTCGTATTTCATCAGATCTGAAGGTATAATGTTACAGTGACGCATTTTTTGTATTTCCTGTTTTTAAAAGAAAAAATCTCATATTTTATCATTTTTTTACTGTTAGATTTATTTTGTGTTCGTATTGTTTCTTTCCCGTCTGCGTATGCTCTTTGCCGTGCACCTTGAGCGATCTCAGCAAATCAGAAACAGAAAGGGAAAGGGTTTTTCTCGGCTGCGTATGCTCTTTGCCGTGCACCTTGCGCGATCTCGGCAAATCAGAAGCAGAGAGGAAACGTAGACTTTTTGGGCAAGCTAACGAGATCTAACTCCACAAGTGTGGAAAAGTTTTTTTTGTTTCGATTTGTGGTGTGTTTTGTAGGAAAAAGGGCAATCACGCAAACCGAGCAAGAAGAGTAAAAAAAAAAAAAAAAACCCTTTCCTCATTCCCATATTTTACATACCTTTTAATCTAGCTCACTTGGTTCAAAGTTGCTTTATTCCTTAATCGGTCTTGAGTTCAAGTCTTAGGTAGTTACTTTTAAAAGAAAAAGTGCATGCAATTTCTATTTTTAAGTTACTTTATTGTAAAAGTGCATCTCACTTAAATAATAAAAAATAAAAATACAAATGAGTCACTTAAGTTTTTTTTATTGTTGCACTATTTAAAAGTAATATAATTGTAAAAATGAAAACACTTATTTTACAAAAGTGGTTCACTTAAAGCAACTTTCTTGTAAAGTGATTGTCAAAAAGTTCATCTTGGGAAGAGGGGGGTTCTTTTTTTTGCTGGACATTCTCTAGCTACCACGTCATTATTGGGAACATCTTCAACAGTTTCTTTGTTCAAGTATAACTTCATCATACAGAGTCAGTTTTCAGTGCCGTTTTTTTTTAAACTGCCTATTTTTTCGAGCTCTTCACATCCAGACTATTGGTTTCTGTTTTTATAGCCATTAATTTACAAATATGACTTCCCCTTGTGATATTCTACTTAACAGTTACAACTATTTCTCATGGAAATCTCGTATGGAGGATGTTCTACGAAGTAGGGGACTTTTCAGAATTACCTCAGGGAAAGAAATCGAACCCACTGATGATGATAAGAAAATAAAATGGGCAAATAGATGTGACGAAGCTCGTGGATTGATTGAGATTCCAATCTCTATTGATTTGCGATTTCACATATCTAGAATTGATGAACATGATGCTGCTTGGGACAAGTTGGAATCTGTGTTTGGTAAACACAATGAAATTCGAGGTCACCAACTCGAAAATGAGTTGATTTCTTTAAATCCAAGTGACTTTTTATGCATTCAAGATTATTTATCTAAGTACAAAACTCTTAAACTCTTATGTGCAGAATGTAAGATTAAGAGGGAAGACAAACAATGCATTTATTATATTCTTTCCAAACTTGGACCTGCATATTCTGTTTTTGTATCTACATTTTACTCCATGAAAGAATCCTTGAATGCAGCTAGCTATCAAGAGCTTAGTCTTGAATCCTTTTGTGATTCCTTGATTAGAGAGCAAGATAAACTCATTCATATTGGAATAATCAACAATGCAGATACATCTGGAAAAGCCTTATTGTCCCAACAGAAAGAAAAGTCCAAGCCTCCCAAGAAACAAAATTTTCGCAATAATAAGTCAAACAAGGGTCCAAAACCCTCTCAGTCAGCTCCTTCTTTAAAAAATGACAAAGGATCCAAACCAAAAGGCAAGAAGACTGAGCGTCATTGCAACTATTGCGGGAAAGATAATCATGATGAATCTAAGTGTTTCAAGAAGATGGCAACCTTGGAAGCAACAATGAAGAAGCACCACATCAGCCTAGATTCGCCTTCAGAATCTGCCTCTCATGGACATGCACTTTGTGCTTCTGGTTATTCTTATAATGCATCTTCTTCTTCTACTTCAAATGAATGGCTCATTGATTCTGGAGCATCTTATCATATGGCTAAGGATCAAGCCATCTTTTCTACTATGCATGAATGTAACACCAAACAAATATTTGTTGGTGATTATAGATCTCTAAGTGTTGTAGGAGTTGGAATAGTTCCAGTAGATAATGGTCATTTTAGTGATGTATTATGTGTTCCAAGAATTTCCTGCAATTTGTTATCAATCTATCAGATCACTCATTCTGGTGAAGGTAAAACTGTGACCTTTACACCTCACCAAGTTGTAATCAAGGATTTTAAAGATCCTCAACAGGTTCTAGCTACCCGAATTGTTGATGATATTACCAGGTTGTACAAGTTTAACAACTTAGGGTCATCACCTTTCCCTTCAGTTTTTTGTTTCTCATAGTGGTAACTTGAGCAAACTTTGGCATGAGCGATTTGGTCACTTAAATTACCACTCATTGCAACAACTATGTAAAGACAATATGGTGACAGGTCTTCCGATGGTATCTTGCAGGGATGGTGTTTGTTCCGGTTGTGTACTCGAAAAACATCATCGGGACAGTTTTGACAAACGTGCCTCTTAGCACGCCTCGGTTCCCTTGGAGCTTGTGCATAGTGACTTGTGTGGTCCTCTTCCATCTGCTTCCTTTTCTGGTTTCAAATATTTCTTAACTTTCATTGATGATTACACCAGATGCACTTGGTTTTATTTTCTCAAACTTAAGAGTGAAGTATTTAACATGTTCTTGGCCTACAAGGTCCTTGTTGAAAAACAATCTGGTCATCAAATTATTAAGTGAAGAACTGACAATGGAGAAGAATATGTTAACAAAAAGTTCACTACTTTCTACACTGAACAAGGCATCCAACAACAGCACACTGTTCCATATACACCACAACAAAATGGTGTAGCTGAGCGAAAGAACTGCACCTTAAAAGAAATGGCTAATTGTATGATCCAATCTAAGGGACTAAGTCTTCAATTTTGGGCTGAAGCCATAAATTGTGCAAATTATATAGTTAATCGCACCCCCACTAAAGCATTACAAGGTATAACACTGGAAGAAGCATGGAGTAAAACTAAACCTGATGTAAGTCACTTCCGTGTGTTTTGTAGTGAAGCATGGGCTCACATTCCGGATGAAAAACAGAAAGCATTGCAGCCTAAAAGTGAAAAGTGCATATTTGTTGGATATTCTGAAGATGTAAAAGGTTATAGACTTCTTCAACCACATTCTCATGATATAATCATTAGAAGAGATGTTAAATTTGATGAAAATCTCTTGGCCTGTGAGCCTAACTTGGTGATTGTGCCATCTTTGGCCTGCGGGCCTGATTCGACGTTTGTGCCTTCTTCTTCTTCTTCTAACTTCCTTGACAGGTTTCCAACTCCAGTTTCTGATGATGACGGCGATGATGAAAATCCACCTCCGCCTGCTCATGTTCCTCCAGTTGCACCAGCACAAGTGCTTCCTCGATGGGTTCGTTCAACATGTGAAGCAGCTGGTGATCTTGCCGATGATCCTAGAGATCAACGTCGAACACGTTCTCAGTTTCAACGAGCCTCTTCTCTTTTGGCTCAATTTTCTGAGAATCATGATCCAGAAACTTTTGCAGAAGCTTAAGGGAATCCAGATTGGGATGCAGCCATGGATGAAGAATATCGTTCCTTATTGGCGAACGATACTTGGGATCTTGTACCTCTTCCAAAAGGAAGAAAACTTGTCAGATGTAAATGGGTGTACAGAACTAAGTATGCATCAGATGGAAGTGTTGAAAGACTTAAGGCAATATTAGTTGCCAAAGGTTTTTCCCAAGTTGAAGGGATTGACTACAATGAAACCTTTGCTCCTGTCACAAAAATGAACTCCATCCTCCTTGTTCTTTCCCTTGCAGCCTTACACAACTGGGAAGTCCATCAAATGGATGTCAAGTCTGCCTTCTTACATGGTGATTTATAGGAGGAAATTTACATGGAACAACCTCCTGGCTATGTTCAGAATAACTCTAGTCTTGTTTTCCACCTGAAGAAATCTTTATATGGCCTTAAGCAAGCTCCTAGAGCTTGGTATGCCAAAATGGATAACTTTCTCCTTAACACTGGTTTTTCTAGATTCCATTCTAACCCCAATGTCTATACCAAGAAAGTAGGAAACCATCTCATCATAGTTGTTCTATATGTTGATGACCTTATTCTTACTGGTAGTGACCCTAAGCTTATAACCCATGCGAAATCCAGTCTTAAACAAAATTTTGAAATGTCAGACTTAGGACATTTGCATTATTTTCTTGGTCTCCAAGTCCTGCAAACCAAAGAAGGAATCTTTCTTTCTCAGTCTAAGTATGCTTGTGACCTTCTTCGTCGCTTTCACATGGAAGATTGTACACCAGCCCCTTCTCCCTTCTAGTTTGGAGTCAAACTTTCTGCCACTTATACTTCACATGAAGTTGATGCCACCTTATATCGTCAGCTTGTTGGTAGTCTCTTATACTTGACTCATTCTCGTCCTAACCTTTGCTTTTCCATTGGTCGTGTTGCCCGCTATATGCAGACACCTCATGAAAGTCACTGGAAAGCAGCTAAAAGAATACTTCGATATATTCAAGGTACAGTTTAGTTTGGGATTCATTACAGTACACGGGGGAAACCTTTATTGGTTGGTTTCACTGATTTAGATTGGGCCGGCGATCCCGATGATTGAAAGTCTACTGCAGGTTATGTTTTCAGTCTGGGATCTGGACCTATTACTTGGGCTTGTAAGAAACAACAAGCTCTTGCTCTTTCTTCAGCAGAGGTAGAATATCGAGGAGCAGTTAATGCCAGTCAGGAAGCTTTATGGCTTCGACAGATCCTTTCAGAGTTTGGATTTGAGCAGCAACAGCCTACTCCACTTTGGTGCGACAATCAAAGTGCCATCAAGCTTGCCAAAGATCCAGTTCTACATCAACTCAGCATACACATTGAGCTACATATGCACTTCATCAGAAATCTTGTTCATGATCGTGTTCTTGAAGTGCTCTTTTGCCCTACAGATGATCAAGTTGCAGACATCTTCACCAAGTCTCTTACAGAAGCGAAGTTTTCTAAACTTCGATCTATGTTAGGAGTTCAAGAACTTGTCATTAAGGGGGGATAGGCTCTAATGCCTCCTTCCTTCTCCTAATAGTGTCACTTTTGTAAATCCTTCAATCCTATCCCAAGTTGTTCTTAAGGGGGGATGTTAGGATATTTAGACACTTAGGAGTTAGTTAAGATCAACTTGTGTAATATATCCATTAGGGATAGTGTGTTTCTTTAGTATGCATTTGTAAATACTTAATCCGACGGTCACGATATGTTCCCGACATAGAGTGATCCGACGGCTAAACTGCTCTTAGATCAAACCTAACCTTGATCCGTGGCTTAACACCCGATTGGTCCATGATCTCTATTTAAAGAGCATGGAGGGTCATTGTTTAGTTGATCGATTACGAGAAGCTTATTTGTAACTTTCTTTCTTTGCATAATAAATTGTCCCGTAGAAGCTATTTGGCTGGGGCCATGGAGTGTTTCCCTCAAGAGGGTTTAAACCACGTTAAAACATCGGTGTGTTGATCTGTGATCTGTTTGTGTGAAGTGGTTGCTCTTGGTGTTCGGTCCTTTGGTAGTACCTTGTGTACCCAAACATTCCATCAATCCAAAATGATTCTTGTAATAATTCATGCCATAAATACTAATTTCCTTTCCCAAAGGACCAATTCCTAGAACATTTAGATGATGGAAATGCGAATGGAAAAAGACAAAACATTCTATGATTTCGACTTTTTGCGATTTGGCATTGTCTGAATCCACCTAGACAATATTTGTCCAAATTGCAATTTTGGATTAATGAATTGTTGTTCTTAATGCATAAATGGATTCAACATTGTCAAATACCCATACTACAATTTGATTGTGCAATGTTAACATCTTATATAAGGGTGAATCCATGAAGATGGGTAACACTTCTTGGCCAAAAGTGACGATGAAAATTTGATTTTTTACTCATTTATAAATTGAAGCCCTCAAAACTCATATCTGCCTTGTGAATTTTGACATGCAACAAAAAAACAAATTGTATTTAATTTGCCAAAATTGCATTTAATGATAGGTTTGTTCTTGTAAATTTCGGGAAAAGTTAACAATTGGCTTGTGTGCACGTAAAATAATTTAACTTGATAAATTCATAATTTTTGAAAAAAAATATATGAACATAATCTACACAAAATGCACTGGGGCGCACATAATTTTTTAATTTATATTGGAAAATTATATTTTTTATTAAATTCCAAAACTCACCGTTCAAAAATTTAATTGCATTTCGTACACGTGTGTGCACATATTTTTTTTATCATTGGTTACAAAATTTGAAAAATAAAACATACCCTTTTGAAGAGGACACGTTGATATGTTGTGCATATATTTTTTGAAATGTTTTGGTCGTGTACTTTTTATGTTGTTGATTTTTCTTAATATGTTGATTCAAAGTTGTGGACATGGTTTTGTAAGTGTAAGTTTGAAAAGAAAATAAAAAAATATCATATGAACTAAGAAACCCATAAATTATATGCCATTGAATAGATGATTCATTGGCATCGATATGAAGTCCTCCACCTAAGGTGCATCTAAGGGTAGGTTTTAGGCATGGAAAAAATGCTAGTAAAATTAAATTTGCAGAAAATGGGGCTAAAAGCCTATTTTAAATCCCTCGATCGAGCTAACAGCTCGGTCAAGGTCTTTAAAACCATCAATCGAAGTTTTACGTGCGTTTTTTAAATACCTTGATTGAGGTTTTACGTGCATTTTTTAAATACCCCGATCGAGGGTTTAAGTGCGATTAAACTAAAAGCTCCATCGAGCTATTTAAATAACTCCATTGAGCTATTTGAGTTAATATTATTTTTTTTATATACAAAATTTAAAATTTTTCCATATATTATGATTGTTTTTATTAATTTCATTTAAACATTAAAAATTAACATTATATAATAATACATAATATTTACAAAAATAGTTATTTAAAATATTTTTGAATCCGTGTGATTTATGGCTGGTGGTTTTGTTAATCCATGGTAAATTTTCCCATGGTATCACATCTCATCAAATACCATGGACAAATTTACCATGGGATACCAAAACCCAAATAGTAATTAGCTTAACATGGTATAATGTTAAGCTAATTAGTATTTGGGTTTTCGTAACCATGGTAAATTTGCGCATGTTATTTGATGTGTTGTGATACCATGGGTTAGCAAAACCATGGCCATGGATCAAGTTAAGCTAATTACTAGCTAATACCTCGATCGAGCTATTGAGCTAATAGCTCAATCGAGGGTTTAGCTAACCTTCCATTGAGCTCCAAAGTTCAATTGAGGGTTATTTAAACCCTCGATCGAGTTATTGAAAAAGCCTCGATCAAGGGTTGGCTTGTTTAAACCCTCGATTGAACTTTTGAAAGCTCGATCGAGGGCTTAAATAACTCTTGATCGAGCTCATGTTTCAAGCAATCAGTGCCCATATCTTACGAAAAAGTGTTACCCATGTTCAAGGGAACTCCCATAAACAATTTCATCAACCCAAAATGATTCTTGCTAGATTTCGGGCCAAAAACTCAGGTTTCCCTAGTTATTTTGAGTAGCTAGAAAATGGACAATTCATAGAATGTGTAGACTATGGTAATGAAAAAAAAGAAGGCTAAACATTTGCAATTTTGAAGGCTAAACATTTGTAATTTTGAAAGGATGAGATTCTATTTTTAAATAGAGAAATGTAAATTCAATACCCTTGAATAGCCATACTGCAACCTAATTGTATAGTTTTAATATCTGATATGTATGTAATCCCATCGATCCAAAATGATTTTTGTTGGATTTCAAGCCAAAACCACTCATTTCCTTTTAGATCAATATATTGTAGGTAGGGGGTATAAAAAGGGGTATCTAGTAAAAATATGGAATATATTCTAAAAATAAGGTTTTTTATTGGAAATATGTATTGGGAGGGGAGCTCAACAAAATTATTTTGGTAGGTATTTATCAATATCTAGTGAAATTATGGATATTCTTTAATATCACATGAATAAAGCGCTATGACATAGTTTCACAAAGGCTATGGCATAGTTTCACTAAGTGAAGATCCACGAAAATCTAGTGACTACAACCAGATTATACAACTAATATTTAATATATGCAATTTCATCAATCCCATTGCATTGATTTTAATAACCAAGTAAAAAGATTTTAATGCATTGATTTCAAGAAAAAGACCATATAAAATGATGTTGTGCTATCCTAGCTACTACAAACTTAATAGTGGAAGAAGAATATCCCAACTTTTGTTGCCCCATTAACTATGATCAATCTCACTTTTCCTCCTCATTTGAAACAATTTGGGTTTTTTAGTCAAATGAGGTATCCATTTCATGATGTCTCTTTGTTCGAGAGAGACATACTACCAACCTCCCTTGAGTACAAGAGTCTTGCAATTGAAAATTTTAAATAATTTTAAATTTAGATTAAAGTTGATGAGTACATGTACTATTTTTATAAGGAATTTATGGATACTATTTTTATGAGGAATTTATGGAGTTGCACTGTTAATAGTTTAATATTTTATTCTTCTTTAAACTTGATAAATCAAACAGGCTCAACAAAGAAGGAATATGGTTGTTTGATTGGCTGTGTCCTAAAATACAACAAAATAATCATGAGAACGTTGAAGTGGAACACAAAATCAGATTCACTGTAGGCAACACGCAAGTACGAAGCTTCATAGTACCCACCCACATAGGTATTGCCAATTTGTTTAATGCAACTTGGTTGATTTTATAAAGAAGTACACGTTTTTCTGGAGCTAAGATGCTGTCCGCTTCCGCCCATTTTGTTCTCTTTTGGTTCTTCACAGCCTGTACTGAACTGTACAGCTTTTATGAAACAGCAGGCGCAGAATAGATGAACCAACTAATTTTCTTCCTTTTTTTTACTTTACCTAAAGTCTATGACTCTATGGGCGTGTTATGCTTTTTAGGTGGCTGACGAACAGCATGAACAAATGGTTGATTATATATAGAGAAGCGGGCCGGGAAAGACCATTGGTTTGCTCAGTCGATCGATTCTAACGAAGCCGAAATAATATATATACTGCGCTGCACTGAATTGATATATATAGAGAGCTCGATCAATAAGGAAATCAGCTAGCATGCCTGTTGGGACAAAGGAAGGTCTGAAGACCTACTTAGGCAATAGGATTTATAGTGTTTATATGCTTCATTAAATTGAATGCTATGAAGATAGAAGGGGTGCCTTCGGTGGTGAAGCAAGTGTGGATTGTCATGAGAGGAGTGCTGAAATCAAAATCAAGTGCTCTCAAGGGAAAAGCAGCCCACGCAATGAAGTCCAAGGTTGCTGTTCTTGGCCTCATCAAGAACAAGAAGATATTCAGTGCAATCACTGAAAAACTGAATTCGCTCCTTGGAAATGAAGAAACTCAAAGCCATTCCATCTACAACAATATGGCATTGATGGTGTATCATGCTTCAGCCCCTGACGATGAGATACCAGCTTGTGAAGTACTTCAACAGTGCGAGCAGGAATTGGAGTATCTATCCCACTCACTTCATGAATCAGAGCAGCCTGCTGATAACCCTAGAAATTCTGTTTCAGTTGTAGAGGGCCCGCGACTGTCTACATGCTCGGTCGAGAACGAGATCGACAATTTGGCGGAGGATTTCATTAGAAGGTTTCGCAGCCAGATGGTTTTGCAGAAGCAAAATTCTTTCCAACGATATCGAGAGATGTTAGACCGAAGCGTGTGAGAGTTAATAGTCTTGCATGAATATGGAGCGTGGAGCGTTCAAAGCTGCATGGATATAAGACGAGGCTCAGAAGATGAAGGCCAATTATTCAATCTGTTGGCGATGATTTAGTTACCCTGTGTACTGCAACATAAGAAACGTGAAGAGAAGCATTCAGGATCATGCTATGAATTGCTTTGTTATGTTTGTTTTTAATGGGAGAATCAAGTACAGTTTACGTTTATTGTTTATATTTATGTGGATAGGTGTTTAGATATTATCTGAGATTTTGGATTTTTTTGAGTGGATCAATAAGATTAATCCAAGTGTAACAAGTGTACATATAAAAGTGTACAGGTGGGATTCATTTCATGGTCGTCTTATCTTGTTATATATCCTGATTCTGTTGCTATACATTTGTTATTTTAAGATAATAAATAAACTCTTGGTGTCTTCGGCCCATTCAATGTTTAACTCGACTTTGATTGTTTTGTTTCGTTGTTATTAGTGTTTGATATGAGAACAGTACCAATCCTTAGAGAACCGGCCCATAGGACAATACAGACTATGCCGGGTTGGATGATGGCAAAGTCTTAAATATATTTGTCATATTTGTTCTTCGATAGGAGAGTGCAGAGGTGACAACGAACAATATGTACCCAGTAGTAGTAATTTTTGAATTCAACCAACAACATAATACATTGCTGAGTGTTTATTGAACTTTTCCTTAAACATTCAAGAGCAATACATTTATGTTTATTGAACCTTTCCTTAAGCATTCAAGGAATACCCCACAGCAATACATTTAGATCCCCACGGGCGGCGTGATGGCTTCTGGACCAGCTGTGGGGTGGCTTGCAACACTTGATGGTGGTCCTCTCCCTGATCCCATCAATTACATGCATATAAAACGCTTCCAATTTTGATCTCCTTGGTACTCCCTCTTGCAAGGTGGATTTTATTTGTTGGTACTAGCTGTCTTCTACAAGGTGGCAGCTTAAAATAAGCCCATCAATTACATGCATATAAAATGCTTCCAATTTAGATCTCATTGGTACTCCATCTTGCAAGGTGGATTTTATTTGTTCGTACTAGCTGGGTGGTAGCTTTTTGTCTTTGAACATAAAATAAGCTAATCAATTACATGTAGGGTTGGAATTTCATTTTATCAAGTTTTTTTAAATTAAATTTTTCTGAAGTTTTGAATTTTTATTTTCTTGGTCACACACGGTTTTGATGAAAAAATAACCTTTCAACAATGAAGTTTACTGAAAAAAATATTCTTCATTAATGATGTTTTTATTAAAAAATTTAATTTCCAATTAAAAGAGATGACACGATTTTCTTATTAAAAACTAATTTCCAATTAAAAGAGATAACATGATTTTCTTATTAAAGACTAATTTCCAATTAAAAGATAACTATAGACTCTTTTAACCATGTTTTTAGTTGATCACGTACTGTGAAAATGATCAAATTGACATCAATGGGTTTCAATTTTATTATCAATGTGTTTTTGTGGTGGAGGACCAAAATTAGAACGTGAATGACATGCGTTAAAAGCTTTTAGCAACACGTTGTAACTTGAAAGTATTGGAGGTGTACAAAGTGGGATTGAGAGCCTCCCACAACAAAACCCTATTTCTATGCCAAGATTCATATATCGCGTGTAGTCTTTACCAATCCCAATATCAAAATAATAAAAACAATTTCATGTTAAAATTTTTATTTATTAAATCTTATTTTTAAATTATTATCAAACTTATAAAAAAACATCTTACCACAATTCATAGCTCTAAATGAGCACCTTCACACTCTCTAGAGAGATGATTGTGTTGATGCTTGGTTTCAAAGTTTAACTTGCATTCACCCATAACTTTTATATATAACAATAATGTGTTGTAACTTAACTTGCATTCACTAAATCTTATACACAAATACGGATATATAAGACCAATACTAGATCTTCCATAATGGATTAATTAACATTTATAAGCATCATTAGATTAATATATAAAATTTTGAAAAATACATGGTAATGTAAATTATTTCTTTATTTTCTATTTTTAAATTAATTTAATTTTATGATAAATATGTTATAAAACTAAATACAATTTGTAAATTTAAAAACAAATGAAAGTAAAAAATTAGAAATATTTAATAGATTTTTTTCTTTCAAAAAATTAATCTAATAAATATTATATTTAAAACATTATAAAATTTTTATAAATATATTAAAATTTAGGTAGAGTCCAACAATATACGTATATATAAATATTTTCCCATGTAACCTACATTGAGTATGAAAAATTGTGAAATTATAAATACCTACTAATTAATAAATTAGATTATGTTTAACTTAAAATTTCATAAATTAAATTGAACAATAGAATGTTAATATCAATTTCAGTGAATACTCAATTGCCCAATTAAATTAAATTAAATCATTTAATTCCCAAATTCATTCCCATATGAGTGATTTTATTCCAAATGATCCACAAGTGTTTGATTCTTTAATTTATGGATCAATTGATTTATAAAAGGCCAACTTTTGTGAATATCTTATATGGTAGATTTATTTAAAAACATCAAAATAGACATTCTCTTTAAAAATAGAGTTCTCTCACTTTCAAATTCCCCTTAGCAAATGTACCTAACATCGACGCTAGCATCAAAAAATTATCAAAAAATTAAACCGATGAGAACTTGTAATTATCAATAATTATATTAATCATATTTGAACACCCCATGTGATTGCCACAAGCCACCTAATACGATGGTCACATAAAGACTCAAGAATGCACTTGGTGATAAATTTATGGACAATCTAGCATAAGCAGATTTTATTATTCAACCATAGCAACACTTAGCTGTACTATGTATGTTCTAAAGAGAACCAATTAAACTAGTTTTACAAAAATTTAAATAAATATTTAAGTCTTTTTATTTTGGAATTTTGGTTGGAGGGAAGGTGTAGGAACCTTTCAATCACACACCTCCATACAAATTAGGTTTTCTTCATTTATGGACGACTGTATGAAGAGATTTGGATTAGACATTAAATAATTAATAAAAAGAGTGCACATATCCATATGCATCAAAATAACATGGTCTCTACTATGAGTGGTACATGATAATCAGAGCTTGCAATCGACTAATGCAACATATTAAGTGGGCCCTGCCAATAATAATAAATAGCTAAAGAAATTCAAACGAAGGCCGTAGACCTATGACCTCCTAAGAGAAAACACAATAATGATTTTCTAACATCTTCCTCATAAACTAATCTTCTTTTTCCATCCAAGACAATCTAAGTAAAAAATGAATAATAAATTGAATCACTAATATTTACAAATCACTTTGATGTTGGGGATTTTACAAAACAACCATTCACTATTATCATCTCATTAATATTTTCAAATTGTCTTACCCAAGACCATAAAATGTAAAAAATACCATATTTTTAGAAGAATACATTACAGAGTAATGTTTTGATTGGTATCTCTCCAACTAACCTACCCACAATTGACCTAAATTTGTGAACCAACCAATTCTGCCATGGCAGCCCTAGAGGGAGGGAACTCAGCCCCTTCTTACAAGGAAATCCTCTCGGGCGCTCCATCAAGCAACACTCACATTCAAAACCAGGAAAAACAAGGCAATTTCAAACAAGCGAAAGATAAACTTGAACAAGGAAAGGGAGGCGCAGGGAAAGTGCCCATTTAGTAGCCAGATTAAGGGCCAGATTCATCGAGAATGAGACGAAAATTGATACCATACAAAAAAGGGAAATGCATCACAAAATCTCAAGAAATTCCCAGGTATGAAATAAATTTGCCCCAAATCGGTGCTTACATTCAATTTATGCAAGATTATGCCCTTATTGGTAAATTCATGGGCCTATGGCCTTCAGAGAAACCTCTAATGCTCAAAATAACAACAAAATGGAAACCTGAGGGACAAATTGATCTCAAAATGGGTGCCAAAGGGTTCTTTACAACAATCTTCTCAAGTCTGGAAGACATAAAGATATTTTTCGATGGATGGCCATACTTATTTAACTCAACTAGACTCTTCCTCAGGCCATGGAAAGAGAAATTCAACCCCGAACATGAGGACTTCACCATATCTCATGTATGGATTTCAATGTACTCCTTACAAAAACCTCCACTGCCTCCTCTTCCCAGCAAACCCGTGATGGATTTTCCATGGCACCCCCAAGGAGGCAAACCGGTAAGAAATCACCCCTGCCTCCTAAAATTATTAACCTTTCCATTGATAACTGCTTTGATCCCCTAACTTCAGTGCCACTTTATTCCTCTCCCCTTCTTGCTTCCCCTCATCCCCTTGACTTAGTCCACATGGAGGAAGAACTCCCTCCTCTCTTGATTCCTATTCCCAGTGAACCCCTCCTCAATCACCTCTTTGGCGCGTGTAGTAACCTTCCCTTAGAAGAATAAGAAGACACTATGGAGACACAACGGATTCAGGGGAAGGATACTTTCAAGATGCTGAAGGCCTAGATCTTCAAGGAATAGAAGATTCTTGTAAGAGAGAAGAACCAGAAGCAATTCCTACAGAACAGATTCATCTCCTAAAGGAAGGCCTCATCAATAATAGAGCAAAATAGAAAGGGAATCGAACAAAATAGAATACGCTCAAAATTTCACTCATAGTGAATTAGGAACACAAAAATACTAAAAAAGTAATAAAGGAAGGGAAACAAAGGGAGAAAACCAATAAGCCAACCAATCAAATATTTGGGAGTGCACCTAGTTGATTCAGGGTTATATCCGCAATTGACGGATAAGTTCCAACCTCCCCAACATTTATTATGAAAATCATCACTTGGAATCTTCGAGGTATCAATGGAAAGAGCAAACAATGCATTCTAAGGAAAAAAATCAGGGAAGACAAATCGACTATAATAATGATGCACAAAACTAAATGCTTGGAAACTACTCTTCACTCAATTGCAGGATAGATTTGCAGGAATTGTCAAGACATGGCCATTGACTCAAAAGGAAATTCAGGAAGACTCACCCTTCTATGGAATCCCAATGAGATTGGGCTATCCAATTTCACCCCAACTCAAAATACCCTCTCAACCAAATTTCATCTAACATCCCAACAACAATAACATTTTACTTGGCTAATGTGTATGGATCGCAACAACTCTCAGAAAAAATATCCTTTCTCAAGGATTTAAAAACTATTCAATCCATTACAAAAAATCAATTGTGGATAATTAGAGGCGATTTTAACATCATCACCTCCTTGGAAGAGGAAAAAAGTGGCATCAGAAAACTAGATGAAGAGAACATAAATTTCCAGACAACCATTGAAGAACTCCACTTAGTTGACATTGAACTAGCAATAGTATGCACACACGGAATAACAAACATGGAGGATCTCAACGAATAACCTCCAGAATGGACCATTATCTTCTCTTGAAATCTATTTTGCTTAATGGAACCTCAACTAGTGCAACAATCTTAGCTGCATGGGGATTAGATCATTGTAGGTTAGTTAGCATTGAGCTGGGTCTCAGAGACTCACAAGTAAGTAAACCTTTTAGAATTGAAAGGTTTTGGTTCGAGCACTAGGATTTTCAAAACAATATAGCAACCTGGTGAAAGGAAGTTGAAATCTCCAAAGGAACTATAATGTTCAAATTCCAACAAAAAGACTCAAGAACTTGAAAGAATAATTAAATAGTGGAACAAGGAAGTTTTTGAAAACATCCAAGGGGGACAAAGGAATTTAGAGAAAAGAACGATACAACTCCAAAAACAATTCATTCAAGAAGGATGCTTAGAAGAGCTAACCAGAGAAGAAACATATATACAAATGCAGTTGGTTCAAAGGGGAAAACTGCATGAAGAAATCCTATGGAAACACAAATCAAGAATACAATGGATAAAGGAGGGGGATCACAACTCAAATTTCTTTCATCAATCTATGATACAACACATGAACAACAACATAATAAAAAAACTCACTAATGAGCAAAGTAACACCTTAACCACTAAAAATGTTTTACAATAGGAACTCATTACTTATTACCAATCGTTGCTATCATAACCACAAATAGACAGAGATAGCAAAAATGAGACCAATTACTCTCGAAGAAGTCGAGATAGCAATAATGAGCATGTCTACAGGTAAATCCTTGAGTCCTGATGGATTTACTACTGATTTCTTTCACAATTGTTGGTTTATAATTAAAGAGGATGTTTGGTAGGTAGTAGAAGAATCTAGGAAAAAATTATGTGTTCTCCCAACTCTTAACTCCACTTTCCTTACCCTTATACCCAAGGAACATCAAGCCTATTTAGCAAGTAAATTCTGGGCCCATTTCTCTTTGTAATGTAATTTATGAAATAATTACAAAGGTAATTGCTAACATGCTTAAACTGATTCTACCCCTTCTAATCTTTGATGAGAAGTTAGGTTAAGTTGAAGGCCGTCAAATCTTGGATAGCATAATTACGGATCATGAAACCATTTACTCCTTGAAAAATCAAAAGAAACCTAGTGTAACATACCCATTACTTGAAACATTTTATGTTTGAGAAAAAAATTATCTTAACTTTTATTGTAATGTTTTATATTTCGCCAAGTGGCCAAGGATGACTGTAATTGCACAATATTATTATTTAATAAAATAAAATAGGAGACACTCACCCAAAGAGACTGTTGAAAGAGTGTTTACTGACCCACTAGGTGGAATGGAATCTGGGGTAGAAGGCAATGGACAAGTGGTAGCATCAGGAACTCAGTAACTAGCTGTTGTTATGGGACAACTCCCTTGAATTGTGGTCAAAGTTCCCTGGAATGTGGAACTGGAGCTTGAGGCCCATTTATTGAAAACTGACCACTAAAGACCTAGGCATATTTTATAAGCCATCGAATTTGAGCAGAGGCTCACACTTTTTCTGATGAGAAAATTTACCTTGTGGTTCTGCTGTATGCACACAAGAGATTCAATGAGGGGAAGCTATGTTTTGAGTTGTATTGTAAGTCTGTTTCACTTCTGCTGAGTGCAGAGGTCTTTGAGGTGTATGCAAGTCTCCATTGATTACTGAAAGTACAACCTGAGTGCCTTGCTTCTACACAGAGTCTTCTACCTAGTGGTTCAGTAAATAGGCTCGGAGGTCCAAAGGAGCAAGTGATTTGGCTGCTTCTTTTGGAGAAGGTTGGGAGGAACATGCCTCTTTGGGTGTTGTCCACCCTATCTACACTATCAGGTTCTACTTGTTATTTTATTTCCTAATGATTATAACTTATTGTTTTCATAATTGTTGATGTAGGACTATTAGCTGAATGTTGTTAGTTATCATTATCAGATTTAAATGACTGGTTTTCTGAACTGTTTATCATCTCTGTAAGTAGTTAAATAAGTTTTATGATGATGATAGAATAAAATGTTTCCCTACATTTTTCCACACACTGTCTTTGTGCCGTACTCTAGTGCAGGGAAGAGTGTTTAAATAGATATGAATAATGATATGCAAGAGATAGAAATGATTGAATTCCTATCATAAATAAACTTTGATATATTTCTGTATTATATTATGTTTACAATTCAATACAAATCTTTTATGTTTTAGACATAGAAAACATAGTAATTATTTATTTAATCAGACATTGTAATATCATACACACTCATAGCAACATAAGTAGAAATACTTAAACAATCCCATGCTTTTGTACAAAACCTAAAGTTCAGTTATAGGTTAACCTTTCTTTTCAGAAGACAAACAATATATACCTTCTTAATATTCTTTTCAAGTAAAAATCCTTTTAAGACATCTTAGTTTCTGCATTACAAATCCTAACAGTACCGAAACACATAGTTTAGATTTTCATAAGCCAATTATGAATTGAAATTACTGCAAGGTAGATCGAAACCATACATGTCTATTAGACAGTACTAGTAATATTATTGCACACAAGTTCATTTAACTATCATTTGAAACTAAACATTAAACATTACAAATCGAATAGCAACTATTCTATTTGACGAATGACCAGGCTTCAAACCATATCGTTAGCTATTCATACAAATACTAAGTTAACTTTTCATCCTTTGATAAAACAAAAGAGATATGCGAGACCAGGTATTGGCACCCGAAGAAGTTCGAATACAAAGTCTAAGTTTATAACAATTCAAATTTCCTTTTCACATAACGAGTTCAGGGTTTGAAACCACAACCGAAATTCAAACTTCGACATTTAGTTTTGGTAGGATTACAACCCAACCATTACAAATTTTGGTCTTTAGAACAAACTTCAAACATATTATAACCATTTAGATTACAGGGACGGGCTCTACCCTTACCTTTGTTTTTATCAAACATTGTCTAAAATAACGCAGACTGCCAATTGTAATTTCTCTCAGGCTCTGTATTTATAAACATATTTAAAAACTTTTGCAAAACGTTAAAGTCATAACATCCGAAAGGAAGTATTACAAGACAGGGTTGAGGGTTCGACCCTCATAACTATAAATATTTATAAACCGAACCAGGCCCTCAATACCATGAAGTCCTTCAACATTTTCCTTTTAAGATATCAAAATGACGATAGTAAACACAATGATTTTTCCTCCTAAGATATAGAAATGATGAATGTAAATATATTGAATTTATTTCCAAAACTAAACTTTATTATTATCACAGGTCTTTACAGAGTGTGTTGAGAAACCAACGAAGAAACAGGTCGAGGGTTTACTCCTCCCTGTATCAAAACCTTGCCTCACGGCTTAAAAGTATTTACAACCATTGTAATAACAAAAATGTAAAATGAAACCAATGTCTTAGATAAACCAACACAGACCGACATTATGCCAAGGACTCATCCAAAGAGTTTTCCTGAGTACTATGGATGCCCACGAGGAAGTCACCGAGGATTACCAGGCTTCTAAATCTCTCATCCTTTTCTTTTTAAACTTTTAAAACCCACGCCGAGACAGACCTGCCAAGACATTACAACAATGTGGTTAAACATTATTTCCAGTTTGAAAGGAAAACCCTAGAACATTATTTTAGAAATCTTCAACGAAGAACAAGTTGAGAATAATTGACATTACTTGTAAATAGCAGTCACAGTAATACCGAAACCTCCTGCAATGTTAAACTTCCAACACAGAAACCTTGGAAGCATACCAAATTCATCACCAAACTCAAACTCTGAACACTTGCGAATGAATACAGTTACACATAAACTACTACTCCATTATATAGGCAGAGGTCACGCTATCGAATCCCTGGAAGGAAACTGCGAACAGAGTGACAAACCCTGGAAAACCGAGAGCCTGTCGGCCTCTCCACTCTCACGTAATACAAAATGAATGCTCCAGGGTATGGCTTGGTGAGTAGTTCAAACGGCCAGTTAGGGTTAACACATCGACCAAGAAAACTTCACGTGGAGTCATGCCATGATCGCTGCCAACCAGAGATCCACTAAAATTCATTTAATGAGCTTTGAATATCACAGCTACCAGGTTACCACTGTCTTACAACACATCATTTATCGAACTATTTGCATGGTCATTAACCAGACTAAAACATTGATTATGGTTAATTATATTATATCATATAACGTATACGTAACACGTCTATAAAGTCAAACTATATCATTATCAACACAAAGGTTACGTAGGTTTATGGATAAGCCAAGTTGGGCATATAAACCATAGTGTATGCAAAGGTAATAATTTACCTAGTTGTATGAAACGTGCTTAGGGTTATTTTATCCAACATTTAAAATATAGCATGCAATAGGTTAATACCTTAGAAAAAGGTAGAATAGAGATAGTATCCTAACTTTAGCATTTAGGAACATTGCATTGGAAAGTTTTAATATTTAGCATATAACATTGTTATGCACAAGGTATTAGGTTACCCTTAAAGCTTAAAACCATTTGAACTAGGGTTGATGGAAAACAAAAGATGAAAATATCATAAGTGGATGAATCTACATAGATATACTAGTTATATTCGAAAGCTCGAATACAAAATTAACACACATCATAATACAAATTAAATGAAATAGCATAAGTATGATGCTTAAATAAGATGCTAAACTCAAAAGAAGAATATCAATCTTTAGTCACGACATTTGTGTAGTATGACAACAGCTAGGGCAGGTCTTACTCTTACCTAAAGTTTTTATCTCCATACTTTTAACTTGAACACTATGTGAACCTAATTCTTTTTACATGCATCTTTAATGTGTCAGAAAGAAGTATCACGCTTACCTGCGATTTGCGACATAAGTTTTCAAGAGCGTTAGCTATGTAGCTAAGTAAGCCTCGAGGTGCCCATAGGACCCCTTCATCATTAAGAAAATCAAACAGTTAGTACATATAATCTGAATAGTACTATAACTAATTAACCATACTTAATCAGATTTCAAACTAGGATTTAATTACCCAGCAATATTTAATGAATATAATTACATACTTATAGACTGCATGATAAACATAACAAGAAAATAATGCAATACATTTGTGACATGGATGACAAGTTTGCGGATGTTTCGTTAGCAGGTTGACGACTAGTAAACAAATCAATAATCTTTATGTTTTCGCATAGCAACTTGTAGCACTTTATACTAAGTAGAAAAATTTTAAATTTTTGTGAAATTTTGGGATGTTACATGTGGTATCAGAGCGTGAGTTCAAAATCTAGGCTTGAAATAGGCTCACGCATGCAAAACGAAAAATGAAAACAGAAAACTTAGTTACTAACTTTTATTTAAATTTGTTTCTGTACAAAACAACTTGACATTTAATTTGCAGGTATGGACATACCGAAAGAATCCGCAGAGGAAAAATCTCCTCATAATGAACGTAATAATAACAAACATGGAAATATTAATGAAGAAATCTATGTAGAATTGAATGATCAATCATCTGAATTATTACGTACGGTTAAGGATTTAAAAACTTAAATAAGAAATGTTAAAGAAGAAAACAAAAGAATTTTAAGAGCGCATGAAGAATTGAACTAGATTTTACTGGAAAAATATCATCATGATGAAAAAGATAAGAGAACAGAAGTAAAATTTGAATCTGGAACAATGTCCTACAAACACAGAGATAAGAAAACGAAATACTATAAAACTGAAAGTAACTCTTCTTCTTCAGAATCTGATGATAACACTTATTGCATAAAATATAATTATGATCAAGACAACAGTGATAGTGACTGTGGTCCTAAGAAAAAGTGTAAACATTATGAACAAATTTCAGGGGAATTTAAAAAGATAAAACCCCCAACTTTTAATGGCGAAAATGAAAAGGGAGAGACAGCTGAAGCATGGTTGTCCGGTATGAATAAGTATTTTCAGATTTATGATTACTCATATCAGTTAAAAGCTAAAATGGCCATATACAATATGACCGTAAGGGAAGACATTTGGTGGCAGGATATTAAAAGAGTTAAAAGCATTAAAGAAAAGAATATAAAATGGAGTACATTTAAGAAACTATTTAAGAATTTTTTTTTATCTGAACAGTATTACGAAGATAAGTCAAAAGAATTTTATGATTTAAAATTGGGTTCTATGAGTATGAAGGAGTTAAGTAGCAAATTTCTCAGCTTGTTAAGGTATGTACCTTACTTAGTTGAAGAGAAACCTAAGATACAAAGGTTTCTAAGCTTCTTACCCTTTAACATGAAGGACATAATTGAATACGATAATCCTTCAACTCTTGAAGAAGCCACGAGGAAGGCTAATTTCTGTTTTGAATAGAATAATAAAAGAGAAGGTGTATCGAGTTGGATGAATAATAAACCGAGTAATTATGAACATAAGAAGAAAAATTTTAATTTCAAGAATTCTGGGAATAATAAAAATTTCAATAACATAAATTTTCAGGGTAATAATAATTACAGAGGTAATGCACAACAGAATTACACAGCTGCAAGGAATGTGCCTAATAATAATAATAACAACAATAATAATAATACCAGGAATGTCGACCAAAGACCACCTTTAAAGTGTTATGACTGTAATGGACCACATACCAGAGCAAACTGCCCACTCAAAAGAAGGACAGTGAACAAAATTCACACCATACAAGTGGAGCCGACAATAGGTGATGTAACAAGAGAAATGCCCAGGATTAATGTAGCCCTGGAAAATCGACAAGCAGACCATCAAACTTCTATGGTCGAGATTGAAGGTATGATACAAAACAAAGCTATTTCCATTTTAATTGACCCTGGTACAAGTTTGAGTTACATATCACCTAATTTAGTGAAAAGTTGAAAGTTAAAGGTAGAAAAATTTGATAAATCATGGTTGGTTTATCTAGCAACAGGCACCAAAAGAAAAGTTGTAGAGTTTGTTAAAGATTGTGATTTGCTTATGAGTCAGTTGAAGACGCAAGTTAATCTGAACTTTTTTCTATTAGGGTCATATGATGTATTAGTAGGCATGGATTGGCTTGAATAGCATAGAGTAATACTTAACTGTTATGAAAAGTCTTTTACTTGTTTGGATAATGAAGGGGAAACTGAAACAGTAAAAGGAATCCCTAGGAAAACATCTGTTAGACAAATTTCTGCTTTACAAGTAAAGAAAGCTGTAAGTAAGGGTTGTAAAATGTTTGCTGTAAATGTGATTAATGACGAACATTCATCTAAAGAAGATAAGATAAAATTGGAAGACATACCCATCCTTAAGGACTTTTTTGATGTATTTCCGGAAGAAATTCCAGGACTACCTTCGAAAAGGGAACTTGATTTCACCATTGAGTTAGTACTAGGTGCGGTACCAAACTCAAAGGATCCTTACAGAATGAATATTCTGGAATTAAATGAACTAAAATCTCAACTAAAAGAATTAATTGATAAGAACTACATAAGACCGAGTGTGTCACCTTGGGGAGCACCGGTTGTCTTTGTTAAAAATAAGGACGGTACCTTGCGATTGTGCATAGATTACCATCAACTTAATAAAAATGACTATTAAAAATCGATATCCCTTGCCCCGCATTGACAATCTATTCGATCAGGTACGTGGAGTAGAGATATTCACTAAGATCGACTTGAGGTATGGATACCATCAAGTTAGAATAAAGGATGAAGACATTTTTAAAACTGCTTCCAGAGGCATTCATCAAGGAGACCTTGTCTCTCCCTTCCTTTTATCTTGATGGATGAAGGTGTGGGAAGATCTCTCTCTCAAGCTCTTAATTTAGGAGAAATATTGGGCCCAGAGCTTCATAATGAGCCTACTCCATCCATGCACTAGTAATTTGTCGATGACACCAATATAATGGGAATCCCAATAGTGAAAGAAGCAAAATCCCTATAAAAAATCCTTCTACTCTTTACCTTAGCCTTGGGCATTGCTATCAGCCTTAACAAATCCAAAGTAATTTTCTGCAATACCACCCCCTTTGTTCAACTTCATATCTCTAGAATTTCGGGCTTCCAATGAAGCTTGCTCCCCTCCAAATATATGGGCATTCCTATTTCCGAAAATCCTCTTTGTAATGTATCCTGGGAAAATCTCCTCTTTGCTCCAGAAAGAAGACTCTTAGTTTGGACCTTTCACTCTCTTAATTTCATGGGAAGATTGACCCTCCTTAAATCCATCCTTCAATCTTTGTCCCTTTATCTCTTCTTAGTGTTGGAAATCCCCAAGAATATTCTAAAATCAATTGACAACTTACAGAGAACCTTCCTATGGGGGGAATCTAAATTAAAACAAAAATGGACAATAGTATCCTGGGATAAAGTTTGTAAGCCAAAAATGGTAGGAGGATTAGGCCTTCGCGATTGAGATATATAGTGCTGGGATCTAGGGCTAAGCTATGGTGGAGATGGATAAATACCAAGGAGGAATAATGGGGACATATATGAAAACAAAACTTTATGTTCCATACATACGAATTACTGGATCTCCCATATGGAACAATGCTTGGAACAACCAGACTATTGTACATGAAAACAACTTCTGGGAAATCCGTGATGGAACCACAGCCCTCCTTTGGGACGATGCTTGACATCAATTTCCTAAAATTAAATATAATCTAGATCTCCAAATAAGTAAAGAAACCTTCCATCAAAAGGGAAAATACAAAGTGGCTCAGTATTGGGAAAATCATCAACCAAAAGATAAATGGAGGAAATGGCTACCTAAAGATTTATGGCCCCCAATCCTAGAAATAGAAATGGAACTTTTATGGGAGACTTTGCAGCAAAGAAGGATCAAAATATATACAAAACCAAACAAACTAAGATGGGGAAGTGGCTCAAGTCGGAAATCTACTCTAAACGAAGCCTACTCTAAAGTAGCAAGGATAAACATAACAAAAGAACAAACAATATGGAAACAAATCTAGAAGCAAAATATATGGAAACAAATTTCCATCTTCACTTGGCTGATAGCCAAAGGAAAAACCTTAACTTGGTACCATATAATAAAAAGAGGATTCCACAGGACATCACATTTCCCTCTTTGCCAAAATACAGAAGAGAACATGAGCATATTCTCAACCAATGTCCCCATGTAGTAGATTTATGGTACAAAGGTTCAGTTCTCTTTCACTAATCAAACATGGATCACAATGATATCTGACTTACTATAGAAAATTGGAGAAAATCACCCTTCACTAATCCAATTCTAAATCGAGCATGACGGTTGTTCCCAGGATTCCTAGTATGGAAATCATGGAAATAACAGAACATGAGAATCTTCAAAATAGCACAAAGAGAAACCGAAATAGATTTGGGCATTAAAAAAAAATCCCGGAAACACTCCACCAATCTGCTTGGAGCATAACATATAATACAGGTACTGATCATGAAAGGAATTCACTTTGCTCTCTAGGATTCGATTTATCCAAAACATTTCCTCCTCAAAGAGTGAAGCACCTTGGGACTCCTAGCCTCATGGTTGGAGACCTCCTCTAGCAAGATTTCTTAAACCAAATTTTGATAGAGAAACTAGAGGGGACCCTAGCATGACAAGCTTGGGAAGAGTCTTCATAAACTCCAAAGGAGAAATAAAAAGAATATACATAGAGATGATGTGAATCTCCACTAAGAACATTGCAGAGCTCATGGAAACATCTAGAGGATTGCAAATCACCATCAAACATCAATACTCTAAAATAATAATCCAAGGAGATTCAATGATTACAATTCAAATCCTAAAAAAATTCAAAATGGCAATACTTGCAAGGTTTAAAAAAATTGGAAAATTGAATCTAAGATAGAAGACATCATCTCTTACATATCAAGAATCCTTGCACTAATTCCTCTACATGTTTGTATATGAGCCAACAAATTAACCGACAGATTAGCAAATGAGTCATTCAATGAGAATCATGAGGACTTCGAGGAAGGTTGGATCATTATGGCCTGATTATCACTCAAAATCAATTGTCTTGACCTAGTAATGCTAGATATCAACCCCCAGACTGGGTTTTTGCTTGTAAACAAAGAAAGAGGGAATCATATGACACATCCCAAGGGAAGGACCAGTCCTTAACCAGTAGTCCATCCTCCCTCTGATAGGACTGCCACCATGCTGGGCTACTTAATGCCTACACAACTCGCTAGTCCTCTCATGGTTACCAGGAAGTGTGATAACGTTTGTTTCTCCAGTCATTTAGAATAGATAATTATGGTGATTTCTCTCCACCATGGGGAATTGTACATCGATAATCATGATGGTTACTGGCCTAGACTTGAGAACAAACTTAACCTCTCTCTGAAAACCAGTACCATGGCCATCATTGTAGTGAGATCAGGAGAATGCAAGCCTGTAAGCACTTATTTTTGGCATCATGAGGATAGCAGGTTAGAAGCTCCAGATATTTCACCAAACACGCACAATAAAACGAGCTCTAGGTACATGTACATTTCGCAATCTTTCACCTTCTCGAATTTCTATTTTCAAGTGTTTTTTAACCCTATGTTTGTCCATTTTGATCCTCTGTTAGATAGTCCCGTACTCCCATCTTATCTAAGCGACCCCCTCTCGGTTTCTTTAGCCTCCTTACCCTCTCCTCGCTCTATTCCTATGGATGTTGTGACCCTAACTGCGTTGGATCCTTGGTATCCTCCCAATAGAAGGTGGAATCCCCTTTCCTTTTTGGAAATATCTGCCCCACTTTCGATTCCCTTCCGTCAATCTTTCCCATTCCCCTCACCATGCCGAGAATGCCCCTCTCTCGCGACCCACGCAAGGGAAAGGTCCGTATCTTTGATCTCAAGATTAAACATGACATTGAAGTAAACCGCTCTCGCTACCTCTGCTTCACCCCAACCCACATCCAAAGAAGAATTGAGGAATTGGAAGAAGATACTTTGCTAGAGAAAAATTGCACTCCAAAACAAGAGCTAAAAACACAAGAGCTAAAGTCACAAAATTCTTCAAAATAATATCTCTCAAATGGAAGATTAAATTTATGCTTAGCAAGGCTATACTTGATACTCGAGAGGAGAGGAATGGCCTGGATTTGATGATGGAAGAGATAATAGATCAAAACAAGCTATTAGCCCAGAATAGGAGAATAGACAGGAAGCTCAACTGCTTTATAAATCCACAACATGACATGAATTCCCCTGAAAGACCATTAGTCTACACATGCTAGTCAAGTTCAAGACAATTCTATTGTGAATGATGAAGTGAAGAAATAGTAATGGATTCCTACAATCAATTTTAATACACAAACAAAGAATGAGTTGAATGGGAATTCCTTGGTAGGTTTAATACACAACTCCCATACCAACAATTCGATCAAGACAATCAACTAGAGTAGTGAATTAATACAACACACTTGAAAAGACACCATGCTACTGCCAAAATAACTAATAAAAGAAGACAATAATTTATTAGAGCTTGAAATGGTAGGATTTATAAGATAGAAGTTGTTGTGGAAACTAGATTACATGGAAATTATTCCCACTAGTGAACAAATCAATGGATAATAATTGCAAATAATTAAAAACAATGTTGTGCGCATTTAATTGTGAAATCCCATGATTCCATCAATAATAAAACTAGTTGTGGGAAACCAATTTTAAAGCTATACGTGATTACAATACAAAGTGCTATAAAATGTAAGTCTAATGATCATTTTAACCCAACAATCAAGCAAATGGATATGGGGTAGTGGATACCCAACAGAACTCAACAAATGGACAATCACTCTGTAGCATAACCAACATGTCATTTAATTGGTGAATGACAAGTGTTGTATCATGTGATTATTATTGGTATAAAAGAGCTAAACCATTCATAACAACCACACATAAATTCAATGCACCATACACAACATAGATTTTTATTCTGGAAACCCAAATGGAAAAAACAACATTTATTGAGATTGATTATTGCTTAGTAAATTATTACAAAGGGGAGAGATCTATGCACTTTCAAATGAAATTTTGATGCATTCTTACTCACTAGCCGTCTTTTTGCATATAGTTTTGGCTTATGAAAAATCTTCTGCTTAATGGCTTCTTGTCCTTAGATCTTCAAGCAAATTCCCTCTTCAAGCTCTCCTCCTTTGCTACTAACCTTCTTGTTCTCAAGGTTCAATTCTCCTTTCTTTGTTGGTTGTCATTTCCATCAAGCAAACATTCGCTTTAATATAATTGACCCATAATACCAACTATCAATGTGATTCATTTCACCTTTTTGAAGCCTATTGACAAGTTGATTGTTAATTTCAAACTTTTGCAAAAATTAAATTTACAAATTTTAAATGAGAAATTTAATTGAAATCCATTTTAAATCACAATATAATGAAAAATATTCCATTACATTAATTTTGCATATTTGTGTCTAATGTGAATTCAAAACATTAGATGGCAAATCTTGAAAATTTTCTCATGTATATATCTAAGGGTGAATATAACAAAATGGTTTCGAGTTATATATATATATATATATATATATATATCAAATTACCAAATGGAAAGTCCTAAAAGAATTTACAATAAAATCAAACTACATAATCCTAAAAAAAATTGGGGTGAAGGATGTAGATCGGTTTGGTAAATGTTTTTTTGGGGGCCAAGTGCCTATGTACACCCTTGTACAAAACTAGCCATTTCTAATTTGAACCATAAGTTTCAATTAGACGACCTTAAAAACTAGTCCAAGTGGTCGATTTGGCCAGTTTCAATAATTCTAATCAACCTTGAGCTTGAAAACCCATCAAGGTAAACAATATACTAATTAAGTAAGAGGTTATGATAAGTACTACTCCCAGGTGTTGATTGGTTGGCCTATTGAATACCCAAGCATTAAATGTCATGTCAAAGCTGGTTTCAGAAAATGAAAGAATGTTTTCTTTCACTTCAAACTATAAAAGTATCTGCTATAAGTTGTTGCTAATAGTTATATTTGAGTTGTTTGTTATGGCTTCAAGTTTAACACTTTGATTTGTTGGATATGATTTGCATACTTGTAATTTAAGATAGATAAGGTTCATTAATTTAATTAACAATGTATAATGATGTTGTGGGGTTGAGTTATGGTCAGTAACAATACATTGTAAATTGATTTGGTCTCATGATTCAAACAATTGTATACTGAAAAATGCTTTAGTAAATTGATTTCAATAATGTTACTGATCTCTAAACTATCATGGATATTCCACTGGAATAGTTTGTCACAACACAATTATGCAATGTTTACTAAATATTTAAGTTTCATTGTTGTTAGCTTAATTCCATAGAATGATAAAATAAATTGAAATTGAATGGAAAACAACCAGAGCAAAATAACACATCCACACAAATAACACAAGATATACCCTATGAAAATACACTATGGGTAAAAACCCATCTAGAAGTGAGGGTTACGCCATATGCTCTTTTCTTCTCCAATAGGCTATGCAAATACAAAGAAAGTGGTGCTCTCTATGGAGTTACCTATGACATCATGGCCCGTATGGCTATTAAAGGATCTCCTAATTCCTTTGTTATGCTCTAATATCCACTCCCTGGATCTTGCTTAGTTATGGAGCAATACAATAATACCATAAGAATGGGAGCCCTTGTTCACCTAATTGTTTAGTATTTAACAATGTCATGATAGCCATCTAGTGTTAGTTTTAAGGGTTTTGCATGCTTGAACTCCTCATTATGGTTAGGGTTTTGGACCTCATGGAATGTTCTTGAAAGTCCACGTGTGACTAGCTCCACATGTGTGAGTAATGAGAGCTGACATGGAATCCACTTAGTACCATGGTGGACAATATGATAGGTCAATTTATGGGAGGCATAATTTCCTCACACAAACTCTTATTTCGAGGTCATCTTTGCATCATTGGAAAGATATCAAAGTGTAGAACAACGTAGAGAGGACATGAAATTTGTTTGTGAATTTTTGGCCCCAAAAAACATTATTTAAGCTTTGAAACATACCTTGGAAGGTTTTGGACCCAAAATCTGCAAAGTAAGACCTACCCCTAAAATGGGTCATACATGCCAATTCATTTAATATTTCCACCCAGAAAGCACCAAAATAGATAAAAATCATAATCATATATTGATCCATTTCAGATCAGTTATGCAAAAGGACTCTATTCATCGATTTGAACAATGGTACACTACAAACTAATCCAACCCATTGGTTTCAACAACAATTGATCCATAATTGAGGCACTTATAGTCCATTCATCCCACCAACATGGATGAAGTGTTTACTCAAAAAATTTATGACATCAATTTCAGCACAATCTGGAAATTAACTCAGTCAATAAAATGGACTAATATGATTAACTGTAAAAATCTATTTTTTTTATTCTTTATAAATTTCATAAATCAAAATTAACTGTAAAAATCTACATTTTTTATTCTTTATAAATTTCATAAATCAAAATTAAGTTATCCTTTAAATAGAGCAATCAAGTTGAACTTAGAACGATCATAGTACTAGCAATTGCCCCATAAGGTGCAAAGGAACACCGAAAGGAAAAAAATGGGAAGCAAAGTACATGCAATGAAGTAAAAAAGAGAATAGTAAAACAAATGTTTTGAAGAGCTTGTTGTGTGGTTTTGTTTGAGTAGTCTAAGGGTGGATTTTTGGAGTATGGTGTTGACTCATTTGCAATCTCTAGTTGGATTCTAATTTTTTCCTTTTAAATGAAGGGAGTTCTATTACAATTCTAATTTTTCATGGTTGTTTGGAAAAAATAATCTGTATTTGATTGACCATAAGTGGAAATTTTGACTCCATAAAAATTGTATATTTCTCCTTCATACCCTCCACCTTATAAATAAGTTATATCTCATTTTGAATTAGAGGCTCAATGATGTTGTGATATCTCCATACATATATCCCTCCTCTAAAATATATAGCATGGTATTATCTGATTCTAGATCTTAATGTCAATGTAGAGATACTTTGAATTTTGCTGAAATACATGCATTCTACAGCTATGAAACCACACACAATGATCCCATATTCACTGTTGAAAACTAGTATCCCTTTCAAAGAAAAGGGATTTTTATGTGGCCCGAAACTAAGAATATAGAGAAGGATGGGTCAATGGCCTAAAATAACTAAGGGAGAGAGACATATATAGTAGGAAGTTGTGGGTTATACAAGGAATGGGCAATCACTCAAATAGTTTAATCAATGAGCAATTTAGTGGGAGGCACCCCTACAATTACTGTAGGTATACAAACCATTTTTGGAGAGAGGATCTACCTTGTGGTATTAATCTACCACATCTTAGATACCCTCCCCAATTACATCCACTCATTGAAAAATAACTTTATTTTCTCCTAGTGTAATCAAATCATTTAAATCACTTGCAACAATACATGGTTGATTTGACAAAGATTGAATATATTCTAACAATGTTTTTAAGAATATTTCTGTGACTTTAGTAAGTAAAAGTCAACATATGCATATTGTTGCTACAACTTGACTCGTGATTGAACAAATTTTGTGCACTTCGATCTAAACTATCAAGATTAATTTGTGGGCTTCGTTCCATTCAAAAAAATCCCATTGTAAAATAATATGTTTGGATGATCATGTGTCTAAGGAAGTTTGGTTGACGACCATCATTATTCACTTTAGTCTCTTAAATCATGAATGCCATTTTTGTGAAAGGGTTTCTCTAATTCTATCCTTTTGTTGAAGTCCTCTTAGCAATGGGAAAAGAAAATATATATATACACCATTCCCACCCTGTGTTCTCTTGGAAAGCCACCCATATACACCATTCCCACCCTATGTTCTCTTGGAAAGCCACCCGCTTATGTGATAAGGTATTTACTCTATCAAGTTCCAAGCAACATGGTCCCTAAATAAGATAAACATGATCATATCTAACTTGTCATTGAAATTCATTAGTAAAGTGTAAATGATTGAGCTTGTTTTCACTCAATGTTGCCATTTACTTGATTATTAAGGTGGTCCTTTTGTAGTATAAGAAAGAATCCCCCAATGTATCCAACAACCCTATCTCACTAGTAACATCAATCTTGTCTAGGTTGTGGCCAACATAGGCCTGGTGCAATGCACACAATTTATGAACATTATAACCAGCACAACAATTGGTTGTGATTCATTGATTATCACCCCACCTTAGTCAATGATAAATTCCTACATATACTTTAACATATCTAAGAAAAAAAATTATGCCACAAAATGTTATCGAGGAAATCATTCCACGTAACAATGAGTTCTTAGATAACAAAGGGGGAGATTAGTACTATGTTGTTTGTTGCCCCAAAGCTATTTTTTTTGCTCATGTTAATGTACCACGTAACAATGAGTTCTTAGATAACAAAGGGGGAGATTAGTAGTATGTTGTTTGTTGCACCAAAGCTATTTTTTCTGCTCATGTTAATGTATCACTTTTTATGGTGCGTGCCTTGACTTTATGGCTTTTAAAATTTGAAACGTTATGTAAACTCACTCTTATTGATACTTATGGTTGTTAAGTACTAACATTAGTTTGCTAGTGCCCACTAAATTTTGATATAGACATGCACATCCATCCTTTGCTTTACACCAACTCAATTTGTTGAATAAAAAACTCTTCTTAGACTACCATTTGAAAAATGGATTTCCATATAAGTTAAATAGTGTGTTTCAATAATCCCAAAGTACTTTAGAAGATACATTCTTCGTATTACGTTAAATTTCAAAGACTTTTTTATTTGCCAACAATTGCAAGGTGTAGTGTTGTGCATCATCTAATTAAGAAATCATTTCAAAAGTGTAGGTTGTATCACCCCTTTGTAATGCCATTTAGTTCTTAAAAGGCACCCCTTTAAAGTGCATGAATGGTTTGCATATTAGTCAAAGCAACATAAGTGCACTTTTATAGTGGTTTGCAAATTGTATAGATTGATAATATTCATTTCTTTAACTTGTTTTCTAACCAAAAAAAATTATTATTTTGAGTTGCCTCATCAATTATAGTTAATCATTATTCTTGTTCTCACACTTTTAAAGGACTTGGTGGAAATGTTGAGTTTGCTAAAAGAATTCAATTCTTCCATTCACAAATAGATATGGTAGAACAAAAGTTTTGTCATCAACAAGACAAACTTGAGGTCATATTTGTACCGATTATACATTATATTATTATTTTAAACAATTTTTTATATATATTTGTATTGAAGTAGCATTGCAACTAAATAATCCAACAAGATAATATATAAAAAAAGAAAGTCCAAAGCCAAAAAATTTGATCAATATCTCAAAATATCAACACTATTGTTTACTCTAGGTGTTGGTTTCAAGATTAAAGAGGATTAATCTAGAGAGGATTGTACACTATGAAACATTACTTAATTTAGGAACTAATGAGAATCAAGTTCACTAAATGAGAGAGAATTGTTTCATTTCTTAGGTTGTTTGTTGTTTCAAAATGACATTCTCGTTGACATCAAGAGTATATTTCAAAGGAACCTAGGCCAACAAAAAAACTCTTTGAAAATGTGTCAAATATTGCAAGAACAAAGTTACTAAATGTTTATGGAAAAAAAATCAATAGAGGTATAAATGATTTCTCCCAAGAGAGGAAACAGTTAAAGGACAAGATTGGATTTATATCAAGTCTAGACACTTTCTATCATACTTTCCTTTCCCATCCTACACTTGCTTGTTGGCTTTGTAAACCTTAAGCTTACCTTGATCAAACATCTTAAACTAGATTACAAACCAAACTCAGCCCAAAATCTCTTCATCTCAAACTTTCAAGATTGGACTTAGACTTCTCGTGGGGAAGGCCCTCTTGTTCATCCATGTAGGGATGTTTAGAGAACTATCCTTGAGATAAGAATTTTAATATCTCCTCCATTCAATGAATTATTTTCAGCCTCACTATGAATCTCTATAAAATCTTCATGTTCTAGGAGCAATCTCCTTTGATCTTCTTCATAAGGTAGAGAAATGTTTTCAAGAGCTTCCTTTACCATAAGTTTCACACGAGCCCGAATGTTTGTTGATGAGGAATACTAGATGCATTACCACTCCTATTGTATTTTCTTTCTGTCCAGACTCCAGGGAAATATGCTGACAAGGTATTGCTCTTACAAAGTGCCATTATTATGAACCTAATTTGTAATCTGAATTGTAACTAAATTTGATGTAAATTTGCTATTAGTTGAGGTTCTTAGAAAACTTATACTATAACATTTAACTAAACATTCCAAATCCTTCATAACCACGGACAACCTTCACTCACTTCACATGATAAAACTCTAAAATAATCAGCTTTAAACATCCCTACAAACATATTCTTTGATTTTTAAAATCACATTCTTCTCACTTCACATGTTAAGACACTCAAACGTATCAACTTTAATATATATATATATAATAATAATAATAATTAGCTAATTATATTATACCATTTTCATTTTTAATTTTTAATATTTTAGCAAATAAGATGTCATCCATTTCCACATCCAAAATATCATACTTCCATTTAAAAAAAACTATATATATAATAATAATAATAATTAGCTAATTATATTATACCATTTTCATTTTTAATTTTTAATATTCTAGCAAATAAGATGTCATCCATTTCCACATCCAAAATATCATACTTCCATTTAAAAAAAAACTTTGAATATATTCCATGTTACTTGAAATTGAAAACAAGGTAGCTTTTCATTGAACAGATGGTGCCAAGTTGACATTATATACCAAGAGATCTTTTTCATCAATTTTATCTAGTATGAAAAAGGCTCGATTTCAAATGGTTGATACATTAAAGAATATGTAATTGATATTCACATTTTATGGTAATTTTTTTATCTATAAAGTAGTAGGTTTAATAACAAGAAAATTTTAAAATTTTTAGTTACATTTTTTTAGATTTTGAAAATTTTACTTACATTTTTTTAATTATTTTTATTAATTAAAATTTTAAAAAAATTAATGAAATTTGAAATACCAATCACATTACATTTATGCATTTAGAAAAGTTAAATAATTTAAAATTCAATTAGTCATAATATGCATTTAAAAAGTAATTTCCTTGCAATTTAACTTTCACTGCGTGACGGTTCATCTCGTCTCCACCTTGGTCGGTCTCCCAAAACTCGAAGCAGGGCCGATAACTTCAGGATCACGTTATCGGTAGGTTATTTCACTTAACTCCATTAAATATCACTAAGAACAAATTTACGGAGATGGTAAATTTGACGAAAAAGTAAGAATACTGGTGGCGAGATTTGGTTAGATTTCATTCGTTTTATGTACGAGGTGTGATAATTGGCACTCAAATTGTTTTTCGCTGGTCATGGAAAATTTTCTGGAAAAACGAGCAATTTGAATGCCAATTATCCCACGCCAAAGAAAACGCCTTTGGCATAACAAGCTGAACTTAGAACGATTATGTTTGTTTGATATGTGGTGTGATAAAATACGACAAAATAACGAACAGACCATTGAATTGAAACACAAAATTTGATAAAATACGACAAGATAATGAACAGAGTGTTGAATTGAAACACAAAATCAGATTCACTGGAGGCAAGTACGAACCTTCACAGCTGTAGCGCAAAAGGCACAGCGCAGGACATTGGTAACACAAAATAAAGGATCAAAAACAAAAAGCGGAAAGCAAAGGCAGCACGCAGGACTTTGGTAACACAAAATAAAGATTAAAAACAAAAAGCTGAAACCAGAACGATTACTGATTATTCATTTCTTCAGCTTTTTTCGATGTCTACATAAGAAAACATTGGAGGAAGCCTCACCGCCAATTTGTTTAATGCACGAGGTGGATCTTTTTAGTTGGTGAAAGGAGAAAAACAAGATTTTTCTGGATATTTTATATATTGTCGCCGCCCACTTTGATTTCTTTTGGTACTTGACAGCCTGTACTCAAATCTCCAGCAGTTTGAAACAGCGGGCGCAGAAGATACTAACCGACTTTACTATCATTAGTTTATAGTTTTTCTTTGCGTCACGTTTGGGAGTGTTATGCTTTTTGGGTTCATGACGTTGAGCAAATTGTTTATATATATACAGAGACAGGGAGGAACATTTTATTCTGCTGGTTTATCTACTGGGAGAAAGAGACTCGGTCGGCCATAGAACCATTACTCTTATTGCCGCTGTAGGATTTATATACTGCGCGATTGCACTGAACTGTAAATTTCAGTAACAAATATGAGGATAGGAGGGGCGCCCTCGGCGGTGAAGCAACTGTGGTCGGTCCTGAGCGGAGTGCTGAAATCAAAAGCAAATGCTGTGAAGGGCAAAGCAGCCCACGGAATGAAGGCCACGCTGGTCGCTGTCAGCCTCGTTAAACACAAGAAGATATTCGGTGCAATCTCTCATAAGATGAATTCCCTGTTTGGAAATGAAGAGAGCCGAAGCCACAACCTGGCATTAATGGCGTATCAAGTCTCCGCGGCAGATGATGATGATATACCTTGTGAAATACTTCAACTGTGCGAGCAGGAAATGGATCAATCCCACGCACTTATTGAGTCAGAGACGCACTCTGATAACCCTAGAAATTCTGTTTCAGTTATAGAGTGCCCGCGAATGTCTACGTCCTCGGTCGACATTTTGGCTGAGGATTTCATTAGAAGGTTTCACAACACTCGAATGTCTACGTCCTCTGTCGAGGACGGGATCGACATTTTGGCCGAGGATTTCATTAGAAGGTTTCACAACCAAATGGTTTTGCAGAAACAAAATTCTTTCCAACGATATCGAGAGATGTTAGACCGAAGCTTGTGAGCGTGAAGACTCTTGCATGGATAAGTTGCAGAGAAGGATCAAGGACTTGAAGAGAGTCATTCAGGATCTATTGTAATTTGGCTTGGCTCTTGTATATAGTCAGTAATATTAACGGTTCTGTTCGTAATATTAATGTTTCTGTTAATTGTCAATTGGGTTTAGTTTTGGGTTTAGTCTGAGTGATCCGAGTGATTGAGTTATTCGATTATGATACTTATTATTAAATAAGTTACTCAATTTTTTTAGGAACTCTACTAACCAATTAACCACACTTTCTATATTTCTAGACGCAATAACTATTCTGTTAATATTAATATTATTGATCATAACATGTTATATACTGGACATTTTGAAATAAAATATATTGAAAGTTTAACTCAACTTATGTTTCTCTGTGGATGATCCGATCGTAAAATAACAAAACTTATCAACTTATCTTAACATAATTGTTAATTGTGACCATTATTAACTTGGTGGTTAATCGTGACCATTGTTATTTATGTTGATACAATTATTCTTATTATTCAAGAAAAAAAATGGTTGAAAGTACTTGAAATAACCTGTTTGAAATTTCAAGGGATAAACTTTTCCTCTTATTAAAAACCAATGGCCATATTCCCAAAGCACAATATTCCATGTTCTTTATCATAATGGGCACTGTGCCTATCTTCAGCTAAATGGTCTGTGCTAAAATCTTCTTCAGGAAAACTGTATTTTCTTTTAGATTCAGCTCTTGGTGTCGTATAGGTAACATTGATAGTTTTTTTTTGCTGCTCTCTTCCTTTTCAAGAGCGGTTTCTGGAAGGGTTCCCCTGGAAACGGGGACAAGACTTCATTTTTTTTCCTTGAAATATGACAGCCCTTCTTAACTGGTTTCTATGGTTTTCCCTGTTGGGCAGAAGTGGAGTCACTTGTATACTTTTTTCTATATGAGAATAAAAGTATAGCCTTTCTTTGATATGGAAAAAATAACAGAAACAGGAGTGGAGTCACTTGTATACTTGTTTTCTATATGAGAATAAAAGTATAGCCTTTCTTTGATATGGAAAAAATAACAGAAAAAGATTATACATAAACAAAGATTATGACAAAATTTAACTCAATTCAATTTGACATAAAATTAAATTTAATATTATATATTTTAAAACAAATTATTATAATCATTTGTAAATTTTTAAACAAAATTTAATTTAATAATTTTATTAATATTTATTTTAATAAAATAAATATTTTTTCAAAATCAAATTAAATTAATTTATAATTTCTTATTTTTAAAATAAAAATGGTTCATTATTGATTTTTTTAATATTTATTTTAATAAAATAAAGATTTTTTCAAAATCAAATTAAACTAATTTATAATTTCTTATTCTTAAAATCAAAATTGTTCTTTATTATTGCAAATCACTTTGATGTTCAAGATCACTTCCAAAATGGTTATTGCAAATCACTTTGATGTTCAAGATCACTTCCAAAATGGTTGTTAAATAAAAATGATCAATATTCTTAGCCTCATACATATCGGGCAAAATTCTTGTCCATTTAGAACATTTAAACTTGGTAATTTAGTTAGGATATATTATTATTTATGGATAGTTTATTATTATTATGGATAGTTTATAATTAAGTAAAACATTTAGTGTTTATTGGATGTAGCTTGGGTGGTTGGAAGGAATGATTGCAACTTTCCCAGCCATATTCAATTCTTATAAGTGACATGATGTTTTTGTCCAGCTGCTTTGGCCATACCTTTTAAAAAGTTTAGTGAATCAAAATAAATTAAGTTTATAGACTTGTCTAATTTTTTCTTCATTCAATTTTATTATTAAGTATTTATTTATTTAATATATATATTTTAAATTTCATGTGAAACTTATTTTTTTTCTTCCTTGAGTTATGTTACCAAATATCTATTTATTTAAAATAAATTTTTTTCTTTTATTATTAAATAACAATGATTTTCATTATTTTAATTTTTTGGTTATATATTTTTCAATTTTGATGTATATTGAATTTATTAAATTATTATATATTTAATTTTATAAATATATTATATTAAATTAATATATTATGTTTGAAATATATTATTACTTAATGTAAAATATTTCTTTGAATATAATTATTCATTCTATATATCTTTTTATATAATAAAATTTAATAAAAAAATTATATTTAAAATAATATTCAATAAATATTTAATAATATATTTATAGGAATTTAGATTATTCACTCTTTATTTTTATTATCACATAATTAATTGAAATAAAAATACCAATTTTATTAAGTAACATTTTTACTGGTTTAAAATTTAAAAAAAACTAATGTAAAAAATACAAAAAAAATTACCATCTAAAATACATATATATCATTAAGTTCAATTTATCTATCTACAAGTTGTTTTTTTAAAAGTATTTTGCATAATTGAAATAATAAAACGATAAAGTATTTTATTAACATATATTTAAATCAAGTGTTGAGGAAACTACAAGTCATTTATTTCTACAATGTGAATTTTCTAAAGCAATTTGGGTTAAGATATGCTTGGATTTGAAGATAAAGGAGGATTGGCCAGATTCTGATTTTAAGAATGCATACTTTACTTGGCAACAAAAGCACACGACATTAGCCCATATGCTTGGTATACTTGCATGGACTTTGTGGAAGGTACGTAATGGTGCTATATTCCAAGATCATAAACCTTCTTTGAATCATAGTGTTTTGTCTTTCTGGAATCTTTTTAGACTTTATCCACAAAGTTCTATGACGTATCAGAATTGCAGAAGAGTTTGTCCTATTAATATAAATTTGATTTGGATAAAGTGGTGGGCTTCTTCGATGGGGCGTCTACTTCTCAAAAGTGTGGGGTTGGTTTCTATCTCAGATCTGGATCGAATCTAATTCTAAAATTCAGATTATCAGGTGGATTGGGGACAAATACTAAAGCATAATTGTTGGGTCTATGGGGTATTCTTAAAGTGGCAATTTTATGTGGTTTGGATACTTCACATATTTTTGGAGACTTTCAGGTTGTCATCAATTGGGCCAACAAGAAGGTTAACCTTAAAAATATTTCTCTCCAACAATGGTGTCACAGGATATCTGTCTTACTCAATTGCTTTCAGACTCTCTCTATCAAGCACACATATCGAGAGAATAATGATGTTGCAGATGCACTTTCAAAGGCTGCCATTGATGGTGATCCAGGTATACTATTTTGGGAAGAGTGGGTGGAGGATGTGCTCACATCTTCTGGTTCTTATACTTCTTTTTTCACTAAACTATACTAGTATTTTGTTGGTGATCTTATAGATCATGATTTTTACTGCCTCCTTGTAATTGCTTTTCTAAGCAAGTTTTGTTTTTGATGACTTTGAATTAGGATGATCGGATATTTGTATTGGACGGACAGTTATATTTTAGTTTCTGTGAGGAAGCTGAAAGCTATGTTATGGAAACGAATAGTTCTGATTTTGTACTTTTTGATTTCCATGAAATAACAAAAGTACGTTTTTTTTCTCTGAAAAAAAATAAAAATAAAGAGAAATTAGCTCCAAGAAATAAAATATATTCCCTTGCATACACACAAACAAGGATCCTACATCCATTCATATGAAACATTAACATAATGTGAGGGTTATCAAGTAAAGTTGATGGTCGAAAAAGTGACTACACACTTTTTTTGTGGAAAGTAGGTTCATTATTTAAAATGCACAAAGAGACCTTTTAAATCAACATTACTGCCTTTCAAAATGAGATGAAGTTGTTAAGAGAACTGTGCATGCATTAAGAGACCATTTAAACCAACCTTAGTGCATTTCAAAATGGGATGAAGTTGCAAAATAAGCATTTTAAAAGATCATATCTACATTTTGAAAATGTATGCATATATTAATAACCCTTGTTTTTTCCCAAATCTTTCACGCAAATAAATTTAAAAGAATGTACACACATTGTTATGAACTTAGAAATAAATATAAATTACATAAAAAATCACCACCCTAGTTTTCAATAATTTTGCCATAATGTAATGCCATGATATTAGTTTTTAAGCACTATTAGAAACATCTGAACAATATCTACAACTTTATTGTTATGAATTTTTGACAATATTGTATAGATTTTTTTTAATTTTCAAAAGAACATAAATATAATTATTTAAAAAAAAAAATTAATATTTTATATATTAATTTTTGGCATTCTTTGAATTATTAAATATATTTTAAAGAAATATAAAAATTTGTTATTATACATTTTGATGTTTAAATTATATACATATTTTTATTTTTTTAAATAAAATAAAAATAATCTTTTAACAAATAAGATACACCAGTAAATATATTATGTGACCATTTTATATTTAAAATTCACATTTAATAATGACATTACTCCCTTAAATATTCTTCTCTAAAACCTTTTACATCCTGATGGGGCTATGTACCACCATATAGTTTCTGAAAAGAGAATGTCTATGGACTTTATACTCTAAACAAAATTTCCATGGCTGATGAGGTTAGGAACAAATCCATAAGCCACCGCATTAAAGGAGAACATTAGCCTCCTAAGTGGTAGGAGAATCATTAAGAGGTTTTGCATTTTTAAGTTGAGTTTCAAGATCTTGATCATGGTTGAGGGAGAAAATTAAAGCGCTTTGAACCTTAAAGAAGCTTCTCTGGGCTTTGCGAAATGAAAGAGATATCAAGTCATTGCATAGACCATTTAAAGGGTGTATTTGATTTCCAACGGAAATATAGATATTCTTAAATTGTATACAAAAGATAGGTTTTGAGGATTTATTATTGTATGGAAAAAAACAAAAGATTTATGCTTTAAATGAGGCTTGTAAATCTCACTTTAAATTAAGATGGACAAGGAAGGCTTGTAAACATTCGTAGCCGTGTTGGGTGGTGAGGAATGCAATGCTGGCACTGTCGGATGTGGGGGGAATAGTGGTTGGGAGGATAAGCTGCATCACATAGGCAAGGCTTCCACTATTCTCTTTTCGGCATTTTTTGGTCATTTTGATGGGGCCTCTTAGGAGTCCAGATTACTTTGTGGTGCGGGTGGGATCATCACATTAAACCACAATAATTTCTTTAAGCGCTGGATGAATTTTGGTTCAGGGACTAATACCAAAGCTGAACTTTGTGCTTTATGGATTATCCTGTATTTTGCGAGTGTCCGTAATTTAGAATTGTGGTGGATTGCGGGTGATTCACAAGTGGTAATCAATTGGATAAACCAGGTTGGGAGTATCAATATCTTGGCGCTCTCTCCTTGGCTACATAAGATTAGATCCTTACTTCCACTCTTTCAGGATGTCCAGTTTATGCATGTCCATCGTGCTGCAAATGAACTCGCTGTCTCACTTTCGAAGTGTGCTCTACTTTCCATGGATGGTACACTATTTTTTGAGCTTTGGGCTGGAGATATCATTCGGGAAGCGGGAAACATCAAACATTTTCGATCTTTTTGTTTTGTTTGTTTGTTTTTACTTTGCGTTTTTGCTTTTCTTTGTTTTGGCACTACTTAGTGGTTGACCTTCCCTTTTGATGCTCATTTTCTTGGTGGATGATTTCTTTGGCTCATTTTGTTGGGTGATTTCCATTTTTATTTGGCTGGGGGTGGCAAGTTGTTATGTGGGGCATAGTGTCTTGGCTCAGGGTGTGAGCATCTTTTCTTAGTCCGGTGGGATAGTCTCTTTTGATTCTTTCCCCAAGTAAAGGTTTGTATTTGGATCTATCCTTATTATACTTGTTAATAAAGTATAGTTATTTTTCTAATTAAAAAAAAGATTGACAAGGATGGAAAGGTGAATCATTAAATATGGAGATTTTTCATTTTATTAATTCTACATGGTTTTGAACACATAAATTGAAAATCTACTTTTGTCTTTTAAGATTTACTTTGTTTTAAAACAAAAAAATGATTAATGTATAGGAATATTGTTATTTTTTTTTCTAAAATGTATTGTAAAGAATCTATATACATTTTGAATGATTACACTTTTTCTAGAGGAGGTTAAACCTTAGAATTATTGCACGAATATTTTGGGATAGTCTCTCTGTGATAGAAACATAATGATGTTTTTAAGCCTATGAGAGGGATTATTTTTTAATGTAGTAGTAAATATTATGAAATGTTTTTGATATAGAATATAATTTATATTACACTAACGGAATAATAATTATATTATTTTTATTTATTTTTAAATAATAATAATTATTTATATAAAATGTAATAAAATTATATATATTTAATTTTAAAGGAAAAATATAAAAGGTAGCTTTTTTATTTTTATTTTATTTTATTTATTTATTTATTTTTTAATAAATTTTTTTTACATTTGTTATTCAATATTTGAATAAAAAAGTACATTGCCAAAACTGCTCATCATTGATCAAGATGAGTCTACTATCATTAGAAAAGAATAATAATCCTCCAACAAGAAGTGTTCCAGAACTACACAATATATCTTCAAAACATATAAAAAAAATCCTACATGAAGGAGATATCAAACATCTAGAAAATAGTCCACCAAAATGAAAAGAGCAAGGAAAAAACTACACCATAAAAATATTGAAAGAGACACTGTTTGTCAAAGATGTATCCTCATGTGTTCTTCCCACCCGATGATGCTTTCCTCCTCAGATAGGGCTTCCTTTGAAAGAATGTCGGCATCCAAATTAGATTCCTTGTAAATATGAGCAATGTCCACTGATGTGAAAGAGGAAAGGAGGGATTTTGTATGCCTGCACCAGTTGTACAGAGCCATCAATTGCAAATTATATTTACCCAAGGCCCATTGAACTGTAACTTGTGAGTCCCCAAATATTTTAATGGACTCAATACCAAAAATTGTTGCCACCTTGCATAAACACCATAAAGCCATCACTTATGCCTTTGTATTTGTGCCCAGACCAGAGTTCAATTTTATCTTGAAGAAGTGATCAGTGTTCAAATGGAGAAGTACACCTGAAGCACACTTACCATCTTGAGAAACCCCATCAAAATAACCAACACCAGTCGATTCCAAAGAGATATCTGTCAACAGATGCAATTTTTTACTATTGTTTTTTCTAACAAAATGTTCATTATAGAGACCAATAATCTTAAATGTAGCTTCTTATCTTAAAAATAAGAGCATTTATAGCCTTCCAGACACTCCAAGATATAAAAGCAGGCAATGTTTTATGATCAGGGACTTCATTATACCATTTATAAAAATTATGTTAAAAGGGAAGAGACTTCATCGCTGAGAGATATTGAGTGAAATGCATATTAAAGACCATAATTGTTTAGTATATTGGCAGGATACTAAAATATGCTCAACATACTCCTCGTTTTCCAAAACTACTCATTATTAATCAAGATGAGTCTACTATCATAAAAAAAGGATAACAATCCTCCAACAAGAAGTGTTCCAAATCTACACAATATATCTTAAAAACATATAAAAAAATCCTTCATGAAGGAGATATCAAACATCTAGAAAACAATCCACCAAAATGAAAAGAGCTAGGAAAAAACTACATCATAAAAATATTGAAAGTGCCACTGTTTGTCACATATGTATCATCATGTTCTTCCCAACCGATGATGCCCTCCTCCTCAGATAGGGCTTCCTTTGAAAGAATGTCAACATCAAAATTAGATTCCCTGCAAATATTAGCAATGTCCACTTATGTGAAAGAGGAAAGAAGGGATTGTGTACGTCTGCACCAGTTGTACAGAGCCATCAATTGCAAATTATATTTACCCAAGGCCCACTGAACTGTAACTTGTGAGTCCCCAAATATTTTAATGGATTCCATACCAAAAATTGTTGCCACCTTGCATAAACACTATAAATCCATCACTTCTACCTTTGTATTTGTGCCTAGAACACAATTCAATTTTATCTTGAAGAAGTGATCAGTGTTCAAATGGAGAAGTACACCTGCAACACACTTACCATCCTGAGCAGCCCCATCAAATAACCAAAAACAATCGATTCCAAAGAGATATCTGTCAACATATGAAATTTTTTACTATTGGTTTTTCTAACAAAATGTTCATTATAGAGACCAATAATATTCCTGTAGTTGTCATTTAAATGTAGCTTCTTATCTTACAAAATAAGAGCATTTATAGCCTTCCAGACACTCCAAGATATAAAATTAGGCAACGTTTTATGATCAGTGACTTCATTATACCATTTATAAAAATTCTGTTCAAAGGGAAGAGGCCCCATCTCTGAGAGATATTGAGTAAAATTCATATTAAAGACCATAAATTTTTAGTATATTGACAGGATACTAAAATATGTTCAACATACTCCTCATTTTCCATATAGAGAGCACAAACATTCAGACATATCAAACCTCTATGATGGTACCCAAGGTAAACCACCGGCCATGATTACGGGGCCTAACCGGGTGGGGACATCAAGTGAGGCCCTTAAATATCTACATAGCCATCCTGGGATTTGACCCTGAGACCTTCTGCTTAGAACTCACATCTCTCAACCACTTGAGCTAACCCACCGAGATATATATATAAGAAAAACTTGTAATTTTAGAGTTTTGTAAAATATATAATTTTAAATCCGTATATATTAGGTGTTTTCTTTATATATATGAATATGAAATATATATCTCAGAGAAACACATTGGATACTTCTCCTCATTTTTTCAAACCACTTAAACTAAACCCAATTAACAAATACAAAATAACATATTTTGAAGGATAATTACTTTTTTTTTTCCTGGAAAAAAAACGTAATTTCATTTCATCTTAAAGAGTACGGAATTACATTGATCTTCTTCACTCTTAGAGAGTGTCATTCTTAACTGATAAGATTCCTATCTGAGTACTGATAACTAATAATATCATGATGTTCTCACCAAGTGAACATTAACATCTGTTTACAAAATAATAAAATTCGAACTAGCTATGTTGAACAGTTTACATTAACTTTACATAAAATATCCATAGCTTCAACAAAATGATGACAAAATAGCTTTAATAAGATACCATTTTACCTGCAAAAAACATCAATCTGCACATTCATACTTCAAGAAAAAACATGGATAGCCAAAGTGAACAACAACAGATATATTCCGGATCTTCATTCTATAAACGGGCGATGGTAGTAGTCCTTGACCACACCTTCTAGAAATTCTCTAATTTTCCAAGTCCCAACCCCCAACAACAACCCCTCTTTCGAAGCCTTGTCCGCTTCTGAGTTGTTCTCTCGAAATATATGCCTACAAGTAAAAGTGTCAAATGTGAGAGTGGCATTCTGAACTTGTTCCAGGACGGATGATATTCGTCGATTGTGACATTGTTGAGTACCAGAGACCCACTTAATCACATTTAATGAATCACCATACATAGTAATGTTCCTGATTCTTCGTTCCATAGCAAAGGAGATAAGGTATCTAAGGCTTAAAATCTCCACCCAATTGTTGCTCCCCACCCCAAGTCCCAACGACATCACAAAGTAATGAACAGTAGATAGAAAAAGAAAAGCCCCACCCCCACAATGTTCATTCTGACAGGCTCCGTCAAAGAACCCCCATGGCTGCGAACGGTCAATATTCACAAGCTGTACTACTTTGGCAGGAGTGGGTTGTGATATTCGTTTACAAGAAAGGAAGATCCCACAGCTATTAACAGCCGTAAGTGATGGAAGACCAACAACATCTGAGAACAGTCTTTTGTTACGTGAAAGCCATACCCCCTAGATAACAATTAAAGGAAGATCTCTGAACGATGAAAATATTGGATTGTGATGCCAACTACTCCACGCATCATTCAGTGAATCCCCCGTCCAACGAAAAGGAACTTTAATAATTTTGGAGACAATATCCCAGACCCCAAAAATGAAAAGGCAGGATAGAAATCGATGCATCACATTCTCCTCCTCCCGACTGCATAAGTAGCACCAGCCCAGACCCTACATACATAGACATTGTAGAAAATCCCACGTTGGGACCGTGTTCACCAACACACACCACATAAAGATGTGAGTCTTATGAGGGCACTGAAGCTTCCATAGCAACTTCCACCACCTTACCGGTTCCCGTGGCATATGATCCTCACTGATCCATAGATATCCTCCTTTGGAAGTATAATTACCCGAGGGATCACCATCCCAAACAAGCTCATCCTCCTGCTCGCTCAAAGATACATGATCCATACAAAGTGCACACAGATATTGACCCAACTCCACCTCCATATCACCCCCCAACCCAAAATAACTTGCCGACCTCCATGCAGGGATCCCCATCCACAAATGTCCCGGATCGGCCAGTTGATAGAGAAAATGGTAGCCCCTTTGTCCCAAGGCCTCAATCGTCCCTTCAGACAACAGATGTTGTCCTTCACATCCTACCCAAGGATCACTCCTGATCCTCACCCTCTTCCCATTACCAACATCCCAAACCAAGTTCTGCTAAATGACATGAAAGGATGATACCACAACCTTCCAGATGCATGAACCACCAGCATGAGATTTCAATGTAATGCGGATCCAATTTTCAATAGAATCAGGCTCTATATACTTGTGGATCATAACCCTTTCCCAGAACCCCCTGGATTTAATTAACCTCCAGCCACACTTTGCTGCCAAAGCTTTTGAGAAATGGAAGATGTTCTTCAAACCCCATCCACCTAAAGCTTTTGGGTCTGCAATACGTTCCCATTTAACCCAGGGAGTGACATGGGCGTCCTCCTTACCACTTCACAGGAACTTGAAACAAATCTTCTTGGCTTGATCCAAAATGCCTCGAGGAATCCAAGCCAAGGACAACCAGTAAACTGGTATAGCCTCCAAGACTGATTTAACCAGTACCAATCTTCCTGCTCTCGATAACCACTTGAAGCTTCAAATTTTCAACCGTTTTTCCAATTTTTCAAGTAGCCAAACCCAATCCTGCTTCTTATAATCATTAGGTTTCAAGTTAAAACCTAAGTACTTGATGCCATCCGAAAGGGTAAGAAGTGTGAAAGGAAAAAGTTCTGTGTATGTAAGCAATTCCTCCTCATTTAACAATGAAGCAGTCAAAGTAGATTTTCCAGCATTAATATCCATCCCAGTTCATAGAGATAAAAGATCCAAAATTTCCTTCAATTTGAGCCCTTCCCTTCGAGATCCTGAGCAAAAAATGAGAATATCATCCACAAGTAGTAGATGACTAAGGTGTATTCCAGGATCTACCAAGATACCATCAAAGAGACCTAACCATCTAGCATCCTTAATAGCTCGACTTAGACTTTCAACCACAAGTAAAAATAATAGAGGAGATAAAGGACATCCCTGTCGCAGGCCACGCCCATAATGAAAAAAAGGAGTAGCTGCACCATTAAGGAGGACCGAGAAAGATACCGTAGTAATGCAGTTCATGACCCAGCAGATAAAACCAATGTCAAATCCCAAATGTGTAAGCAGGAGACGAATATATAACCAACTGACTTTGTCGTACGCTTTGGAAAGATCAATTTTTAATACAACCCCTTTCATCTTCCTGGTTTTTATACTATGCAAGCCCTCCTGAGCAATCCCAATAGCTTCATGAATCTGATGACCTTTAAGAAACCCAAATTGTTCCTTCGAAATATGATTGGAGAGGATGGATTTGAGTCTGGAAGCAATGATTTTGGTGACAATCTTATATACATAGTTACACAGAGAGATATGCCTGAAATCGTTAAGTGAGGAAGGGGTGTCCACTTTAGGAATAAGTGCAATGAAAGTGGAATTGATGCTAGCTGGAATCCTGCCTTCCCTCCTAGTATCTTCAACCAGTTGCAAGAGGTCATCACCAATAATGTCAAAGAGCCTAAGAAAAAATTCAATGGTCCTGCCATCCGGCCTAGGGCTTTTGTCCTTCTGAAAGCTACTGAGAACCTCTTTCAATTCATCAGCCGATATGTTGTCCAACACCATCCTGTTATCCTCCTGCTCAACAAAACGTGGGAACAACTGTGCTACCCTGATGACCTCTTCAATATTCACTCGGTCACTAGCTTTAAAAAGATCATCAAAATGTTGTACCCCCATTCCAGCCATCCCCTCAAAGGTAGAATGTGTATTACCCTCCAAATCATCAAGACTCCAAATGGTATTAGAAAATCTCCTTCCTTTAGCATAAGCATGAAAAAATTTCGAGTTTTCGTCCCCACTTTCCAGCCAAATGGCCCTACTCTTCAAACGCCAAGTCTCTTCTTTGTTCAAGGGAATCAGATTCCTTCGTTCCTCCAAACGAACAAGAGTTTCCTTTGAGGCCTATGAAAGATATCCTCCCCCTGGGAACAACAAGGTGGAGGCTATTTCCTCTTCGATCAACTTTAGATCCCGCTCATCCCTGATTCTCTTGTTTGCAACCCATTGTTTGATCGGTCCCTTGAGATTTTTAATATTCTTAGCAAAATGAAAACTTGCAGAGTTATTATTTCCAGTCTGATAAGAAATCTAGAAATTATGAAAAAGGTCAATGAAAGTGGGGTCCTTCAACCATATCTTGTTAAACTTCAATGAAGTAGGAGGCTTGATAGGGCCAACCTTCAATTCCAGAAAAATGGGTTCATGATCTGAGCATCCCCCTGAACCAATCCACTCCCAGATGTAGAAAAAAGAATCCACTAGCTGCTCAGAGAGCAAGAAACGATCCAACCTGTTTGCCACCCTATCCTCCCCACCCTTTTGTTCCTCCAGGATGGTTTTAAGCACACAGGTTTGACATCAACCCTGATTACCTTCAATCAATTTTCTAATAAAGAAATCAGTTAGAGAATCCACATGATCACGTGGCCCCCAAACCTCGGCCTGACCCAGAGAGAAATTAAGATCCCCACCCAGGATCACCGAGTCACCCTTAATCACTCCCCTGGCCAACAACGTCTCCCAGAATGGTACCCTATCATAGTATGGCCCATAGATGTTAGAAATTGTAAAATCTCGGTCAAAATATAGAGAGCGACAAGACATCCCCAAAACTGACTCCATCCCTGAGAGGGAAGTAACACTTACCTTCAACTCCCTCCACCCAACCGGCAAACCCCTGGAACGCCCCTGAGCATCAGAAGCCTCAAAATACCAGCCCGGGAACCAAGACTTCAACCTTCCCAGAGCCTCAACACCCCCACACATAGTTTCCTGTAACAACAAAATATCTGGATGCTCCTGTTCCAGCATCCGATGCAACACTGATCTTTTGGAGGGACCAACAAGACCCCGACAGTTATAGGACATGACCTTCATCGATACCCTTCTTGTTGGGCATTCACAGCTCTAAGTGCCCTTTCAATAGAAAGTTGTTTTCCATCCCTAAGGTCCGAGCAAGCTCGAGTCTTAGCATGAGATATAAAAGACTTTTGACCTCTGACCTTAGCCAACCGAGGTTTGTCTTTCCCAATACCACCAGCTGAAAGCTTGGTCATGGAGGGAAGGTAATAACTAGACTCAGAATAGCCCAAAGGGGAAGGGGGCTGCAAAATTTTGGACTGAATCACAAGGGGAGCTTCAAAAATGGTTTCAGGATAAATCTCCAATAGTAGAGGTTCGACAGGAGGGAGCTTCAAAGGAAAAAACGAGGAGACAGTAGTAGGTGAAAAAAATTGAGATGAAATGTGTAAGTTTTTGAGACCTTCCACCCAATCAATACCTGGAAATGATAAGTTCTTAAAAAAGAAATTAAAGGAAGGAGTAGTGAAGGGAGAAGAAGTAGTACCAGCTGCCAAATCCAACGAATGTAGAAGAGTATTGTGTAAAGCATCAAAGGCCTCGTCCATAACAGGGGTGTGAACAATTTCTTCCATTTCCACAAAAGATGCAGAATCCGGTACCACCCCATCCTCTCCCAAAGGAACATCATCCCCCACATTTCCCGTAGGAGACTCAATCTACTCAGACATAGAATTTCCTGCATTAATTCCTTCCAGTTCCGAACAGCCTTCCTCATCCAAAATCCTCTGCTTCAAAGAAGACCCAATCCTAATACGAATAGGAAGGGGACAATCAATGGCCGGATGGCCATACTCATGATAGCGCCTGCATCTAAACGACAAATTTTCGTAGTCGAGGGTTTGGGGAAAAATATACGGACCCCAACAAAGGTCCATACCATCTGCCAGTCCATCCCTAACATTAATATTGACCAGGATTCTAGCAACCTTCTGCACCGAAGACGCAATGAAGGATAAATCCGCATCCAAATATGTCCCCAACAAATTACCAATCCTTCAAAAATGCTCCTCATCCCAGTAATGTAACGGAAGCCTCGGAAGACGAACCCAGAGCGGCATGGTGTCCATACGCTCTTGACTGGCATCAAAAAGAGGATTCCATGGTGTGAGAAGCAACGAAACATTAACTAGACTCCAATTCGAGCCTGAAACCCACTGAGCATGTGCATCCAAGGAGAAATGGAAGGAAAACCATCCCCTCGAGAGAGCCACCACCCTTAGGACGTAACCACAATGCCCCAACCATGTCCTAGTAGCCCTCTGAATAACATTCTTGAGGGCCACCGACCTTCCATAAACCCTACCGACCAGAACAGATTTAACCATTATAGAGATTTGTTGAAATCCAATATCCTACCCCGATGAGTAGTTTGGAGCCTTACTAGTGTTCTTAAGCCATTTCCTTCTCCCCTTGACTTGCGAACAATTCACCCCCGAAGTCACAAAACCCGCATCATGTTCAGTATTCCTCTGCGAATAAGCCAAAGTGGGACTAGGGAATCCACGTTGTTCAGCAGAGCCCAGATTAGCTGCTAAAAAGCCACCCGAAGAGGAATAGAAAGAGCCCTTGGCAGCGGTGCCAAACTTTACCTGAGAAACATTGTTAAAACCATGAACAATCGTTCCGAAGGATGAACCACCAGATGAATTTAAAAACTCCAGGACACTCCCAATCTCAGAGATCAAAGCCACAGACGAAAAAAGTGGTAGTTTGGTACCCTAATAACCCCAAATATTGGCCCCCCTATCACCCACGGTCAGTACTTCATCTAATATTGTCAACTGCTGGGAAAAATCTGGCCTTCCCAACAAAGAAGGTGAAACAGAGCCCTTCTCTGTGGCTAAACCAAGAATGGAAACGGGATCTGACGGCCAGGACCGCACATCCCCACAACCACCATAGAAACCGACGCCATTATCAACCCTAGGACTGCCAGGTGGCGACGTCCAAATATCATTATGCATCAAATGATCACTTCCATAGTCGACTTCATCGAGCAGCTCCATGGTAGATAAACAGTAAAAACCTTCAAAGTAAGGTTGGGGAGGTAAAAATGGTTTAAAAAAAGAATACTTACTTACCACGGAATTGTAAAAGACCCCCTACACAAGAAACCCCACCTTGAATGCCATGCAATGTACCTGATAGTGACAGGTTTTCGGCGTCCCTGCCGCCTGTAGAGAGGTACACCGAACCATCCTCCATCGCTCCAAACCCTAGCCGCCATATAATGCTTGTGGTTACCTTGAAGGATAATTACTTATCATACTTATGGAGAAAATTTCACACATTTGAGATTGCTTTGTACCTAAATATTTCCTCACATAGCTCGACCCACTACGTAAGGATACCTGTACTATGCTTTATATGATTTTGCATGAGACCTTATATGGTCCATATTGCTTTGTGCTTGGGTTTTCAAGTACCTTCCAAGCTCGATGACTACTATGGGACTTATTGACTTTAGGGAGGAGCTCCTTAAGAGCTATGAGGTGCTTGTAGAATAGTGACAAGAGAAGAGGACTCATAAGATTCTATGGGGTATGGGAGGGTAATAAAAAATATTTGCTATAGGTTGGAGCAACACATAAAAACATATAAAAAAGCAAGGGAAAGGCCTTACATAACCATAAAAGAGCAAGGTTCCACTACAAAAAACTATCCCTAACAAATAAAAGGAAAAGTATCCATGCTCTTACATATGGACAAGCTAATGCAACACACAAAGATAAATCAAGGAGCATGGAAGGAAGAGGCGTTATGCCATCATGAACAAAGGAGGGATTTCCACCAAAGACTTTTATAAATGCAATGAATGTTAAAATGTGACAACAATTAAATTGAGAAAGTTGGATAGTTCACATAAACGTATCAGTTCATGTAATGGTGGTAGTAACAATAATAATTAAATGGTAAAATTATTAAATATATGTAAACCTTGAAAGGCAATGCAGGTACAATGTTGTAAGCCTACTTAAGTCTCTATTATTAAGAAATAAGAATATCGATATCTTTCCTTGCGGATGTTTCTTGATATATTGTTGGGATTTTACCACTCAAAGTTATTGTGTAGATGGTGTTGTCTTAATCAATTATTTCAATAAATACTTCTATTTTATTTTAGTTATTTGAATTAATACTTTATTTACAAATTTAAACTTAATTACATTATTAATTTCAACTTATGTTAACATTTTCAACCACTCAATCACACGCTATATATGTCAACATTTTCAACCACTCAATCACACTCCAACTTGTATATAGTATGTTTTGGTCCAAATATATTAAAAGGAACACTAATAAAAAAATAATATTGATAGGTTTTGGTTTTGTGATGGCGTCTTTGCGACTAGACTCCTTGTGAGATTTCACTTTTATAGCCTAAATTTGGGGGGCGACTGACTCTGTTTGATAACTATCATTACAAAATTAAAAATAATTGTCTTTGCAAAATTAAAAAAATAAAATACAAAACAAACTAATTCATTTAACACTATTGTGGAAGGATTTCCACTGAGCATGGAGTTCATAAATCCTGTTAATTATCTCAATCCCCATCTTCTCCAACTGTAGTTCTGCATCAAAAATATTTGACTCAACTTCCTTCTCCAAATCATTCCTATCCTTTTTTACGAATGCACCAGATAAGGTTGCTAATTCGATTGGCCTATATAGGTTACTATTTACTAGTTCCTCATTTGCTTTAGTTAATTGGTCGATCACCTCATTACTCTAGTCCCAATCATGCTTAACATCTGCAATATTCAATTTGACCGAATCTATTTTTTCTAGTTCATCAAGAGAGGTCATACCAAACTTATTGAGTATGAAGTCAACAGAGTTCCAGATTCTACATTAAGCCTGATTAGCCATACTGACGGTTTCATTAAATCTCACACATGTAGTCTTCCATTAATTCATCAAGATCTTGGTTTTGACACTTTCTTTCTTATCCATCCTTGATAGCGTATAGAGATTTTCTTTGTAGTGTTGCTTCCAATCTAACAGTTCATCAAATTTGTCATGTACTATCTTCCATTTATCATCATGTAGCTCTACCTGATTTGATAGGATAACAACCTTATTATAACGTGGTTGCAACTCATCTAATTGTAAGAAGATTAATTTATGAGATTCTCTTAGCATTTCATTTTCCTTAATTGCCTCTTCTTTCAAAACATCCAGTGTTAAATCATTCTACCCTTGGTAGCTCTGCAATTTATAAATAACAAATTATTTTTCAGCTTTTAAGGAGGCAATGTTTTGTTCATGTTCCTTGACCAGTCGAGTGATTTTTCACATGTGTTCTTTGGCCAATTGGTTAATTTACTCAATGTGTTGGTCTTGAATTTCCACCAATTGCTTCTTTAGATCATTCACCTATTTCTCATACTAGTTGATTAATTGATTTACATCCCCAACTATTGTGGTATTTGCATGGGATATTGCTACCAATATGGAAGTTGTTTCGACTGCAATATCCCGAGGGTATTTATTGGATATATTCCAAACTATCACATTTGCGGGTAGTCCCTCCAATTCTCAGCTTCTTGGAAGGTATCTTGGTTCCACTCTTGTTTGATTGGCTTAAATAATAGTCCCCTAATGACACAACAACATCATCAACACCCATAGTTTGTTTGGAAGATAATCCCCCTGGTATCGTTGAGAGGGGAGTACTTGGGTTTATTGGAGAAGAAAGAAAAGCAAGTTATCTTGCTCTATATACTTCTTCTTGCAATTTCTTTTCTTCCTCTTCCCTTATTCTTTCTCCTCTTTCTTTCTTTGTTTTTGAGCTTTTTGTTCTTTCTTCAGTTGCTCCTCAAGCTGTTTTTCTTAAGTTTCTCAGCTTCAAATCTTCCTGTTTCTTCTTTTCATCTTCTTCTTTGGCCCTTTGAGCTACTTCCTTCTTTTCATGCTTATCTTTTAATCTCTCTTCTTCTTTTTTATTCTTTTATTCCTCTACATCCTTTTGTGTTGTTTCTTGTCTTTTCCTCTTCTCCTTAGCTCTTAATTCCTCTTATTTTTTCTTTCTCTCCTCTTTGGAAACCCTATGAGCTGCTTCTTACCTCTTCTTTTCTTGCTCAACATCCCTTTGGGATTTCGAGCAGTTTCTCCTTTCTTATTCTTCTTTCATATTTTCCTCTATCTCTTTGCTTGATTTCTCCAGCATCCTTACATACCTTCTCTTCCTCATCTTTTCATGCCTTTTCCTCAGCTTCTTTCTTGGATTATTTTCTAAGCTTCTTGCTTAGCTTTCCATTCTGCTTCTTTTTTTGGCATGTTCTTTCGACTCTTTCTCTTGGGATGACTGTTTGCTCTGTTTTTGTTTTAATTGCTCCTATGCTTCTAAGGAATTCTTTATCAATTCTTCTTTTTAGCCTTTTTTACTTCTTTCTTTGCCACATCGTGTGCAATATTAACATCAAAAGAAACCTGTCTATCAGCTTTAGCCATGTTCAAATTAGCTACCTGATGTAGGCAGTGAGCCACCTTTTGGATATTGTTGATAATCTTGGTTAAAACTTCATCATAATCAGTAGCCCCTTGGAAAACGATCTCATGAAGGTTAGTCTCGTGATTTTATGTGGGGTTTAAACCCATGAACCTGAAATGCTCTTCAATTTTCCCCTTTCGATCATGTTTTTTGTCAAGTTCAAAACAAAGCTTGAGTTCATCGAGGGAAAAGGATTCTTTTTAGGCATGAGGAGCATTGATAAAGGTGTATAGGCCTACTTTAATAAGAAATCTAGGCCAGGTTCTCTTGTTCGGGTGTTCTAATTGAGGGGGAATTCCTTTTTATGATAGTCTGATAGGAAATATACCTAAGGACCAACCTATTAGGGACATACGTTGGAAACATGTGTGGTGGAGTAGAGATGATGAAAATTATAATGCAGGTGAAGAATTCAAGGATATACCAGTCCCCTATATTCTGCAGGGTAGCAATGGCTTCTTGAGACAACCTAGGAGTAGGTTTATTAAAAATAAGAGTGTATAGTGGGGCTAGAAAAGAATAAAAAATGCCATAGAAGTGAAACCTATAATTGGAGGCCCATAACTCATGACAATGCATATGCACGAGAAGTGATCTAGGTTTCTAATTCCAACCTATCAGAGGAAATGGGTTTGAGGCATAGACAATACCAATTAGGTAAGCAAACATGAAAAAATCAGGGGGTTTAGCCCTTTGTACCTCTTTTGCGTCTCCTACAATACACAAGATGTTAGCGGACAAAATGTTGGACCAACTAAAAGCTTAACTAGTTTCTGCAACATGATAAACTATGGGATCCTAAGTGAGTCTGAATCTTGAGGCACCATCCTCTCCGTATAGATGACATATAATAGCCATGATTAGTCTGTAAGGGAACCTGAAATACTAAATGGGGTACTTTTGGTTGGAGAAGAGAAAACCTAACATGAAAGGAAGATCTGCTGAGGTGACAATGGGAAACTTTCACGAGTTACACAAAACTATCAACCTGGTGCTTGGTACTTTATACTTTTGTGGGTGCTATATTTCGTTGTAAAAGTATCAAAATTAAGGAATGCATCCCTAAATGTGGATTGTACCCATTGATTATCCAAAATAGGATTGTACCCATTGATTATCCAAAATAGTGCATCCATGTAGGGATGTTTAGAGAACTATCCTTGAGATAAGAATTTTAATATCTCCTCTATTCAATGAATTATTTTCGTCCTCACTATGAATCTCTATAAAATCTTCATGTTCTAGGAGCAGTCTCCTTTGATCTTCTTCATAAAGTAGAATATTTTTTTCAAGAGCTTCCTTTACCATAAGTTTCACATGAGCCTGAATGTTTGTTGATGAGGAATAATAGATGCATTACCACTCCTATTGTATTTTCTTTGTGTCCAGACTCTAGGGAAATATGTTGACAAGGTATTGCTCTTACAAAGTGCCATTGTTATGAACCTAATTTGTAATATGAATTGTAACTAAATCTGATGTAAATTTGCTATTAGTTGAGGTTCTTAGAAGACTGATACTATAAACATTTAACTAAACATTCCAAATCCTTCATAACCACTAGCAACCTTCACTCACTTCACATAATAAAACTCTAAAATAACCAGCATAGATCCATTTTAAACCCGTATCTATCAAGCACCGAGAGGGATCCAATTTCTTGAGGTGTATTTCTTTTTTTAAATTTAAGCTCAAGAAATTTAATCTCTCTACATTCGGGTTTAAGTTTTAAGTTTTTATTTTATAAACGAACATCTATTTTTTAATTACTTTTCATAATATTTTATTTTATGAGTCGACATTGATTTTTTTAAATACTTTCCATAATTTTTTATTTTATGAGTCCACATGAATTTTTTGTTAATTAAAAAAACATAATTTCTGAAATACACAATTGAAAATACACGTCTTTTAATTAATGGCCTACAAAATATTTATTACATTTTACTTTTTTTTACATTTTAATTAATGGCCGACAATAATAAAGACAAAGATTACATATAACGTTACAAGATCTCCCCTATACTAAGATCTTACATGTAACACATATAACGTGGAATCAACTTTAAATACCCTTACAAACATATTCTTTGATTTTTAAAATCACATTCTTCTCACTTCAATTCAATTATTCATAATATGCATTTAAAAAGTAATTTCATTGCAATTTAACTTTCACTGACTGACGGTCATCTCGTCTCCCAAAACTCGAAGCAGGGCCGGTAACTTCAGGATCACGCTATCGGTAGGTTATTTTACTCAACTCCATTAAATATCACTAAGAACAAATTTACGGAGATGGTAAATTTAACGGAAAAGTAAGCATACACGTGGCGAGATTTGGCGAGATTTCATTCGTTTTATAGACGAGGAAGAAAACGCCTTTGGCATAACAAGCTGAACTTGGAACGATTATATAGTTGTTTAATCTGTGGTGTGATAAAATACGACAAAATAATGAACAGATCGTTGAATTGAAACACAAACTCAGATAAAATACGACAAGATAATGAACGGAGTGTTAGACTCTTGAAACAGAAAATCAGATTCACTGGAGGTACGAACCTTCACAGCTGTAGCGCAGAAGGCACCACACCACGCAGGACATCGGTAACACAAAATAAAGGATCAAAAACAAAAAGCGGAAAGCAAAGGCAGCACGCACGACTTTGGTAACACAAAATAAAGCATTAAAAACAAAAACGATTATCATTTCTTCAGCTTTTTTTGACGTCTAGAGAACAATGGAGGAAGCCTCAGAGGGAGGCATTACTCACCGCCAATTTGTTTAATGCACGAGGTGGATCTTTTTTGTTGGTGAAAGCGAAAAACAAGATTTTTCTGGAGATTCTTTATATTGTCGCCGCCCACTTTGATTTCTTTTGGTACTTGACAGCCTGTACTCAAATCTCCGGCATTTTGAAACAGCGAGCGCAGAAGAGACTAACCGACTTTACTATCATTAGTTTATAGTTTTTCTTTGCGTCACGTTTGAGAGTGTTATGCTTTTTAGGTTCATGACGTTGAGCAAATTGTTGATATATATACAGAGACAGGGAGGAACATCTTATTCTGCTGATTTATCTACTAGGAGAAAGGAGGCTCGGTCGGCCATAGACCCATTACTCTTATAGCCTGTAGGATTTATATACCGCCCCACTACACTGAACTGTAAATTTCAGTAGCAAATATGAGGATAGGAGGGGCGCCCTCGGCGGTGAAGCAAGTGTGGTCAGTCCTGAGCGGAGTGCTGAAATCAAAAGCAAATGCTGTGAAGGGTAAAGCAGCCCACGGAATGAAGGCCACGCTGGTCGCTGTCAGCCTCGTTAAAAACAAGAAGACATTAGGTGCAATCTCTCATAAGATGAATTCCCTGTTTGGAAATGAAGAGACCCGAAGCCACAACATGGCATTAATGGCGTATCATGTCTCCGCGGCCGATGATGATGATATACCTTGTGAAATACTTCAACTGTGCGAGCAGGAAATGGATCAATCCCACGCACTTATTGAGTCAATGACGCACTCTGATAACCCTAGAAATTCTTTTTCAGTTATAGAGTGCCCGCGAATGTCTACGTCCTCGGTCGAGGACGGGATCGACATTTTGGCGGAGGATTTCATTCGAAGGTTTCGCAACCAAATGGTTTTGCAGAAACAAAATTCTTTCCAACGATATCGAGAGATGTTAGACCGAAGCTTGTGAGCGTGAAGAGTCTTGCATGGATAAGTTGCAGACAAGGATCAAGTCCTTCAGTAATTTGGCTTGGCTTTTTGTACATAGTCAGTAATATTAACGGTTCGGTTCTGTTAATTGTTAATTAGGTTTGTTAATTGTTAATTAAGTTTAGTTTGAGTGGTAGAATGGTTGAGTTATCTTATTGTGACACTTACTATTAAGTGAGTTGTTGAACTTTTCAAGAGTTCTATTAGACCTAGATGGAATAACTATTCTGTTAATATTAATATTACTATCATAACATGTTATATATTGAACATTTTGAAATAAAACATATTGAAAGTTAAACTCAACTTAGGTTTCTCTGTGGATGATCCGATCGTAAAATAACAAAACTTATCAACTTATCTTAACATAATTGTTAATTATGTTAATTGTGACAATTATTAACTTAGTTGTTAATTGTGACCATTGTTATTTATGTTGATACCATTATTGTTATTATTCAAGAAAAAAAAATGCTTGAAAGTATTTGAAATAACCTGTTTGAAATTTCAAGGGATAAACTTTTCCTCTTATTAAAAACCAATGGCTATATTCCCACAATATTCCATGTTCTTTATCATAATGGGCACTGTGCCTATCTTCAGCTAAATGGTCTGTGCTAAAATCTTCTTCAGGAGGACTGTATTCTCTTTTAGATTCAGCTCTTGGTGTCGTATAGGTAACATTGATAGTTTTTTTCGCTGCTCTCTTCCTTTTCAAGAGCGGTTTCTGGAAGGTTCCCCTGGAAACGGGGACAAGACTTCATTTTTTTTCCTTGAAATATGACAGCCCTTCTTAACTGGTTTCCATGGTTTTCCCTGTTGGGCAGAAGTGGAGTCACTTGTATATTTTTTTTTTTTCTATATGAGAATAAAAGTATAGCCTTTCTTTGATATGGAAAAAATAACATAAAAAGATTATAGATAAACAAAGATTATGACAAAATTTAACTCAATTCAACTTGACATAAAATTAAATTTAATATTATTTCAAAACAAAATTATTATAATCATTTTTAAATTTTTAAACAAAATTTAATTTAATAATTTTATTAATATTTATTTTAATAAAATAAATATTTTTTCAAAATCAAATTAAACTAATTTATAATTTTTTATTCTTAAAAATAAAAATTGTTCATTATTAATTTTTTTAATATTTATTTTAATAAAATAAATATTTTTTCAAAATCAAATTAAACTAATTTATAATTTCTTATTTTTAAAATCAAAATTGTTCATTATTATTGCAAATCACTTTGATGTTCAAGATCACTTCCAAAATGGTTGTTAAACAAAAATGATCAATATTCTTAGCCTCATACATATAGAGCAAAATTCTTGTCCATTTAGAACATTTAAATTTGGTAATTTGGTTAGGATACATTATTATTTATAGATAGTTTATTATTATTATGGATAGTTTATGATTAAGTAAAACGTTTAGTGTTTATTGGATGTAGTTTGGGTGGTTGAAAGAAATGATTGCAATCCTCTCAATCATGTTCAATTCTTGTAAGTGACATGATGTTCTTATCAAAATGCTCTGACCATACCTTATAAAAAATTTAGTGAATCAAAATAAGTTAAATTTATAGATTTGTCTAATTTTTTTTTCATTCAACTTTATTATTAAATATTTATTTATTTAATATATATATATATAAATATAATTTCATGTGAAACTTAATTTTTTTTCTAAAAGTTATGTTACCAACTATCTATTTATTTAAAATAAAAAATTAAATTTTTTATTAAATAACATTGATTTTGTTTATTTTAATATTTGGTTATATATTTTTTAATTTAATTTATCTTGAATTTATTTTAAATTATTATATATTGAATTTTATAAATATATTATATTGAATTAATATATTATGTTTGGAATATATTATTACTTAATGTAAAATATTTCTTTCAATATAATTATTCATTTTATATATATCTTTTTATATAAAAAAAATTTAATAAAAAAATAATATTTAAAATAATATTCAATAAATATTTAATAATATATTTATAGGAATTTAGATTATCCACTCTTTATTTTTATTATCACATAATTAATTGAAATAAAAATACCAATTTTATTAAGTAAATTTTTACTTGTTTAAAATTTAAAAAAATAATGTAAAAAAATACAAAAAAAATTACCATCTAAAATACATATATATCATTAAGTTCAATTTATCTATTTAAAAGTTGTTTTTTTTTAAAATTATTTTGCATAATTGAAATAATAAAATGATAAAGTATTTTATTAACATTTATTTAAATCAAGCAGTAAGACTCTTTAATAATAAAGAGAACCTCATTCGGTGAGGAAAATATGGGCCAAACATGTGTGCTATGTGCAGAAATTCTGAGGAAACTACAAGTCATTTATTTCTAGAATGTGAATTTTCTAAAGCAGTTTGGGTTAAGATATGCTTGGATTTGAAGATAAAGGAGGATTGGCTAGATTCTGATTTTGAGAATGCATACTTTACTTGGCAACAAAAGCACATGACTTTAGCCCATATGCCTGGTATACTTGCATGGAATTTGTGGAAGGTACATAATGGTGCTATATTCCAAGATCATAAACCTTCTTTGAATCAGAGTGTTTTATCTTTCTAGAATCTTTTTAGACTTTATCCACAAAGTTCTACGAGGTATTAGAATTGCAAAAGAGTTTGTCCTATTAATATAAATTTGATTTGGATAAAGTGGTGGGCTTCTTCGATGGGGCGTCTACTTCTCAGAAGTGTGGGGCTGGTTTCTATCTTAGATGTGGATCGAATCTAATTGCAAAATTCAGATTATCAGGTGGATTGGGGACAAATACTAAAGTAGAATTGTTGGGTCTATGGGGTATTCTTAAAGTGGCAATTTTATGTGGTTTGGATACTTTACAGATTTTCAGAGACTCTCAAGTTGTCATCAATTGGGCCAACAAGAAGGTTAACCTTAAAAATATTTCTCTCCAACAATGGTGTCACAGGATATCTGTCTTACTCAATTGCTTTCAAACTCTCTCTGTCAAGCACACATATCGAGAGAATAATGATGTTGCAGATGCACTTTCAAAGGCTGTCATTGATGGTGATCCAGGTATACTATTTTGGGAAGAGTGGGTGGAGGATGTGCTCACATCTTCTAGTTCTTATACTTCTTTTTTCACTGAACTATACTAGTCTTTTGCTGGTGATCTTATAGATCATGATTTTTACTGCCTTCTTGTAATTTCTTTTCTAAGCAAGTTTTGTTTTTGATGACTTTGAATTAGGATGATCGGATATTTGTATTGGACGCTCAATTATATTTTAGTTTCTGTGAGGAAGCTGAAAGCTATGTTCTGGAAAAGAATAGTTCTGATTTTTTACTTTTTGATTTCCATGAAATAACAAAAGTACATTTTTTTTCTCTGAAAAAAAAATAAAAATAAAGAGAAACTAGCTCCAAGATATAAAATATATTCCCTTGCATGCACACAAACAAGGATCCTACATCCATTCATAAGAAACATTGACATAATGTGAGGGTTATCAAGTAAAGTTGGTCGAAAAAGTGACTATACACTTTTTTGTGGAAAGTAGGTTCATTATTTAAAATGCACAAAAAGACCTTTTAAATTAACATTACTGCCTTTAAAAAAAGATGAAATTGTTAAGAGAACTGTGCATGCATTAAGAGACCATTTAAACCAACCTTAGTGCCTTTCAAAATAGGATGAAATTGAAAAATAATCATTCTAAAAGATCATGTCTACATTTTGAAAATATATACATATATTAATAACCCTTGCTTTTTCCCAAAATCTTTCACACAAATAGATTTAAAAGAATGTGCACACATTGTTATGAACATAGAAATAAGTATAAATTACATAAAAAATCACCACCCTAGTTCCATAATATATTGCCATGATATTTGTTTTTAAGCACTTTTTGCACTATCACAAACATCTTGACAATATCTCCAACTCTATTGTTATGAATTTTTGACAATAATGTATAGATTTTTTTTAATTATAAAAGAACATAAATATAATTTTTTTTAAAAATTAATATTTTATATATTGATTTTTGGCATTTTTTGAATTATTAAATATATTTTAAAGAAATATAAAAATTTGTTATTATAATTTTGATGTTTCTATATATATATTTTTGTCTTTTTTAAATAAAATAAAAATAATCTTTTAACAAATAAGATACACCAGTAAATATCTTAATATATTATGTGAACATTTTATATTTAAAATTCACATTTAATAATGACATTACTCTCTTAAATATTCTTCTCTAAAACCTTTTACATCCTAATGAGGCTATGTACCACAATATAGTTTCTGAAAAGAGAATGTCTATGGGCTTTAGACTGTAAACAAAATTTCCGCAGCTCATGAGCTTAGGAACAAATCCATAAGCCACGGCATTAAAGGAGAACATTAGCCTCCTAAGTGGTAGGAGAATCCTTAAGAGGTTTTGCATTTTAAAGTTGAGTTTCAAGATCTTGATCACGGTTGAGGGAGAAAATTAAAACGCTTTGAACCATAAAGAAGCTTCTTGGGCTCTCCGAAATGAAAGAGATATCAGGTCATTGCATAGACCATTTAAAGGGTGTATTTGATTTTCCAATGGAAATATAGATATTCTTAAATTGCATACAAAGGATAGGTTTTGAGGATTTATTATTGTATGAAAAAAAAACAAAAGATTTATGCTTTAAATGAGGCTTGTAAATCTCACTTTAAATTAAGATTGACAAGGAAGGCTTGTAAACATTTGCAGCCATGTTGGTTGGCGAGGAATGTGATGTTGGCACTGTCGGATGTGGGGGGAATAGTGGCTAAAAATGAGGATAAGCTGCATCACATAGGCAGGGCTCCCACTATTTTCTTTTTGGCGTTTTTTGGTCATTTTGATGGGGCCTCTCAGGAGTCCAGATTACTCTGTGGTGCGGGTGGGATCATCACATTAAACCACGGTAATTTCTTTAAGCTATGGATGACTTTTGGTTCAGGGACTAATACCAAAGTTGAACTTTGTGCTTTATGGATTATCCTGTATTTTGCGAGTGTCCGTAATTTAGAATTGCGGTGGATTGTGGGTGATCCACAAGTGGTAATCAATTGGATAAATCAGGTTGGGAGTATCAATATCTTGGCGCTCTCTCCTTGGCTACATAAGATCAGATCCTTACTTCCACTCTTTCAGGATGTCCAATTTTTGCATGTCCATCATACTGAAAATGAACTCGATGACTCACTCTCAAAGCGTGCTCTACTTTCCATGGATGGTATGCTATTTTTTGAGCTTTCGGCTGGAGATATCATTCGGGAAGCGGGCAACATCAAACTTTTTTGATCTTTTTGTTTTGTTCGTTTGTTTTTATTTTGTGTTTTTGCTTTTCTTTGTTTTGGCACTACTTGGCGGTTGACCTTCCCTTTTGATGCTCATTTTCTTGGTGGATGATTTCTTTGGTTCATTTTGTTGGGTGATTTCCATTTCTATTTGGCTGGGGGCAGCAAGTTGTTATGTGGGGCATAGTGTCTTGGCTCAGGGTGTGAGCGTCTTTTCTTAGTCCGGTGGGACGGTCTCTTTTGGTTCTTTCCCCGGGTAGAGGTTTGTTGGGTGATTTCCATTTCTATTTGGCTGGGGGCAACAAGTTGTTATGTGGGGCATAGTGTCTTGGCTGAGGGTGTGAGCGTCTTTTCTTAGTCCGATGGGATGGTCTCTTTTGGTTCTTTCCCCAGGTAGAGGTTTGTATTTGGATTTATCCTTATTATACTTGTTAATAAAGTATAGCTATTTTTCTGATTGAAAAAAAGATTGACAAGGAAGGAAAAGTGAATCATTAAATATGAACATTTTTCATTTTATTAATTCTACATAGTTTTGAACACATAAATTGAAAATCTAATTTTGTCTTTTAAGAAATTTACTTTATTTTAAAACAAAAAAATTATTAATGTATAGGAGTATTGTTATACTTTTTATAAAATGTATTGTAAAGAATCTATATACATTTTGAATGATTACACTTTTTCTAGAGGAGGTTAAACATTAGAATTATTGCAGGAATATTTTGGGATAGTCTCTATATGATAGAAACGTGATGATGTTTTTAGAATTATTGTAGAGATATTTTGGGATAGGTCTTTCTTAGATAGAAACATAATGATGTTTTTAAGCTTATGAGAGGGATTTTTTTTAATGTAGTAGTAAATATTATGAAATGTTTTTAGTATAGAATATAATTTATATTACATTAATGGAATAATGATTATATTATTTTTATTTATTTTTAAATAATAATAATAATTTATATAAAATGTAATTCTTTTTATATAATAAAATTATATATATTTAATTTTAAAGGAAAAATACAAAAGGTCACTATTATTATTATTATTATTATTTTCTTGTAATAAAAAAATTGTACATTTGTTATTCAATATTTGAATAAAAAAGTACATTGCCAAAACTGCTTATCATTGATCAAGATGAGTCTACTATCATTAGAAAAGGATAACAATCCTCCAACAAGAAGTGTTCCAAAACTACACAATATATCTTCAAAACATATAAAAAAAACTCCTACATGAAGGAGATATTAAACATCTAGAAGACAGTCCACCAAAATGAAAAGAGCAAGGAAAAAACTACATCATAAAAATATTGAAAGAGAAACTGTTTGTCAAAGATGTATCCTCATGTTCTTCCCACCCGATGATGCCTTCCTCCTCAGATAGGGCTTCCTTTGAAACAATGTCGGCATCCAAATTTGATTCCTTGTAAATATGAGCAATGTCCACTGATGTGAAAGAGGAAAGGAGGGATTTTGTACACCTGCACCAGTTATACAAAGCCATCAATTGCAAATTATATTTACTGAAGGCCCACTGAACTGTAACTTGTGAGTCCCCAAATATTTTAATGGAGTCAATACCAAAAATTGTTGCCACCTTGCATAAACACCATAAAGCCATCACTTATGCCTTTGTATTTGTGCCCAGACCACAGCTCAATTTTATCTTGAAGAAGTGATCAGTGTTCAAATGGAGAAGTACACCTGAAGCACACTTACCATCTTGAGCAACCAATCAAAATAACCAACACCAGTCGATTCCAAAGAGATATCTGTCAACAGATGCAATTTTTTACTATTGTTTTTTCTAACAAAATGTTCATTATAGAGACCAATAATATTCCTGCAGTTGTTATTTAAATGTAGCTTCTTATCTTAAAAAATAAGAGCATTTATAGCCTTCCAAACGCTCCAAGATATAAAAGCAGGCAATGTTTTATGATCAGGGACTTCATTATACCATTTATAAAAATTATGTTCAAAGGGAAGAGACTCCATCTCTGAGAGATATTGACTTAAATGCATATTAAAGACCATAACTGTTTAGTATATTGGAAGGATACTAAAATATGCTCAACATACTCCTCATTTTCCAAAACTACCCATCATTAATCAAAATGAGTCTACTATCATCAGGAAAGGATAACAATCCTCCAACAAGAAGTGTTCCAAATCTACACAATATATCTTCAAAACATATAAAAAAAATCCTTCATGACTTGGAGATATCAAACATCTAGAAAACAGTCCACCAAAATGAAAAGAGCTAGAAAAAAACTACATCATAAAAATATTGAAAGAGCCACTGTTTGTCACATATGTATCCTCATGTTCTTCCCAACCGATGATGCCTTCCTCCTCAGATAGGGCTTCCTTTGAAAGAATGTCAGCATCCAAATTAGATTCCCTGTAAATATTAGCAATGTCCACTTATGTGAAAGAGGAAAGGAGGGATTTTGTACGTCTGCAACAGTTGTACAGAGCCATCAATTGTAAATTATATTAACCCAAGGCCCACTAAACTGTAACTTGTGAGTCCCCAAAGATTTTAATGGAGTCCATACCAAAAATTGTTGCCACCTTGCATAAACACCATAAATCCATCACTTATGCCTTTGTATTTGTGCCTAGAACACAATTCAATTTTATCTTGAAGAAGTGATCAGTGTTCAAATGGAGAAGTACACCTGCAACACACTTACCATCTAGAGCAGCCCCATCAAATAACTAAAAACAATCGATTCCAAAGAGATATCTGTCAACATATGCAATTTTTTACTATTGGTTTTTCTAACAAAATGTTCATTATAGAGACCAATAATATTCCTGCAGTTGTCATTTAAATGTAGCTTCTTATCTTACAAAATAAGAGCATTTCTAGCCTTCAAGACATCCAAGGTATAAAAGCAGGCAACGTTTTATGATCAGGGACTTCATTATACCATTTATAAAAATTATGTTCAAAGGGAAGAGACCCCATCTCTGAGAGATATTGAGTAAAATGCATATTAAAGATGATAAATGTTTAATATATTGACAGGATACTAAAATATGTTCAACATACTCCTCGTTTTCCATACATAAAGCGCAAACATTCAGACATATATCAAACCTCTGTGATGGTACCTAAGGTAAACCACCGGCCATGATTACGGGGCCTAACCCGGTGGGGACATCAAGTGAGGCCCTTATATAAGAAAAACTTGTAATTTTAGAGTTTTGTAAAATATATAATTTTAAATCCATATATATTAGGTGTTTTCTTTATATATATGAATATGAAATATATATCTCGGAGAAACACATTGGATACTTCTCCTCATTTTTTCAAACCACTTAAACTAAATCCAATTAACAAATACAAAATAACATATTTTAAAGGATAATTACTTATCATACTTATGGAGGAAATTTCACACATTTGAGATTGCTTTGTACCTAAATATTTCCTCACTTATAATACCTCACATAGCTCGACCCACTACATAAGGATACATGTACTATGCTTTATATGATCTTGCATGAGACCTTATATGGTCCATATTGCTTTGTACTTGGGTTTTCAAGTACCTTCCAGGCTTGATGACTACTATGGGACTTATTGAATTTAGGGAGGAGCTACTTAGAGATATGAGCTGCTTGTAGAATAGTGACAAGAGAAGAGGACTCATAAGATTCTATGGGGTATGGGATGGTAATGAAAAATATTTGCTATAGGTTGGAGCAACACATAAAAACATATAAAAAAGCAAGGGAAAGGCCTTACATAACCATAAAAGAGCAAGGTTCCACTACCAAAAACTATCCCTAACAAATAAAAGGAAAAGTATCCATGCTATTACATATGGACAAGCTAATGCAACACACAAAGATAAATCAAGGAGCATGGAAGGAAGAGGCCTTATGCCATCATGAACAAAGGAGGGAGCTCCACCAAAGACTTTTATAAATGCTATGAATGTTAAAATGTGACAACAATTAAATTGAGAAAGTTGGATAGTTCACATAAACGCGTCAGTTCATGTAATGGTGGTAGTAACAATAATAATTAAATGGTAAAATTATTAAATATATGTAAACCTTGAAAGGAAATGCAGGGATAATGTTGTAAGCCTACTTAAATCTCTACTATTAAGAAATAATAATATCGATATCTTTCCTTGTGGATGTTTCTTGATATATTGTTGGGATTTTACCACTCAAATTTATTGTGTAGATGGTGTTGTCTTAATCAATTATTTAAATACTTCTATTTTATTTTAGTTATTTGAATTAATACTTTATTTACAAATTTAAACTTAATTACATTATTAATTTCAACTTATGTTAACATTTTCAACCACTCAATCACACGTTATATATGTCAACATTTTCAACCACTCAATCACACTCCAACTTGTATATAGTATGTTTTGGTTCAAATATATTAAAAGGAACACTAATAAAAAAATAATATTGATAGGTTTTGGTTTTGTGATGGTGCCTTTGCGACTAGACTCCTTGTGAGATTTCACTTTTATAACCTAAATCTGGGGGGCGACTGAATCTGTTTGATAACTATCATTACAAAATTAAAAATAATTGTCTTTGCAAAATAAAAAAAACAAAAAAAAACAAAACAAACTAATCCATTTAACACTATTGTGGAAGGATTTCCATTGAGCATGGAGTTCATAAATCCTGTTAATTATCTCAATCCCCATCTTCTCCAACTGTAGTTCTGCATAAAAAATACTTGACTCAACTTCCTTCTCCAAATCATTCATATCCTTTTTTACAAATGCACGAGATAAGGTTGCTGATTTGATCGGCCTATATAGGTCACTATTTAATAGTTCCTCATTTGCTTTAGTTAATTGGTCGATCACCTCATTGCTCTAGTCCCAATCATGCTCAACATCTGCAATATTCAATTTGACCGAATCTGTTTTTTCTAGTTCATCAAGAGAGGTCATGCCAAACTTATTGAGTGTGGAGTCAACAGAGTTCTAGATTCTACATTAATCCTGATTAGCCATACTGACGGTTTCATTAAATCTCACACATGTAGTCTTCCATTAATTCATCAAGATCTTGGTTTTGACACTTCTTTCTTATCCATCCTTGATAGCGTATAGAGATTTTCTTTGTAGTGTTGCTTCCAATCTAATAGTTCATCAATCTATCATGTACTATCTTCCATTTATCATCATGTAGCTCTTCCCGATCTGATAGGATAACAACCTTGTTATAACGTGGTTGCAACTCATCTAATTGTAAGAAGATTAATTTATGAGATTCTCTTAGCATTTCATTTGCCTTAATTGCCTCTTCTTTCAAAACATCCAGTGTTAAATCATTCTACCCTTGGTAGCTCTGCAATTTATAAATAACAAATTATTTTTCGGCTTTTAAAGAGGCAATGTTTTGTTCATGTTCCTTGACCAGTAGAGTGATTTTTCGCATGTGTTCTTTGGCCAATTGGCTAATTTACTCAATGTGTTGGTCTTGAATTTCCACCAATTGCTTCTTTAGATCATTCACCTATTTCTCATACTAGTTGATTAATTGATTTACATCCCCAACTATTGTGGCATTTGCATGGGCTATTGCTACCAATATGGAAGTTGTTTCGACTGCAATATCCCGAGGGTATTTATTGGATATATTCCAAACTATCACATTTGTGGGTAGTCCCTCCAATTCTCTGCTTCTTGGAAGGTCTCTTGGTTCCACTCTTGTTTGATTGACTTAAATAATAGTCCCCTAATGACACAACAACATCATCAACACCCATAGTTTGTTTGGAAGATAACCCCCCTAGTATCATTGAGAGGGGAGTACTTGGGTTTATTGGAGAAGAAAGAAAAGCAAGTTATCTTGCTCTATATACTTCCTCTTGCAATTTCTTTTCTTCCTCTTCCATTCTTATTTCTCCTCTTTCTTTCTTTGTTTTTGAGATTTTTGTTCTTTCTTCAGTTGCTCCTCAAGCTGTTTTTCTTAAGTTTCTCAGCTTCGAATCTTCCTGTTTCTTCTTTTCTTCTTCTTCTTTGGCCCTTTGATCTGCTTCCTTCTTTTCATGCTTATCTTTTAATCTCTCTTCTTCTTTTTTATTCTTTTATTCCTCTACAACCTTTTGTGTTGTTTCTTGTCTTTTCCTCTTCTCCTTAGCTCTTAATTCCTCTTATTTTTTCTTTCTCTCCTCTTTGGAAACCCTATGAGCTTCTTCTTACCTCTTCTTTTCTTGCTCAACATCCCTTTTGGATTTTGAGCACTTTCTCCTTTCTTATTCTTCTTTCATATTTTCCTCTAGTTCTCTTTGCTTGATTTCTCCAGCATCCTTACATACCTTCTCTTCCTCATCTTTTCATGCTTTTTCCTCAGCTTCTTTCTTGGATTATTTTCCAAGCTTCTTGCTTAGCTTTCTGTTCTGCTTCTTTTTTTGGCATGTTCTTTCGACTCTTTCTCTTGGGATGATTGTTTGCTCCGTTTTTGTTTTAATTGCTCCTATGCTTCTAAGGAATTCTTTATCAATTCTTCTTTTTAGACTTTTTTACTTCTTTCTTTGCCACATCGCGTGCAATATTAACATCAAAAGAAATCTGTCTGTCGGCTTTAGCCATGTTCAAATTAGCTACTTGATGTAGGTGGTGAGCCACCTTTTGGCTATTGTCGATAATCTTGGTTAAAACTTCATCATAATCAGTAGCCCCTTGGAAAACGATCTCATGAAGGTTAGTCTCGTGATTTTATGTGGGGTTTAAACCCATGAACCTGAAATCCTCTTCAATTTTCCCCTTTTGATCATGTTTTTTGTCAAGTTCAAAACAAAGCTTGAGTTCATCGAGGGCAAAGAATTCTTTGCAGGCATGAGGAGCATTGATAAAGGTGTATAGGCCTACTTTAATAAGATATCTAGGTCAGGTTTTCTTGTTCAGGTGTTCCAATTGAGGGGGAATTCCTTTTTATGATAGACTAATAGGAAATATCCCTAAGGACCAACCTATTAGGGACATATGTTGGAAACATGTGTGGTGGAGCAGAGATGATGAAAATTATAATGTAGGTGAAGAATTCAAGGATATACGTCTAGTCCCCTATCTTCTGTAGGGTATAAATGGATTCTTCAGACAACCTAGGAGTAGGTTTATTAAAAATAAGAGTGTATAGTGGGGCTAGAAAAGAATAAAAAATGCCATAGAAGTGAAACCTATAATTGGAGGCCCATAACTCATGACAATTGATATACACGGAAAGTGATCTAGGTTTCTAATTCCAACATGTCAGAGGAAATGGGTTTGAGGCATAGAAAATACCAATAAGGTAAGCAAACATGAAAAAATCAGGGGGTTTAGCCCTTTGTACCTCTTTTGCATCTCCTACAATACACAAGATGTTAGCGGACAAATGTTGGACCAACTAAAAGCTTAACTAGTTTCTGCAACATGATAAACTATGAGATCCTAAGTGAGTTTGAATCTTGAGGCACCATCCTCTCCATATAGATGACATATAATAGCCATGATTAGTCTGTAAGGGAACTTGAAATACTAAATGGGGTACTTTTGGTTGGCCTTCCTTGTGAAATTTCTTCCTTCGACCCACCATTCTTTGATTACCGACACCGAACTGGGGTTTTCCTTGTGAAATTGATCCTTGTTTTCGGGAGAAATTATGATGGTATTTAATAGTGAGTCTGGTAGGATATGACTGGCAATCAATTTGTCAGAGTATAAGTATCAGGGTTTTCAAAGGAGTGCATCATAAATCACCTCAATCAAGCATGTCTGATAGACGGTGTCAAGGTTATCCCATCAGGGAAGTGAAAATAGTACATCATGGAATAGTCTGATGGGGAATGTCTGATGAGGCGATATCGGGGTAAGTTTATCAAAGTTGTAAAATTGTTGTATCAAAGGATATCCCAATAAGGCAAGTCCAATAATTTCTTTTGGGATAAGCTCGTCGGAGGTGCAAGAATTTTGTATTGGAATATATCTCAATAAGACAAGTCCGATAGACTATATCTGAGTATGTCCATCGACGATTTGGAATAGACATATTGGGAGTTGCTTCAGAAAGGAAGGTTCAACATGGTTATCAAAGTGCGTCTATCGGGGATGAAAACATGTGTATTAGGGAACATCCCGATGGGTTAGGTATGATACTCACTATTGGGGCACTGCATATCAAAGTTCAGATAAAGTGCACACCATATTGTTATCCCGATGACAAAATTTATTGAGGGAAATTATCGGGATGTCAAAAAGTTATGTCAGGTAATACATCGATAAGGGAAGTTTGAATTTGGGGTAAGTCCATTGAATATGGAAAAGCATGTATCTAAGCATACGTGATGGGGAAATTCTGATGGACATATTCCAATATCGTTAAGGCCGATTAAAGCCCTTGGTTGGTCGTGTTTCAATCAAGATTTTTCTTTGTTTGATCAAGTTCCTCATGAAGGTTTAGCCAATAGTTAGAGCTTGTTAAAACAAGTTGTGAGTCCACAAACCTATAGATAATTCCAACCTTTGAGTCTCGTTCCTCCTTATCCTAACTTAATCATAGATTTTAATAAAGCGGGCCCTTGAATTTCACCTTTGGGGAGAAATTCAAAGGGATTTGTTGCGCGAACAACATTAGACAATCATTTACTTCAGCCGAATATTAATGCATAAATGGGTTTCAAGATTTAGTCATTGATTGGTTCATCCACTATTCATTTCACCATAAAAAGTGATTTTAAGCTAGTATATTAGCATCCTTGGCTAGAATACAGATTCATTGGTCATACATCATTCTCAAAGGAAACAATAATGGATAAAACTATGGTGGTCATAGTGCTAGGTGAATGGGATACTCTTTCCAATGGTTGCAAACACCAGTGCCAAACTAGTTAGATGCATGATTTAATGATCAAACATGAATATAACATATACATGTGTAACTTGCAAATTTTAACCACTTGTAAAATATTGATGAGGCAATCATAGTGGATGTGAACAAAGTATATTCACCGAAAAATGGTCCCATAGTAGAAGCAACAACAATAGAGTGTATAACAATGGCTACACTCAAACTGATAGCAGGTATAACGACATGTGAATGGGAAACAAAACCACCATGTGGAAGCACACTAGAAGGACTAGGTACAAGAGGCATTTCAATTTGTGATATCTGAATGGTAGATGGTAGAACTAGAAAAATGACTCCAAGGAATCATGTAACATGTTAATATAAAACATTACGTTATAAGTCAATATAAAACATTACTTTATATGATCTAGATTAGTGGTTACTGCTATGCGATTTGTCTCCATCAAACATGTGGCAACAATGACTACATTAATCATCCCTGTCAAATTCGACATAGTCATATCACTAGGAAACATGTGAAAATCTAGTCCACTACTGTGGGGGACAAGGAAGGCACAATGGTCTCTCTAGATGAGTGTTGCAGTCATGCATGATTAAATGATTAAAAAATTGATGCACAATGCATCAATTCACTCAACACACATGAATATGTTATACATTTCCAAGGATTTCTTGATGCCCTCGTTGCAACCACACTTATGTTTTTACCATTTTGCAATAGTGACCCATGTGTCTACCATAAATTTTATCACCTACATACAAACCATTAGATTTTTTATTATAATATGTATTTAGAGTAAATAGATTTTATTTAATAATTCAATAAAATGAATACCTTAGTGATGGTTACAGTAGGTGGTTATTGGACACATCAACATTTTGGGCTTGTGGAGAAGTATCTAACATCTATACATTTACAAAAAAATATGTTAACAATAAATATATACCATAAGGAAGAAACATTGTGAAAAAATTACTTGACTAATTATATATCCAATTAAATTAAACATATGAATGTACTTACCTTGCTAAAAAAATCCATAGAATGAAATATCGCACGAAGCATTATGGCAACTCCAAACCAATCCTTTGGAATGCTAAGTGATGGAAATAATTAACATTTTCCCAAAACAAACTTTGCATATACTTTCGTAAATAAAAAAATATAGTTATACTTCCTTATTGTTATGAGGTGACCATAAAAAACCATGTACCATCTATCCATTTAGTTATCAACAAATGACTAATAATAATAGGTCACCCACTAGTAATGTGAGCTTAGTTAGTGTTTGGGATTTCACTTGTCTAAGGGTATATGAAAATGGCAAATATATCTTCTTTGCTACTCTTTATTTTTTGCATTATGATCCTATGCATCTACATATGCATGATGCTTCTTCTCTCTATAAAAAGCAATATTGTATATAAAAAGCAAAATTGTAGAACAACCCATTTTCTTGGGTAATTGTGTCAATTATTTCATTATACATATTCATGATGCTTCTTCTCTTTATAAAAAGAAATATTGTGGAACAACCCATTTTTTTTTGGTAATTGTGTTAATTATTTCATTTATGGTTTGGGAAAGTGAGCACTAAAGTGGGTCCCACCCCTAAACATATATCTTAAATTTATTATGTTGGCTATGTCATTAGGATTTAGCATTCTGGTCCATTGGTGGTAGGGTATTGCCTTGGGGTTTACATTAGGGTTTATGTTTGGATTTCTCATATTTTGAACATGTTTGCTTGAGTTATTGGCATCGATTTCTTACCAATGCAATGAAATATTTAAAAGAAAATGTCGGTGAATATAAACAAAAAATTGGCAGTGAAAATTACTTGCAAAAAAAAGGTTAATATTGTCTACCTTGAACTGTTTGCTTCCCAATATTGCCAACGATAATTAATCCACCAATACTTTCCAAGCTCAATGCCATTTCCTTTAGAGAATTTCTAATTCACAGGGCTCAATGGGTATGTTTTCTCTCCAAAGCATGGTCATGATTTGGGCTTAGTAGTGAGCATTGAGGTGTTGATATGGAGAATGAGATGCACTTATTAGCAAAATCACTTTTTTATTTTAGGATAGACAAAATAATTGTGCATTTTAGTGAAGCAAAACTTGCGTGTAGTTCATTGAGGAAAAAATTCTTGTGCACCCTATATAACCTATCCTAGGTGTCAAATGAGTTGTTAAAATTTTAAGACTCAAACCTTGTTTTTTTAAACACGTTCACATTCAAGATTTTTATAATGTGTGAATGTTTTTTAGATCTTGGATTGCATATAAAAGGTCCATTAATTTTGTGGACTCACCCATAACTACAATTGGTTAAGGTATACATGAATGCACGTAATGAATGAGAACAAAATTATATAATTCAAATAATTTTCTTGAAAAGAGTTTGAGAAAAAATTATATAATTCAAATAATTTTCTTGAAGAGAGTTTGTAGAGCCTTCAGTGTTCATGGAAATCTATGTGAATTCAAAATATTAGACACAAATATGCAAAATTTTCTCATGTATACATCTAAGAGTGAATATAACAAAATGGTTTCGAGTTTGATATATATATATATATATATATATAAAATTACCAAATAGAAAGTCCAAAAAGAATTTACAATAAAATCAAACTACATAATCCTAAAAAAAATTGGGGTGAATGATGCACATCGATTTGGTTAGGAAGTGCACATTTATATTTTTTTTTGGGGGGGGCAAGTGCCTATGTACACTCTTGTACAAAACTAGCCATTTCTAATTTGAACCATAAGTTTCAATTAGAAGACCTTAAAAACTAGTTCAAGTGGCCGATTTGGCGAGTTTCAATAATTCTAATCAACCTTGAGCTTGGGAACCCGCCAAGGAAAACAATATACTAATTAAGTAAGAGGTTGATTGGTTGGCCTATTGAATTCCCAAGCATTAAATGTCATGTTGAAGGTGGTTTCAGAAAATGAAAGAATGTTTTCTTTCACTTCAAACTATAAAAGTATCTATTATAAGTTGAACTCTTAATAGTTATATTTGAGTTGTTTATTATGACTTCAAGTTTAACACTTTGATTTGTTGGATATGATTTGCATACTTATAATTTAAGATAGATAAGGTTCATTAATTTCATCAACAATGTATAATGATCTTGTGGGGTTGAGTTATGGTCAGTAACAATACATTGTAAATTGATTTGGTCTTGTGATTCAAACAATTGTATACTGAAAAATGCTTTAGTAGATTGATTTCAATGATGTTACTGATCTCTAAATTATCATGGATATTTCACTGGAATAGTTTGCCACAACACAATTATGCAATGTTTACTAAATATTTAAGATTCATTGTTGTTAGCTTAATTCCATAGAATGCTAAAATAAATTGAAATTGAATGGAAAACAACTAGAGCAAAATAACACATCCACTAAATAACACAAGATATACCTTAGGAAAATACATGGGTAAAAACCCAGCTAGAAATGAGGACTATGCTAGTTGCTCTTTTCTTCTCCAATAGGCTATGCAAATACAAAGAAAGTGGTGCTCTCTATGGAGTTACCTATGACATCATGGCTCGTATGGCGATTAAAGGATCTCCTACTTCCTTTGTTATGCTTTAATATCCACTCCATGGATCTTGCTTAGCTATGGAGCAATACAATAATACCATAAGAATGGGAGCCCTTCTTCTCTGTGATAGCCATCTAGTTTTAGTTTTAGAGGTTTTGCATGCCCCAACTCCTCATTAGGGTTAGGGTTTTGGACCTTATGGAATGTTCTTGAAAGTCCACATGTGATAGACAAAATAATGAACGGATCGTTAAATTGAAACACAAAATCACATAAAATACGACAAGATAATGAACAGAGTGTTGAATTGAAACACAAAATCAGATTCACTGGAGGCAAGTACGAACCTTCACAGCTGCAGCGCAAAACGCAGGACATTGGTAACACAAAATAAAGCATTAAAAACAAAAAACGGAAAGCAAAGGCAGCACGCAGGACTTTGGTAACACAAAATCAAGATTAAAAACAAAAAGCTGACACCAGAACGATTATTGATCATTCATTTCTTCAGCTTTTTTCGACGTCTAGAAAACAATGGAGGAAGCCTCAGAGGGAGGCATTACTCACTGCCAATTTGTTTAATGCACGAGGTGGATCTTTTTTGTTGGTGAAAAGAGAAAAACAAGATTTTTCTGGAGATTCTTTATAGGTCGCCGCCCACTTTGATTTCTTTTGGTACTTGACAGCCTGTACTCAAATCTCCAGCATTTGAAACAGCGGGTGCAGAAGAGACTAACCGACTTTACTATCATTAGTTTATAGTTTATTGAAAATTTAATTTAACAATTATATTAATTTTTTTAATATTTATTTTAATAAAATAAATATTTTTTCAAAATCAAATTAAATTAATTTATAATTCCCTATTCTTAAAATTATTTATGATTATTGCAAATCACTTTGATGTTCCAATTTTCACTGATCATTACAAGTCACTTTGATGTTCTCAAAGAAACTTTTCCAAAGATCACTTCCAAAGTGGTCGTTAAACAAAAATGTTCAATATTCTTAGCCTCATACATATTTGCTAAATTCTTGTGCATTTAGAACATTTAAACTTCGTAATTTAGTTAGGCTGCATTATTATTTATGGATATTTGATAATTAAGTAAAAGTTTAATGGATCAAAATAGGTTAAGTTGATAGATTTGTGTAATTTTTTATTCATTCAATTATATTATTAAGTATTTATTTATTTAAAATAATTTTTTTTATTAAATAAAATTGATTTTTTATTTTATTTTAATATTTGGCTATATATATTTCTTAATTTAATTTATATTGAATTTATTAAATTATTATATATTTAATTTTATAAATATATTATATTGAATTAATATATTATATTTGGAATATATTATTACTTAATGTAAAATATTTCTTTGAATATAATTATTCTTTATTTTTATTATGTGATTTTATCCTCATGTGTAGTTTATTTTATCCATTCTTTATTTTTTCTTTTTTTTTAATGAAAATGAGTAATTTATTGAAAGAGTCACCGGTTGGGCTATGGCCTAATCAACCTTCACTACAATGATTCAAGCGTCGAGTTAAACTCATTACATAATTTCTTATTTTAACAAAATATAATACTACGGAATTGGGCTCTACTTAGGATCTTCATCATTAATGCTGAGATCACCTTCAGCCAGGAGGCAGGCCAAATTGGCCTTTGCATCAGCTTCCTTATTCGAGCTACGCAGAATATGAAAAAAGAGGGAAGAGGAGAAGCCTTGCAGCAAATACCGCAAACTTTGAAGAGTCTTGTTGAGAGTCGGGTTGCTGAAGAGGTCATCCGAATTTAGGATCTTTATCAGAATTTCAGAATCACCAAACACTTGAATTTCTTTAATGCCATTTCCCTGAGCAATCTGACAGGCTTTTAGAAGCTCGAGGATTTCAGCGTGATTGTTGGTTCTTTTCCCTAACCCCCAGCTGAAACTTACCGCTTAGTTGCCATCCAACGAGTATAATACTCCACCTGCTCCTGCAATCCCAGGTTTTCCTTTAGAGGCACCATAAAAAAAAATTGTAGCTTTACCCTGAGACTTCCACCAATCTTGAAAATCAGTGTCCTTAAGTGTCCTTATCTCTTAAACGCCATCTTGGCTGGATGAAGGGTCGCGCAGTGTTCTTTTTTCTATCTCGAAAGATATAAATCCACTCTTTATTTTTATTATCACATAATTAATTGAAATAAAAATACCAATTTTATTAAATAACATTTTTACTTGTTTGAAATTAAAAAAAAAACTAATGTAAAAAACAAAAAAATTGCTATATCAAATACATATATATCATTAAATTTAATTTATCTATTTAAAAGTTTTTTTTTAAATATCCTTACATAATTAAAATAATAAAATAATAAAGTATTTTATTAACATTTATTTAAATCTATTTAAATCAAGCACTAAGACCCTTTGATAATAAAGGGAAACTAGCTCCCAGAAATAAAACATATTCCCTTGCATGCACAGAAACAAGCATTCTACATCCATTCATATGAAACATTACATCCATTTATATGAAACATTAACATAATGTGAAGATTATCAAGTAAAGTTGATGGGAAAAAATGACTACACACTTTTTTGTGGAAAGTAGGTTCATTATTTAAAATGCACAAAAAAAAAACCTTTTAAACCAATATCAGTGCATTTCAAAATGAGATGAAGTTGTTATGAGAAGTGTGCATGCATTAAGAGACCATTTAAACCAAGCTTAGTGCCATTTTAGTTGTGCCTTTCAAAATGGGATGAAGTTGCAAAATAAACATTCTAAAGGATCATGTCTACATTTTGAAAGTATATGTATACATTAATAACCTTTGCCTTTCCCCAAATCTAGAACACAAACAGATTTAGAAAAATGTGCACACCTTATTATGAATATATATATATATATATATATATATATATATATATATATTACATAAAAAAATCACTACCCTAGTTTTCAATAATTTTGCCATAATATCAGTTTTTAGCACTTTTTGCACTATTAGAAACATTTTGACAAGATCTACAACTTTATTGTTATGAATTTTTGACAATAATGCATAAATATATTTTTAATTTTCAAAAAAACATAAAGATAATTATTTAAAAAAATATTTTGCATATTAATTTTTAATATTCTTTGAATTATTAAAAATATTTTAAAGAAATATAAAAAGTTGTTATTATACATTTTGATGTTCTTATATACATGTTTTTGTCTTTTTTTTAAATAAAATAAAAATAATGTTTTAACAAATAAGATACAACTCTAAATGTCTAAATGTCTTCTTAATATATTATATGACCATTTATATTTAAAATATAAATTTAATAATGACATTACTCCCGTAAATATTATTGTCTAATATCTTTTACATCCTAATGAGGCTATGAACCACCATATAGTTTGTCAAAAGAGAATGTCTATGGACTTTAGACTCTAAACAAAAGTTCCACGGCTCATGTGCTTAGGAACAAATCCATAAGCCACCGCATTAAAGGAGAACATTAGCCTCCTAAGGTTGAGTTTCAAGATCTTTGGACTTTAAAGAAGTTTCTTTGGGCTGGGAAATGAAAGAGATATCAAGTCATTGCATAGGTCATCTAAAGGGTGTATTTGATTTCCAATGGAAATATATATATATATATCCTTAAATTGCATACAAACAAAGGATGGGTCTTGGGGATTTATTATTGTATCGAAAAATACAAGAGATTATTGTAAATATCACTCTAAATTAAGATTGGTAAGGAACGAAAGGTGAATAATTAAATATGAACATTTTTCTTTATATTAATTCTACATTGTTTTGAACACATGAAAAATTTACTTTTGTCTTTTGAGATTTACATTATTTTAAAACAAAAAATTATTAAAATTTACTTTTGTCTTTTGAGATTTACATTATTTTAAAACAAAAAATTATTATTGTAGAGGAGTATTGTTATATTTTTTATAAAATGTATTGTAAAGAATATGTATACATTTTGATTGATTGCACCTTTTTTTTTAAGGAGGTTGAACTTTAGAATTATTGTAGGAATATTTTGGAATAGTCTCTATGATCAAACATGATGATGTTTTTAGAATTATTGTAGGAATATTTTGGGATAGGTCTTTTTTGCATAGAAACATAATGATGTTTTTATGTCTATGAGAGGGATTATATTATTTTTTAAATATAATAGTAAATATTATGAAATGTTTTACGATATAGAATATAATTTATTTATATTACATTAGTGGAATAATGATTATATTATTTTTATTTATTTTTAAATAATAATAATAATTTATATAAAATGTAATTTTTTTATATAATAAAATTATATATATTTAATTTTAAAGAAAAAATACAAAAGGCAACTATTTCTTTTTTTTTTCGTAAGAAAAAAATTGTATTTTTTCTATTCAATACTTGAATCAAAAAGTATATTGTCAAAACTGCTCATCATTGATCAAAATGAGTTTACTATTATCAGAAAAGGATAACAGACCTCCAACAAGAAGTGTTCCAAATCTACACAATATATCTTCAAAACATATAAAAAAACTCCTACATGAAGGAGCTATCAAACATCTAGAAAATAGTCCACCAAAATGAAAAGAGCTAGGAAAAATCTACATCATAAAAATATTGAAAGAGCCACTGTTTGTCACAGATGTATCCTCATGTTCTTCCCACCCAATGATGCCTTACTCCTTAGATGGGGATTCCTTTGAAAGAATGTCAGCATCCAAATTAGATTCCCTGTAAATATGAGCAATGTTCACTGATGTGAAAGAGGGAAGGAGGGATTTTGTACGCCTGCACCAGTTGTACAATGCCATCAATTGCAAATTATATTTACCCAAGGCCCACTGAACTATAACTTGTGAGTCCCCAAATATTTCAATGGAGTCAATACCAAAAATTGTTGCCACCTTGCATAAAAACCATAAAGCCATCACTTCTGCCTTTGTATTTGTGCCCATACCACAATTCAATTTTATCTTGAAGAAGTGATCAGTGTTCAAATGGAGAAGTACACCTGCAACACACTTACCATCCTGAGTAACCCCATCAAAATAACCAAGAATAGTCGATTCCAAAGAGATATTTGTCAACATATGCAATTTTTTACTATTTTTTTTTTCAAACAAAATGTTCATTATAGAGACCAATAATCTTCTTGCAGTTTCCATTTAAACGTAGCATATTATCTTTAAAAATAAGAGCATTTCTATCCTTCGAGACACTCCAAGATATAAAAACAGGCAACATTTTATGACCAGGGACTTTATTATACCATTTACAAAAATTCTATTCAAAGGGAAGAGACCCCATCTCTGAGAGATATTGAGTGAAATGCATATTAAAGACCATAACTGTTTAGTATATTGACATGATACTAAAATATGCTCAACATACTCCTCGTTTTCCATAAAGAGAGCAAAAACATTCGGACATATTAAACCTCTGTGAATAAGGTTATCCAAAGTCTCCAAACAGTTCTATTAAACTTTTACGTTTTTTTTTTTAAATTGGTAAAATTGTTACATATATATATATAAGAAAAACTTGTAATTTTAGAGTTTTATAAAATATATAATTTTAAATCCATATATTTTAGGTGTTCTCTTTATATATATGAATATGAAATTCATATCTCGGAGAAAGACATTGGATACTTCTTCTCATTTTTTCAAACCACTTAAACTAAATCCAATTAACAAATACAAAATAACATGTTTTGAAGGATAATTACTTATCATACTCATGGAGGAAATTTCACACATTTGATATTGCTTTGTACCTAAATTTTTCCTCACTTATAATACCTCACATAGCTCGACCCACTAGGTAAGGATACCTACTATGATTTATATGATTTTGCATGAGACCTTATATGGTCCATATTGCGTTGTACTTGGGTTTTCAAGTACCTTCCACGATCGTTGACTACTATTGGACTTATGGACTTTAGGGAGGAGCTACTTAGAGCTATGAGGTGCTTGCAGAATAGTGACAAGAGGAGAGGACTCATAAGATTCTATGGGGTATGGGAGGGTAATGAGAAATATTTACTATAGGTTCGAGCAACACATAAAAAACATATAAAAAATAAAGGGAAAGGCCTTACATAACCATAAAAGATCAAGGTTCCACTACCAAAAACTAGCCCTTACAAATAAAAGGAAAAGTATCCACGCTCTTACATATGGGCAAGCTAATGCAACACACAAAGATAAATCAAGGAGCATGGAAGGAAGAGGCCTTATGCCATCATGAAAAAAGGAGGGAGCTCCACCAAAGACTTTTTATAAATGCATTGAATGTGAAAATGTGACAACAATTAAATTGAAAAAGTTGGATAGTTCACATAACTGTATTAGTTCATGTAATGGCGATAGTAATAGTAGTAATTAAATGGCAAAATGATTAAATATCTATAAACCTTGAAAGGCAATGCAAGAATAATGTTGTAAGCTTACTGTGAGTGATTGTAAATCTCTATTATTAAGAAATAAGAATATGGATATCTTTCCTTGTAAATGTTTCTTGATATATTATTGAAGTTTTACCACTCAAATTTATTGTGTAGATAATGTTATCTTAATCAATTATTTCAATAAATAATTTTATTTTGTTTTAGTTATTTAAATTAATATTTTATTTACACATTTAAACTTAATTACATTATTAATTTCAACTCATGTTAACATTTTCAACCACTCAATCACACTCTATATATGTTCACATTTTCAACCACTCAATCACACTCCTCGTGTTAACATTTTCAACCACTCAATCACACTCTATATATGTTCACATTTTCAACCACTCAATCACACTCCAACTTGTATATAGTATGTTTTGGTCCAAAGATATTAAAAGGAACACTAATAAAAAAGAATATTGATAGGGCTTTGGTTTTGTGATGGCGTCTTTGCGGCTAGAATCCTTGAATTGAATCGATTACATGGAGGAAAAAAATAAAAAGGAGATAGATCATATGATTATGGAATCTGATAAAGATAGTGTGCTGTAACACGTGATGATGTAGGTTTCACGTGGTGAGATTGACGAAAATTTGCACATCACAATCAAGGTAAATTTAATAATGTTAAAATTTCGACATCACAATCAAGGTAGGTAAATTTAATAATGTTGTAAACCCAATGATGCAATACACTTTATATTTTCAACACCAATGTATTATGGGATTCTTAAAGTGGGATGGAGAGAATCTTTAGAGCATAAATACTACAAGCATTAAATACATCAAATATAAAAAATTTATTTCTTTACATCTCACATTTCATGGAATCTTCACTACCCAAATGACACCTCATTCCCTACTCAGAAAAGGGTAGCTCATTCCCAAAACTATACTTTCATGGTTGAGATATATAATGGATGGGTCATTGACCCTTGCCATCCTCACCATTATTTGGTGAATCCCCAAAAATGATTTTCCTCCCCCTAGAGATGGAGATAACTCAATTCTTCTTATGTCTTAGACTTGTGTACCTTTCTAGAGATTAGAAACATAACGGATAATGAAATGAGTTTTTTTCCCATAGTTTTGTCAATTAAGACATACAAAATGACACTTTAGAATTCCATATAAAACATCTCCTTGCAAATGGGATTGCAAGTCATGAGGGTGTTTCCCTCCTCTATGACCCTAATCACTTTATGATGCATCCCTATTGTAGTTACAACAATCAATGAACAAAATTGATTGAAAATGCCTAAAATTAATTCTATTAACGTTGGATAAAATTTTCATTGACTAATGACCTCACTGCAAATATCTCGAGAATGGTAGAGATTGATTAGACACTCAAATGGGAAACATGATCCAACACAACCATTGGTGAAGGGTGTACAGGTGAAGCAACAATGGATGTAATAATACAGTCTACAGGGGGATAGGTGGGTGCAGCCACAATGGATGAAATAAGGGGGGTTGTAGCAAGGTGGATGGGTGCACCCATAGTGGATGCAACTTGGGAGGTTGGTGCATAGTGGATGGGTGCATCCAATGGAAAATACGGTGGATGTAGGTGAAGATATACCCCCATGGGTTATAGGATGGGATGAAGAACCATAGGGAGGGACATCAAAATGCCAAGGGCTAGCATAGGATGACTAAAGGCTAGATTGACACTATATTGTGGCATGTGTGGAATAAAAAGAGGATTCTTCAGCTAGGAAGAAGGAAAAAAAGGATTCTTCAAGTGATGAAGAATATGTTCTGATTTCAACACTCACAGGTATAGTCTCACTTGGTAACAATGATTGGCTTGTTGATAGTGGTGCTTCTAAGCACATGACAAGTTTCAAGAATGCTCTCAACAAACTAACAGGAAAGGACTCACCTCACAAGGTGAAACTAGGAGAAGCTTCTTACAAGCTTGAATCTGGGAAGACTATCAAAATGAAGGATGTTCTATATGTACCTGTACTGAAGAAGAATTTACTTTCCATCTCAACACTAGATGAGAAAGGATTCAGAGTAGCATTTGTGGATGGCCAAGTACTTATGTGTCCCAAAGGTAAAACCTTCGATGATGCGGAAGTAATTGGTGTGCAAGAGGGAGGATTATACAAGCTCAGGGGACAACCATAACAAGCCTTGGTTCATGAAACTATGGAACTAAGTGAATTATGGAACATAAGATTTGCTCACATCAACTACAAGGCATTACCAATCATGAGCAATATGGTGAATGGGATACCCGAGATCCAGACTAACCATGAAGACATATGCAAAGGATGTGTGAAAAGGAAGAATGTGAAGAAGCCATTTCCAAGCAGCGACAACAAAGCCAAAGAGATTTTGGAGCTCATACATCCAGATGTTTGTGGGCCTATGTCTTCCAACTCATTAAGTGGGTATTCCTACTATGTTTCTTTTATTGATGATTATTCTCGTAAAACATGGACCTATTTCTTAAAATCCAAAGATGAAGTATTTAGCAAGTTCAAGGAATTCAAATCCCTTGAATAAAATCAAACTGAAAATACAATTTATGTAAATACTCAGGGATTAAGAGGGATATGAGCACTCCCTATAATCCACAACATAATGGAACTACATAAAAGAAGAATAGAACAATAATGGAATCTATGAAGGCCATGATCCATGATCAAACCTTCCAATGCACTTATGGGCGGAAGTAGGAATAACAATAGTATATGTTCAAAATAGAACTCCGCATCGTGTGCTTGAAAACAAGACACCTGAAGAAGTGTTTTCAGGAGAGAAGCCAGAAGTCAACCATTTTAGAATATTCGGCTACCCTGTATACATATATGTTCCGAAAGAGAAAAGGACCAAGTTGGAACCTTCAGGAAATAAGGGCATCTTTGCCGGTTATAGTGACTCATCAAAGGAATACATAATATATAGACCAAGCTTCAAGAAGATCGAGACTAGTAGAGATGTAACCTTTGATGAAGATGCAACCTTCAACTGATCAAGGTAGATTTATTCTGATGAAGTACATGAAGAAGAACTTGAGACTCCCAAAGATCGAGATATAATGATGGAAGAATAGATTCCAAAAGAACCTGAAGATCATGATATGACTGAGCCACAAAGACCTACAGATCCACCGAAAGAGGTGAACAAACACAAGAGAAAACCAACTTGGCCACGAGAGCTTGTTCAAGAAGCAAATAGGTATGGTGCCCCAAAAGAGACTTCCAGAGAAAGAAAGAGACCTCAACCATACTCCAACTATGTGGCATTGTTGTGTGACATCATTGATGCTGAACCTTCTAGTTATGAAGAGGAAACTGAAAATAAAGTTTGGAAGGATGCTATGATCGAGGAGTATCAGTCGATCATGAAGAATGATGTCTCGGAGGTGGTTCCTAGACCAAAAGGGAAGTTAGTAGTATCTTCAAAATGGATCTACAAGATCAAGCATACAGTAGACATAAGTGTCAAGAAATACAAGGCAACATTTGTGGCTCGAGGTTTCTCCCAGAAAGAAGGCATAGATTACGAGGAGACATTTGCTTCTGTGGCTAGATACACTTTGATCAGATCTATACTTTCTATAACCAAAGTGATGAAATGGAAGGCACATTAGATGGATGTGAATAATGCCTTCCTGAATGGCGTAGTAGAGGAGGAAGTGTATGTGGAACAACCACTAGGTTTTGAGACATATGACATGCATACTCATGTGTGCAGATTAAAGAAGGCATTGTATGGTTTGAAATAGGCACCCAGGACATGGTACGACAGGATTGGTGGGTTTCTGACGAGCTTGGGATTTACCAAGAGTAAAGTGGATTCCAACCTTTACTACAAGGTTGAAGAAGGAAATCTTGTGATTCTACTTTTATATGTAGAACAAGTTATACAACTTGACGAGAACTTTATACTCAAAACGAGAACTCTAGCCATAAAAAACTCATGTTTTTGCATAAAAAACACCAAAAAACCACCCCAAATCAAAAAGTGGTGCTACCGGTAGCACCACTTTTTTTTGTCGTTAAAAATATAGACATGGACCAAAACAATCCTCATGTTGTTTACAAAAACCTTAAAATCTAGTGCTAAATTGAAAACTAATGCTACCAGTAGCACACTTTTTGAAAAAATGGCATTATTATATCATTGTATAATAATTTAAAATTGTATTTACTAAATCTCTTAGTAACACTATATAAATTTAGCACTGAGTCAAACACAAATTATTCAAGAAATTATTTCACCCCACTTTTTATATAAAATAAAAAAATTTATGATATTATTCATAACAAAGCTATATATTAAACCATAAAATGTAGAAGTTATGATATTTGGGGCCACAAGGGGGAAAGAAGAAATGCACTATACTCTAAAATGACAACTATTTATAAATAACGAGAACTCTAGCTATAAAAATTCTTATGTTTGCATAAAAAACACTCAAAAACAACCTCAAAATGAACCTTGGGTGGTATCATTGTAATTGAAACCCTAAACCAACCCTTGGATTGAAAAGTGGACCTCCTAAAATTTTAAAAAATAAATTCTATCAAAAAAATTCTATAAAAAAATTCAAAAACCAAATAAAATAAAAAAAACAAAAAAAATTTACAACCTTACAAGAAAATCTATAAAACAAAAAATTTAAACAAAATATAAAAACATTTATTAAAAAAAATAATAAAACTTAAAAAAAAATAATAATAAGGAAAATTAATATTTTAAAAAAAGTTACAAACCAAATTCAATACAATTTTTTTTTTTAATTTTTCTATTTTTTTTTCAAATTAAATAATTTTTTTTCAAAATTTAAAATAAAACTTTGATAAAAAATTTGAAAAAAACACATAAAATACTAAATTTAAAATAAATAAATAAATAAATAAACAAATAATTTAAAATTTAATTCAATTTAAACATTTAAAACTATACAAAATTTAAATTAAAAAAAACTATTAAAAAAGAAATATTTCAAAACAAATTAAAATTAAAAAACAAAAAACAAAACAAAAAAAACCCAACCCCTTCCCCTCCCTACCTATCCCCCCGCCCTCCCCCCTCCCCCCCTCCCGCTGCCCCTACCTCCCTACCTACTCTCCTCTCCTCCCTCCCATCCCCCTTCCCCATCCCCTCTCCCCCCCTTCCCTCCCCCCTTCTCACCCACCCCAGTCCTCCTCCTCTCTGACCTTGCGGAAGAAAGCGCTGCCCAGCCAGACCCTCCCGTGGAATGGCGTGATTCTGAGAATCACACCGTTGCACAGAGGCGACACTTGGGAAGAAGAAGGAGCAGCACCGCTCCTTCTTCCACGAGGGCGGTTGGGAGGGGGACGAGGGTGAGTGAGGGGGCGAGAGGGGGAGGGTGCGGGGGGTGGGAAGTGGGAGGGAAGGGGGAAGAGGGGAGGGGGAAGGGGGACGAGAGGGAGGGGAGGAGAGAAGGTAGGGAGGTAGGGGCAGCGGGAGGGGGAGGAGAGGGGAGGGGAGGGGAGGGGGGAGGAGAGGGAGGGGAGGGGTAGGGAGGGATAGGGGTTGGGCTTCTTTTTTTTTAAATATAATTTTTTATTTTTTATTTTTATTTTTAATTTGTTTTAAAATATAAAAAAAATTATATATATATTTTTAATTTAATTTTTTTTATAGTTTTGAAAATTTTTATTTTCAAATTTTAGATTTTTATTTTGTTTAAGTTTTTAAATTTTATTGTATTTAATTATTTTTTTTGTTTTTTTTTTGTGTGTTTTGAATGTTTTTACAATTAAAAAAATAAAATAAATTTCTTTAGTTCTATGCAGAAACAAATGATTAAAATGCATAAAAAATGATTGAAATGACTATTTTTTCATTTTTTTACAAATTTTCTCATAAAATGATTTATTTAAGAGAAAAAAAATAAAAAAGAACTTCAAATATATATATAATTTTCATTCTAAATGGTTTCTAAAAGTAACAAAAATTCAAAAAAGTGTATATTCTTTCTTTATAACTAGCTACTAAATGTAGATTTTTTTGTAAACTTTGAAAAAATGCCGTTGTAAATAAAATTTATAGTTTTCTTATGGACAAGAAGTTTCAAAATCACAAAAAATGGCTCAAAATGAAAAATGGTGCTACTAATATAGACACTTTCTGAAACAGAGGAAAAACCAACTACTAAAATTTACCATAAAAAATGAGAACAATGTCAGTTTCTCGTCAAGTTGTATAACATGTTTTAGATGACTTGTTTTTGATAGGTGATGAGGATCTCATGGCAGAAACAAAGAGGAAACTTGTCGCAGAGTTTGATATGAAAGACCTAGTTATGATGCATTACTTCTTAGGTATTGAGGTGTCGCAGAATGTAGAGGAACTTTTCTTGAGTCAAGGAAAGTATGTAGTAGAGATCTTGAAGAGATTCAATATGATAAATTGTAAGGCCATGGCCACACCGATGGCATCGAATCTGAATTTGCTGAGTGATACTTCAGAACTGGTAGATGCCCTGGTATATAGGTAGATGATTGGTTCGTTGATGTACTTGATGGACATGAGGCCAGATTTATGCTTTACGGTGAACACTCTAAGTCACTATATGGTAAAGCTGAGACATTTTCACATAGTTGCAGAAACACATGTGCTGAGGTACCTGAAGGGTATGGTTTATTACGGCCTCATATATGCATCGGATTAGAAGATTAACCTACAAGGTTATGTCGATGCAGATTGGGTGGGAGTGTCACGGATAGAAAGATCACATCAAGGTGTTGCTTCAGTTTGGGATTAGGTATGATCTCATGGTTCAGTAGGAAGCATACGAGTGTGGCACTTAGTACAGCCGAAGCCAATATCAAACCCTAACCATTCCCATCATTGAACTGAGTTAACTGTTGACCAAAAAGGAGAATTATGTGGCTGCCTTTGACTGTTTGAAGCTGTTGTTGACTAGATTGACTGGACTGTTGACTGTCTGAAGTATTCAGGACTGTGTCATTGGATTGTTTGGATGCCCAGTAGGTTCGGTGGCTGAGTATCATTCCTTACAAGATTGTGGCTGCATGGGATAGGCTCTAATCAGGATCGAACTGCTTGGAACAAACCCTAGATAGGGTCTGACATGCTTCCTCTTCAATGTTTACCTTTGTGATTGAGAGAGGAAAGGTCCTAATAGGTTGCAGTGTGACTGGGAGAGACCCAACATGGTTCAGGTGAGTTGAGGATAGCCCTAGTAGGGCTTGGGTAGCAGTTATTCATACCTCAACAGTAGCAGTTGCCTTCAAAACCTAATCAGACCCCAACCATAGCTCAAGGAATCCCAACGTCTTCCTTCAAAAAATGAACTAGTTCATGACGAGGGAGAAGATGCCCCACGAATTTTATCGTTTGGATCAGAGATGAAGATTGCACAAGTGTGTTGTTCAAATGGGAGAGCTTCTTTATTTATATTTCACCCTTGAGAGTCTCTTCCATATATTTTTGAATAAACAAAATAGGAAAATCCATCTAGTTAGGGTTTTATTATTTTATTTTCACTTTTAATCCTTCACAAAAGAGTTTGACTTTTATCTTGGACCTTTGGTCCTTTACAAGTGGGCTCTTGGTACTTCATTGCGGTACTTGGACCTTCATTGGACCTTTAATGGGTTTCTTGGTCCTTCAAAGGGGTTCATGGTCCTCCAATAGTGGGCTCTTGGTCCTTCATTAGAGTTCCATGACCCTAGCTGTTTAAGAAATTCATTTAAGACCTTTCTCTTGGTCTTTATGGTCCACACGTGCCAACTCAAAGTACACCATCATAAATAGAGAAGATTATTCGTGTTCTCCTTTCTCACCAAGGTCATGTGCTAGGTACATCAACAAGGGTTGGCCAGTCCCTTAAGAAGGTCCTACAGTCCACTGACCAAGAAAAGGAGTACATCACTTTCCTAGACCCAATCTAGGACTTCATGTTGTTTGAATCAATGTCCTGGTCCCTGACCAGGTTTTTCAGCCCCAGGTTGAACGTTGACCGAAGTCAACATCTTGGTAATTGACCAAGTTCCTCCATTATTAAAGAATGTCTCTCAGCCCCAGGCTGAGCTTCAATCCTAGATTGAATTATGTTGATCAACCCCCTAGTCCCTGACTAGGTCCTCCATTCTCCTGGAGAATGGTTCTCAGCCCCAGGATGAGCTTCAGTCCGAGACTGAATGTTGATCAACCCCTTGGTTACTGACCAGGTGCCTCCATTCTCCCGGATAATGGCTCTCGACCCTGCTAAAAAAATCAACACTCAACACCATTTAAAATTTCTTTTTTTATCATTACCTAACTTTTTATAATTATTTACATCAGGTTATTTATTTGTAGTGCTTTGCAAAAAAAGTGACATATGACTTGTAGCTTGCTATATGACGAATTTTGTGTTGGTAATTTGTTCTCATGTTTGAATTAATATATTCAAAATTATTCTTGTTTCTTTCACAACTATATGTTGTGCATACCAAGACATTTGTAAATATGGACTTGAACCCCCACATGTTTCTAATTATTACATTACTGTAAAGAATGAATTTTTCTAATTGTCTCTTCTATGTGATTGGAGCATAATCTAGCAATCTCACCTCATACAATGGATAAATGTACATTCTATCCTTGCACTTGTACAAACAACCCATAATATCTATAGTAACTTCTTGATCACCCTTGAACAATCAAGAAACCATGTAATAGGTTTAGTTTGTTACATGTAAAATAGCGTACATTATACTTCACCACTTCTATACAATGGCTCATATGACTTAACACTTTGATTTACAAGTTAAATAGTTTCCATAAAAACGATTATTTCTTTCTCTCCTTTGTATTGTCTATTGTCTCAAAATAAATCCCATGTATAATGTGGACAAGAAGCATGCTAATAAGACTCCTACACCTACTATCTGGTTAGCCTTCACTAGTAATTATTTAAATACTCTAAGAAGATATGTTAGTTTGAAACTTTTGTATGCAATGTTTTATTTCTTTAGGCATGTTACACTTTGGAATGATGCTCATAGTTCAACCTTCATGTACCAAGATTTTTCAATTCCATAGTTCTATAATGTTTGTGAATATGTTATTTTTGTTGTAGTTTAAATAGAATGGGAAACAATACTCCCAATTTTAACATGTGGTTCTTGTTTCTAATCATTTTGTTGCAATCTAGTCTATGGCGATTCCAAAATTAATATTTTAGCAATTTACAACTAGATTTAAGAAGATGAACTTAAACTCTACAATATAGCGTTTAACATGGGCCTTTTCCTCTCTACTAACCACATCACAAATTCAACATTGAGAAATCCACCTCATAAGGTGATCCAAAACATGTACATGCATAATGAGATTGGCCACACAAGATATTGGAGCCATATGTGCCAAAAATTCTCAACGTATATTACTAGCACAACCACTTAACTTGTGGTTGGTGAACACCGATAGGTCACAAGTTAAAAGTTAAGTGCCATGAATAAGTTATTTAGTACTTGTTCTTCATGATTAGTTGTAATCACTTGTTGTCTATGCCTCAACTACCTATTATCTTTAGTTCAATGGGTTTTCTATTAGTACTTGTTATCCATGCATGAGATACTAGTTATCCATGCATCAACTACCAGTTTTTATTTTTTATTTTTAAATATGGATAAGAATTCCAGCCAACAGATCCACCCTAGAATTAGGACCCCAAATATCCTTCGCTGAAAGAACTTGATTAAGGTCCCCTCCCATTATCAAAGAAGGATCTTCCAGTAAATCAGTATCAACCACATCTCTCCAAAATTCATGTCTTCCATAATAGGGCCCATAATAGTTTAGGATCTTGAAATCCCGAACCATGTCTCTAAACCGACCTTCCATAAGAATTCCAGTACAAGTTAAAAAGGGAATAAGTTGAGATACTATACGATTCCAAATCGACAATAAGCCACTCGAGAGTCCTTCAACATCACTAGTACAACACTCCCACCCTTGAAGAAGTTTAAAAAAAAACTCCCAAGCCTTAGAACCCATCACCATAGTTTCTTGAATGAGAACAATACCAAGATTCTCCACTTCGAAAATCCTTTTGAGGGCATTGTACTTAGGGATACCCCAACTCCCCTTACATTGAAGGACAAGATATTCATAAAAAAATTGAACCCAAGGGCTCATTTTCTCTAAGGGCTTGAAAAGAATCAAACATAACACCTCCAATACCTCTAATATTAGAGATAGTATCAACATAATCAAATAAATTTTTTTGAGAGCCAGGTACAAACCAGAAGAAGAAAAGCCTCCTTGCACAACACCTTTCTTGGATTTTTTTTCTTTCTACATTTTGAGATAATGTAGGAGAAACCAAAGAAAACTCCTTCTTCTCAGAGGATTTAGAATTATAAACTGGCAATGGGATTTTCTAAAGGACTTCGTTATAAGAAGGAATGAAATGATTTACCACTTTTTTGAGTCCACCAAAACCATTCCCAGGGTTTGAACCATCTCCCTTTTCTCTAATCTCCACAACCATAGAATCCTCATTCCCCCCACCCCCTGCAGAAATTAAAAAGGAGGAAGGGCTTAACAAAGGTGTAGCTGATGAGTCAGAAATAACTACCACCTCCCGAGCCCCTTTCCCTACATCCAAATTAACACAACACCAAGAAGTTTCTTTATTAAGAACATAATCACCTTTATTATCAACAACAACTATAGAACTCACAAAACCCTTATCCTTTCTGGACTCACAACCAAACTTATAACAAACCACCTCATACATTAAATCCCTCTCTGATGAAACAATAGATATAATAGGAGGAGAAATCCCTAAATTATGAAAACACGATTCAAATCGATCTTCAACCTTATCCAAAAATCTATTTCCTCTGAATTGAGAGAATCGTAAAATAGGGAAATAAGTTTTTCATCTTACCAAAGAATGAAGAGTCGAATTTTTGCCCAAGGGAATCACTACCTTCAATATTCTTTTTCGAACCCCCTTCAACAATTTGTGATGGCTCCAGCTCAACTTTTGAAGAAACCCTAGTCAAGTCTACAAAGCCAACATTCTCATTATGGGACAAATCCTTAGAGGACACAGAACTAGGGTAATCATTCTTTAAATAACCCATATTATAAAAAATATGACATCAAAAAGGTATTCAACAAAAAACAAGCCTTTCGAGAATAACCCTATCCCCCTAGGTTATCTCAAGTTCCACAGGAAGAGAAAGGGAAGAGTCTATTTCCACTAGAACCCATGACTCTTTTGTTATCCTTTAACATAGAGGAGTCATAAAAATAAATTAATTTACCAACAGCATTTTCCACATCCGAGATGGAATTCTTCTTCCAAAGTTCAATCGTAACTCCAGGTAGAAGTATTTAAACATGCCACTTAAGAAATTGATCCTTATAAGCATTGAGGGTTGGTTTCCATCTCTTTGACATTCAAGAGCCTTTCCAAACTACTGAGAATAATGCTAAAAACATTCTAGGTATTCTGCAGATAAAAAATGAAAATAGTACCATTTGTTCATTAATATGCTAAACCTAGGGATGTAACCAAGTACAGGTTTCCAATTATAAAAAATCCACCAGAGAAGGTCCTGCCTACTCATCAAAATATAATCTAGATTCCCCACTAAATCCCTTTCCAAAAGACTAGCCACCTAGTCCATATTTACGTCCTTCCCTAATACCATAGGGATCCTTTTTTATCTAGCTCTATAGGCTTTCAACGAACTCTTAAGTTTGGCAGTCTCCACTGATATTCTTTACTTCTTTTCTCTTGAATTAGGTTGTTTGTTCTCCAACTGAAAGGTATCCTCCGCAGCTATAGTATTACCCCTTTCGGGATCACGAAAGATCTTATTAACACCGTGCAACTATCGAGGACCCTTAAAAATCTAATCCTTCGACATGAAAAAAGCTTTATCTATCCCAACAACCACATTCTGGTCCCGATGGCTTGATGAGACTTGACGCAACATTGATTTGCACTTCTCATCATACATGAAAAAATCCTCATGTGTCTATCTCACATCATCTTCCACCCAACATCTCCCTTCCCTAGCCATTCCCTACCAATAAACTCCAATCTCCAAAGATTCACCAAACTAGACATTTTCCACTTGGAATGGATTATGGGACCCCCGAAAAAAAACCCCACTCATTCTACAAAACCCTAATGCACTTCCCATTTGTTGATGCCATATAAAATGTATTTGTAAATCCATATTCATAATTATACATTATTTATTAATTTTCATTTTAATATTTATATAAATATATGATCAAATGGAAAATGTAGCGATGTGTTGAAAATACAACAACTTTTTTTCTATAGAACTTAAGGGTTGATGCACAATCATGGACTCCTTTAAAGACACTTTAGATGCCACATAATACTGAAAAAACCTGGAACCTTTGACTTTAGGTGAGAATTAGGGGTACTTCCGTAATCGATTTGAAGATGAAGTAAAAAGACAAAAGATAAGTAATTGAATCAGCTTTCACAATATATAACATTTATCTATAAAATTTTTGTGTAAATGATTATAAAATTTTTCCGTTAAATTGGGTTTTCAAATTTTCAGCACATCATAACATATATGTTTGTGCGGGTGCAACACTTATTGAGGTAAATGATGTCCATTTTGGATAAAATCTTGCAGACATATAAATGACATATGGGCCTAGTGCAACACTATTTTTTAAAAAATGTTCATGAATTATTTTTATTATTATTAATTATTGAAGTCAGAAAACCTTGAAATTAAAACGTTATGTGCGGGTGCAACAATTTAGGGGCAAAAATTAATGAAATCATTGTTTTCTATAAATGAGATTGTAGAGCTCAGTCTCCTATAGTGCACCATATAGTTTTCTTGGGAAATGGTGAAGGCAATCAAAAGTTATATTAAAACGAATCGATGTATGTATTTTCGAAAACTGACATGTGTCATTTAGAAAATTAATAATAAATAAATAAAACATACACTTTTATGAAAAAATTACATATTCAGAATCCTCAGATCGTACTCTACAATATTCTATATTTTCATAAAAAAATATTGAGTTTTTCATAGCAAAACATGCCATTGAATCTGAGCATATTGATAGAGTTCTAAAATACAGGCAATGGCCCTGGTTTTTTTGTTCTAGCCAATAGGTTCGGTAGTCTGAAGCTATTTTCGAACATCATCCCAAGCCTTGTTCTCGCCGAGTTTTTAAATTTTAAATTAACGCATATGCGGTTTAGACTTGTTCTATCGCATATGCGTTTTTGTTTAGTAAAAAAGAGTAAAAAGAGAATAAAGATTATTAGATAAAAGAGTGGCATAAAGATTATTCTTTTGAAAGGTAAGATATCATACCATCATGGTTAATATAACATTGTTTAACATGACAAATGGGTTCGGAAACAATACATCTCTATTTTCAACTAAGTTATATTTGATATATTAGGTAGTATGGTATAAAGTATAAACTCACATCAAAGTGAAGGGGACATCTAAGAAGCCAAATGGTGGATTGTGGATTGTTATTGATGAAGTAATTGGGATATCGTGGTGAGTATAATTTGGTTTTCAATCCATTTTCAAGGGTTAGGGATTTAATCCTCGCCATTTTAGTAATTTTCCTTGTATCCTATCCTAGGTATGAGAGTTAATAGGCACCGAAGAAAATTCGATTCAAATATATCTCGAGAATTCCATCTTCACTATTGTGTAGTCTCCTAGGATAGAACTTCACCTTACTACACTAAGATAGTTGAAGTTTGTGGCTTTGACCTATAGTTCACTATGCATCTATTGATTGATGTTATTGATGAGAACCAACACATCTTTGCACTTATTTTGTTAATCAAACTTTCTTTGATATTAGTGTAGTTAAATGACTTCAAGTAGGGTTTTTTTATTTAATGACAAATTTATTATATAACTTAATAATTCTCTACTTGATTTGATGATGATTATGGTTGTTATTAACGTCCATTGAGACCAATTTTGGTCTATCAAACCTTTAAAAAGGTAAGGAGTCACTTGGTTTTCTTTAGAATTATATTTCTGTGCTCGAAAATTTTAAGAGAAACATTCATAAATCACCATAGTTTTGATGAGTAAAAATGTTAGGAAGGTTGGTATTGTAACAAATATTTTGAATTTGGGATGAAATGTGGGTGTACACATGAAATTTTAATGTGATTTGTTTCTATATGATCTTTAATAGTTTAATCACATTACACTATCGATTCAAAAACAACAAATCATTTAACTAGAAATTTTTCAACAAATAATTTAACTACAAATCTTGATGATTGATCCTCTCACTCACTCCATACCTCACTTTCTCCCCCTACCTCCTCTCTCCACTCCCTTCTCTCTCCCCCCATAATTCCTTCTCTCTTTCTCCACCCCCTTCTCTCTCACACACATCCACACACCCTCTAAAACAATTCCTTTGTTGCCCCTCCCTCCCGCCAAAACTCTTTCTCTCTTCCCCCCTCCCTCCATGTGTTCCATCCTATCACTCACTCCATCCCTCACTTTCTCCCCCTACCTCCTCTCTCCACCTTCAAGCCTTCATCCCTCCTTCATCTCTCCATCTTTCTCTTTCCTTAATATCCATGATCTCCCCCTCTCTCTCTCTCTCACTCACACACACACACACACACACACACACACACAATCCCTCATCTCTATCCCTCGGTGTAACCATCCTTAACCATCCTTCATTTCCCTAAATCCCTACTCTCTCATTGTTATTATCCCACTCTCTCACCCTCTAACCATCCCTCCATCCATCATTCTCTCTCTCTCTCTCTGAATCTCCCCCTCTCACTCTTTAACCACCCCCCATTTGTCTCTCTCATTCACTCACTCTATATCTATATCTATACCACCACTCCATCCATCCATCTCCTCCCTTTCACTCTTTAACGACCCCCCCTATTTGTCCCTCCATCCATTAAATGCTATACATCTTTCCTCCATCCATTATCCTATATCTTTCTTGCACCCAATCATCCCTCCATTTTATATATCACCCTATTTTCTCCCACTTATATTTATTCCCCTATATCTCCCCCCCCCGCCCCCATCCTTCCCTCCCTCCCACCCACTTATATTTATTCCCCTCCCACCAATCCCTTCCCTTTATATTTCTCCTCCCTTTAGTTACCCCTCATATCAATGTATAGAGACAAATCCCTCCCTTCCCCTTATATTTCTCCTCCCTTCATCCCCCCCATATCTCTCCCCTACCCAACCCTCCCTCCCATGATTCCCTCTAAACTTCCTCTCCCTACTTTGACTCCCCCCACACCTCTTTTAGCTTAAACAATGTAATGTTGGGGCATGAGCCACCCCATAGATCATCTGGATGGAATCTTGGGAGTCTAAATTGTATTATAAGGGGATAAGGGTGACATTATAGGGTTTTGGATGGTAGGGATGGGTCTCTGGACATTGACCATAGTCATGGAAGAAAAGATGGTCCAATGAGTCTCTAAATCAACACACATGCACTATAGATGGAATATTTGGCCTTTAGTGGGATATGGGTGTCATTATGAAGTTTTATGCACTAAGGATGGGTCTCAGGGTCTTAACCATGGTAATGGGACAAAAGTCTAACAGAAACAAGTCTTAAACCACTACACATGCCCTTTAAAGGGGATATTTAGCCTTAATATGGGATATATGTGCCATTAGACTATTTTATGCATTGAAGATTGTTCTTGAGGCGTTGACCATGGTCATATAGGAACCATTACGAATATTTCCAGACAAAACATAGTTCTGAAGACACTACCATGGTCCAAGGATAAATCCAATCTTCTAGGGATTAAATTATGTTTTAATGGTTCATGGTTAAATGAGGTTTCAATAGTTGATATGCACTAAATCACATATGCGATATAACGCATATGTGATTTAGTGATCATGTTTATAACAAACTGGCCGTTTGTAAAAAGTGTAAAAAGCATAGACTTCATATCGCATATAAGTTAAAATGGAGATGCGTTATATCATATATGCGATATTTGATTGATAAATAATCTTGGGTTGTAGGCCGTAGGCCATTTTTATTGTACAGGAAAAGACATAATTCTTCTGAAACCTGCGCAGAGCGTACTGTTCAACCTGCAATTTAATCATTTATTACACAGATCCATAGGTTTTGTACAATTTTGGGTGGATTTCAATGGGGAATCCACGTAATAGAGTTCAAAGGTCAGCGAGGAAGATGCTTACACTTGAAGAAGCTGAAATTAAAAAAGAAAAGAAGAGGGAACATTCAAGAAATTGTCGGCATTCATTGGATGAGCAAATACTTCCCATTCCCGCTCAACAGATACCTGACGAAGAGGTTGAGGAAGATATTGCAACTTTAATGCAAGCTGGTTATAACCAAGATGAAAATCTTGGTCCATTATTAACCAGACAACCCTCTGAAGAGTTCAATCATTATGTTCCCGATGAGACTCCACAACAACCATGCTAGGTGGTTCAATCTCCTAATCGAAGTTGTCAGCCTGCATTGGATGTAAACGTCTCTCCAGCATTTCAAACGACAAGAAATATCACATCAAAATGAAAGAGAACTCCTAAACGCATACAAGTGGATGAGAGCGAATTGACTTCCATGGAAGGTAAGGTGGCTAAACGCACAATCCTTTGTCATTATTCTCAAATAATGAAACAATATTTTGAACCAAAATCTGAATCCGGTAAATGTCAATTGTTTTTAGCTTTGATTAAATCTAGAAGTCTGGCAAATGTTAGAAAAAAATTAGGCATAAGAACATTGAAGAATACCGAATCAAGTAATCACATTGTTAAATCTCTTGCTGTTGCATTCACATCAATTGGTAAAAAAACCCATTCAAAAGACTGTAATGTGGCTCACCGTGTATTGGCTGAATCAATTGTATCTAGATCCACAAGACAACGCCGTTTACTTAAATGCACATCAGAAGTTGTCCCTTTACATCCAAAGACACTTAAAAAATACCCAGTCAGAAGAGACAACCTTGATGTAGAGGGACAAATGGAAACATTATGGGCATTTAGTGGTAGGTTGCCCCACAAAGACATGAAGTTGGTCGAAGAAGTGAAGGGACTAGTGCATACTTTTTGGCACGATAACACTAGGCCTTCTTCCAACACAAAGGATGTGTTAAAACATTGTAGGGGTTCTATGAACAATGAAGGGCATGTTAAACATTATGTTAACATGACACAAACTCAACTGTTCGAGATGTTTAAAGTTTCCCACGTAGAGATAAGGCTCAAGCAAAGATCTTTTGAAAAATGCAAGCCTTGGTATGTTAGAATCAATAGAATCCGGAACACTTTTTGTTGTAGATACCACATAGAGTTTGATCTATATTATCATACATTTGCACATATACATCATATTTTGCATCCTAACCATGTGCAGGAATGCTCAAGTACAGTACCCGCCAATGTCATCTAGAGATTTCATTCATAGCATAATGTGTCTGAGGCAAGATGGGCAGACACATTACTTAAAACAACGTGTAGAGGGTTCTTGCAACAGTTGTGGTGGGCTATCATTATGGTCCGATTGCATCCATGAGAGTGAAGATCAAGCATTCGGGAATGCAATTGTCGAGAAGCAGAACTTTCAGTATGAGACATATCAACTACGTGATGGGAAAGAAAGCAAGAATAAATTGGTGACTTCATAGGTGACAATATACACGAAAAATGTTCATTTAACTGAGTGTACATTGTTTATATGTTGTTTTATAACATTGTTAAATATGGATGTATATTAATATTCAAGTAAATATTTTTATGTTGTTTTATAACATTATTTATTTTTTTCCACCAGGTGCAAGTATGTGATTTTATTCCAGAGTTCCGTGGAAATATCCAACAGTACATTCAACATGTCGATATGGCATAGTGGCAAGATGAGCAATCCAGAATATGTCGGGACACCTTCCCTCTTGGAACAATACTATCAGTGGTTGACTTTGCGGAAAATTACACCCTACAACTACAAAATGAAATACAAAGTCAATACTATCACTCAGAGCAGGTAAGCATAATGGTCCATATCACTTATCGACATGGGCCATATGGCAATGAAGAGAAACATGTGATATTGAAAGAGAGTTACTTTTACATCAGTGACGACTGGACCCATGACATCCATTACGTGCAACATTGCTTTCAGTTGTTCTATGATCATGTGATAGCTATGGATATACCATTTAATTGTCATTTGATTTGGTCAGATGATTGTGCTAGACAGGTCAAGAATGCACATGTATTTCAATGGCTGTGTTTGTTGCACATAAAATACAAGGTGCCACATACATGGAACTACTTTGAAACAGGTCATGGAAAAGGAGAGCATGATGGTGCTGGTGCATGCATAAAAACTTCCCTTCGATGGGAAGAGATGAAGTTTACAGGTGCTCGCCTTCGAGACGCTTCATCTATAGTCGAATGGTGTGCATCTGTGATGGGAGAACAAGCAACAAGGAAACACCTAGTGCGGAGAATATTTTGGGAGGTGACAGATGTGGAACGATCCCAAACACATTGGGTGAACACAGTGCATGGAACTCGAGGTTTTCATTCAATTAGAAGCTCTGACAACTTGGCCCTACAAATTTGGACAAGATTGAAGGCTTGTTTTTGCAGTTCCTAGTTCTTGTAGCATAGATGAATGGGATGGTTGTGAGTATATAGATACAGTTGATACATGGGATCGAGTGACACTTGGCACCGATTTCAAGGGGGTTAATGAAATAGACCAATTGGAAGATGATCAGACATATATTTCTATAGACTATGATCACATATCGGATCTCATACAAGTAGGTACAAAAAAATAAATTAGTAGTACCTAAATCACTACAAGCCTTTACATTGAAAGAAATTTTATTTATGTTACATGCAAGACCTTTTTTAATATTTATGTATTTTTAACCTTTTTCGATTTCCTTTCACAGGTCAGATATATGCAGTGGTTGCCCCAAAAAATAATGAATGGGGTTTTGACTATTGGTTGGCACGTTGCTTAGAGGGGAAACAAACCCTTCTCGAACCTGTTACAGATGATGAAAATATTGAATACCCAACTGGCTCGATGTTTATAAAAGGGGAGTACCTGACATTAGCAGCACAACAAAAAAGGAAGGGTGGGTATGTATATCAGGATTATAAACCAAGAGATATTGTATACCACTTCACCAACCTGGTAGTTGGTATAAACATCAAGCTGCGCACAATTTCGAACAAAAATAGGTCACATGTATGATGCTTGCTACCTCATTTAGAGCATGAGAGATTGATGGACACCATCGGCAGCAGAGATGATCCAGATGGCCTTCTCAAGTGAGTGCATTGTCAAGTGTTACTAGATTGTCCAGTGTGGCTAGATTGTCAGGTGTGTTAAATTTAATCCTTAAAGTGTGTGCTGAAGCACAATTTCAATTATTTAGCCTTCAGTTTATTCCCAATGTACTAATTTGTGATTGTCGGATACCATTCACAGACATAATTTACTATTCAGAGGATACTGGACAAGTTATAAACACGATCCTACAACCTTAGGTGAGTTATCTATAAATAATGTTTGCACATTTTCTTTATTTTCTTATGAGAGTACTAATGTTTAGCCTTTCATGTGCCTAGGATACAAACACTATTTATGGCACATTGGAGGCGCCAAGAACAACCGGTGTCTTTAGACACCACCAAATAGAAATTGGAAAATAACATGCTCTCGAGTCAAGTTTATCTTCATCAACTTCATATGCCAAAAGTTCTCTTGTATGTCAAGTTTATGAATATTTATGCCAATTTTTACATATGACCAATAAACCTTTAAATTAGCAATTATCAACAATTATGATAGTTCTATTCTAACTTCTTTCAATACCTCATTTTGTTTCATGTATGTGCATAGCCTAGGTATATGGCCTTTTTGTTTCATGTATGTGCATAGCCTAGGTATATGGCATTTTGTTTCATGTATGTGCATATAATTCATGTACATGTGTTTATACTTCTTAGTCATGCATGCATGTGAAATTCCACTTGTGATCCATGTTCAACCCTATTCATTTTGTTTCATGTATGTGCATAGCCTAGGTATATGGCCTTTTTGTTTCATGTATGTGCATAGCCTATGTATATGGCATTTTGTTTCATGTATGTGCATATAATTCATGTACATGTGTTTCTACTTCTTAGTCATGCATGCATGTGAAATTCCACTTGTGATCCATGTTCAACCCTATTCATTTTGTTTCATGTATGTGCATAGCCTAGGTATATGGCATTTTTGTTTCATGTATGTGCATAGCCTAGGTATATGGCATTTTGTTTCATGTATACATGCATAGACTATTCATTTTGTTTCATGTATGTGCATAGCCTAGGTACATGATCTAAACCTAGAGAGTTCATAAAACCCTAGTTTTTAGTTCCATGTCTCAATTTGTGAACCCTAGTTTTATTATGCAGTGTCTAGTTCATGAAACCCTAGTTGGTTTGTAATTTGTAAGTGTAGCTTAGGCATATTCTTGTTGAATTATACTTTGGCACAAGAATAATATAGCCTGTGATCTCTAGACACATAGTGTTTTCTTAATGCTGCAACATGTTTTGCGGAGTTGACCCAACAATGCGAGATTGCATTGATGGAAACTGAGCAAAACCCTAGTTTACGAAATGAATGCACAATGAAGTCTCTAGGACATGAAAACAAAGGGGAGAGGGATACCTAGAGGTAATCGCATGCCAGGAGAGCAATGGAGTCGACGGTTCGTCAGTCCGACCTCCGATTGCCGAGTTATGTCGAGTTGCAAGTCGCATGAAAATGTCGTTCACGGACACTTGGTGACTTTCGGTCCGGGAGCGAAAAAAAAAATGGAGCAGAAAGATTGAATGCCGTTGGATCCTGGTAGTGTGTATGGGAAATGCCGACGTGGGACCGCTACCAACACTGGCTTTGTGGAGTGTTTTGCAGAGTTGACCCAACAATGCGAGATTGCATTGATGGAAACTGAGCAAAACCGTAGTTTACGAAATGAATGCACAATGAAGTCACTGAGCCATGAAAACATGGGGGAGAGGGATACCTAGAGGTAATCGCATGCCAGGAGAGCAACAGAGTCGACGGTTCGTCGATCTGACCTCCGGTTTCCGAGTTATGTTGAGTTGCAAGTCACATGAAAATGTCGTTCAGGGACACTTGGTGACTTTCAGTTTGGGAGCGAAAAAACAAATGGAGCAGCATGATTGCATGCTGTTGGCTCTTGGTAGTGTGTATGGGAAATGCCAACGTGGGACCGCTACCAACACTGGCTCGTTGGAGTGTTTTGCGGAGTTGACCCAACAATGCAAGATTGCATTGATGGAAACTGAGCAAAACCCTAGTTTACGAAATGAATGCACAATGAATTCATTGGGCCATGAAAACATGGGGGAGAGGGCTACCTAGAGGTAATCGAATTCTAAGAGAGCAACGGAGTCGACGGTTTATCGATACGAACTCCGGTTGCCGAGTTATGTTGAGTTACAAGTCGCATGAAAATGTCGTTCAGGGACACTTGGTGACTTTCAATCCGGGAGCAAAAAAACAAATGGAGCAGCAAGATTGCATGCCGTTGGCTCCTAGTAGTGTGTATGGGAAATGCCGATGTGGGACTGCTACCAACACTAGCTCGGTGGAGTGTTTTGCGGAGTTGACCCAACAATGCGAGATTGCATTGATGGAAACTGAGCAAAACCCTAGTTTACGAAATGAATGCACAATGAAGTCACTGAGCCATGAAAACACGGGGGAGAGGGATACCTAGAGGTAATCACATGCCAGGAGAGAAACGGAGTCAACTATTTTTCGATCCGACCTTCGGTTTCTGAGTTATGTCGAGTTGCAAGTCACATGAAAATGCTGTTCAGGGACACTTGGTGACTTTCGGTCCGGGAGCGAAAAAACAAATGGAGCAGCAAGATTGCATGCCGTTGGCTCCTAGTAGTGTGTATGGGCAATGCCAACATGGGACCACTACCAACATTGGCTCGATGGAGTGTTTTGCGGAGTTGACCCAACAATGCGAGATTGCATTGATGGAAACTGAGCAAAACCCTAGTTTACGAAATGAATGCACAATGAAGTCACCGAGCCATGAAAACACGGAGGAGAGGGCTACCTAGAGGTAATCGCATGCCAGGAGAGCAATGGAGTTGATGGTTCGTCGATCCGACCTCCGGTTGCCGAGTTATGTCGAGTTGCAAGTCGCATGAAAATGTCGTTCAGGGACACTTGGTGACTTTCGGTCCAGGAGCAAAAAAAAATGGAGCAGCAAGATTGCATGTCGTTGGCTCCTGGTAGTGTGTATGGGAAATGCCGACGTGGGACCGCTACCAACACTGGCTCGGTGGATTTTTTTGCGGAGTTGACCCAACAATGCGAGATTGCATTGATGGAAACTGAGCAAGACCCTAGTTTACGAAATGAATGCACAATTCGTTTCATGGCTCTAGAAGTACTACAAATATTATTCCAACTATATCACTACATCCCTTATGGAAGAAACACTTAGCATGTTTACTGTCAAAACCCAAGAATTTCCAAAAAAATTAAATTTTTTTAAGATAGCAATAAATGTTATTAAACGCGGTCATTTAACTGTCTGTTTAACTTACGTGATTGTAAGTGTGTCTGAATGGTCTTTGTTATACTTAAATGTTATTATGAGTTTCTTAACTGTTGCCGATTGTTTTTCTGTTTTTCAACCGCAAGGGGGAAATTGCCATGATGGATTGGCTTACTTAGCTTTCGAGCTAATGCAACAGATTTTTCTTCTCTTACAGATACACAGGTAAAGTCGGGTTGCCGTAATAGTCTTTAAAGCATCAAAAGTCAAATTTAGCTGTACCAACTCATTCAGGGAAAAAGTCTAGTCATGCTAATTAGGTTTATCAAGCTTTTTAAGGTAGAATACTTTTGCATCATGCCCAGTTCAAAATTTAGAACATAGTTTGTTTTACACTTTAATTGCACAGCTTGGGAGTTAAAGATATCACTATGTCTTGTCGATACCTGCCTTCTATTGTTTACGATTTAAGGAGTTGCCTTAATTGAAATATGCACTTTGTTTTCATTATCATACTTGATTGAACACGTTGTGTATTAAAGATAACACAGGTCTATTCTTTCTTAAGCCAATAACTATAAGTCGCATAATTTGCTATCTACCAGTTAAAGTTCCATCATGAAGCAATAACAAGTTTTTACTCATCCTTGCAATGCTATCTCAATATAAAACGTCAATTATTTATGCTCTACCTCTCTACAGTAACTTAGAGAAATGATAGAGATATTGTATCTCTTATTCTTTCACATCAGGATGGATATAAATTTTAGTGACTAGTTTGCATTTTAGTATTGATTTACTTGATAACTACCTCCTTGGAAATTTTATAATAATTTATCAAATGCTCTATGTTTGAGACAAACACCCAGTCTTATTCTCGATTGCTATTGTCTAAGCAAGTTTTTGTTGAAAATATAATACTATGTATTGAAGACATCATTCAAGGGTTTTTGATTGTTATATGAATGACCTATGTATTAATTGTTATGAAGATCTTACAATAATCTTTTTATCTAAAAAATATTATGAGTTCTATTTGTCAATAATGATAAGAATATCATTGAGATCTTAGAACTTTAATATCATTATCACGATTGCAATTATTGTAGGTCCAAGTATTATGGTTCCCAATACCAAATCGAAGCATGAGCTATCGTGGAAGTTTTTGGCAAGTTTGGAACTATGTTTTATTACCATAATTGGGTATTCTTATTTTGTTTTAAATGATTTCCAATAATTGGAAAGTCCTCGTGGGACTATGGAGTCTCGACCCACAGCTTTGAAATATTAAACTGCTACGTGGTTCATCGAGGACCAAGTGCTGGGTGATATAAAACACTGGACCTAACCCTACCTCGTCATTTCCTTCGCCTTCGGGCTCGGGTCCTTCTCTGCAACCTCTCCAGGTCTGAGCTATGTGGTGGTGTTGTTGTTACAGTTCTCAGACTATTACCATTCCTTTGCTTAATGTTATCATTTGCAAGTCTTTATCATTAACTGTTGACAGCTATGGGAGTGTTATAGTGCCTAGGGTTTATCCTTGGAGTTCATTTACTAGTCTGGTCGCCATTATTACAGTGTGTTAACAGCTTGCATGCTGCCTCATCCTTCGTATTGTCCATAGATTCGTCTGAGAGTCATTTGTGTTCGTTGTTTAGCAACTATAACTGGTCAATAATCTAGGGTTTGTATTTTGTTTGTTTACCGTAGAACTCCTGTCACGGCGTGGCCTTAAATCTTAGCTTGGTTCTGTTTGAAGCTTCCACTATTGCACATGCTCCTTGTTATCAGTCAGCTTGTTCATACTGGTGAAACGAGAGGGGTTCACCCTACTGCTGCTCATGGCTATCAGCCTACCTACTGAGCATGACTTCATTCAAACCTCGGGTAAGCTATAGGTTTCATCCTTGTTTTTTGAATACGATAAGTTGTTTTAAGACTGGACAATTATATATATAAATGATTTTTTTTGTTGATAAGGTTTTTGTTTTGTTGCAGGCTCGGACTCCATTCACAATGGGGGTGACTCATGCTTCGGCTATTGGTTGCATAACCGGGTAAGCCTGGTCTTTTACCACGGCGTTCCTCCTTGTTGGTTGTCTGTATGGTTTGGTCATGAAGAGCCACCCTTATGGCTAGCTCTGTGATGTTTGGTCTTGAGGCTGGCTTCAGTCATTTGTAATTTAATCTTCTTACTAGAGGTGTTTAGGGTTTAATAATGTATAAAGAAAGGCTATGAGCCTACTCAGCATGATAGGGTTATGGCCTCAAGGTTTAATACTGTACTTGTACTTTGTTTGGGGTTTATTACCCAGGTTTTCGGAAATTACCTTAATATAGCTTGTGTCTTGTATGAAGGCTTGTTCTATGTTTGCGTTGTTCTTTGAATTCGATGCTCTATATTATAATAAAGAAATCTTTGTTTTAGTGGATTTGAGAACTTGGCTGTAGATTGGATACTGTAATAGCAAAGGTTTTACTCCTGTGTTTTTCTTGTATAATTTTTAACTTATAAAGAAAATGACTTGTTATAGCCATTCTGTATGATGAGGTCGGTGTATGGTGTATGTTTTCAAGTTTTGATGTTTACGTAGAATGCTTCTATAAATAAAAGGCTATAATTGTAGGTGGAATCGTGGTAATGAGTTTTCAATGTTTGAACACTTGTAAGGTTTGGAACGATGGGAGGTTCAAACTGATACGACAGTGGAAGTTTTGTTTAGATGATTTGTGTATTATTAGGATAGGACTCTGTCGGTACTGTGCATTCATATGAAGGATGTAACTAAAAGATTAGAGCTCGATAGTGAGCTAAAAATATTATTCTGTTATAATGATTATGACTTATAAGGGAATAAAAATACTACTTTGTATAAGCTCGGCCTCGAGCTAGTTATTGTTCTTGTCTTTAATTCCTTCTGTTTGAAAGTTAATAACTAGGTCAAAACTTTTCCGATCATTTCTTGTTGTAGAAACTGGAGAGATAGGTTTTGATAGAACTCCTCAGCCACGATTTTTGTTTAAATAATCAATTGGTTTGTTTTAGTTAAGATTTTGTCGAAAGAAAAATAGTAAAAAAAAAAGTGAAAGATATGGCTATACTGCCGTTCGGTTCGATATTGAGTCAATAAAGGTTCTGCCAGTCTTTTCGTATGTTCTGTCAATAAATAAATAAACTTTCTAATGTAATTGGCTCGTCCATTTTTGTGACAGATAACGACCTGTACACTTGTTAGCTAGGGTTTGTACCCGCTATATTATCTATGATAATAAATTTACTGTGGTTTATATGATTATCTTTATTTCTATTCCTATGATTGTTTTAACGAGTTTATTTTCCAGGAAATACTTACTGTATAATGAGCCTTTACTTATCTATTTAACTATTGTAATAAACCAAGTGTAAAATCACAATAACATCCTATTACTTACAATAACAACAAAGTGTAGCACGCATAAAACAATTACTTGAACTGTAAGATAATAATGATACTAGGAAATTTCTGAGACATAATAATTCTGCAGAATCTATCTACTAACAATTCAGAGATGCTAACTTTTACTGAAATAAATCCTATTCAGACATAGAGGAGATAATCATAATCTACATTCATATTTACTCAATAAATAGCAGGAATAAGTGGCAGAACCTGTGTCAACTGTAGACAACAACAGCAATGGGAGGCTTTTCCTCCGTACCAACTCCTGGAGAGTGCCCAGACAACAGTTTTCAGGACCCCCGAGCTTGCTCTGGTCTCCCTTGTTGGAACTAGGTGCAGCAGAATAATTCACTCAGCCAAAACAGCTAAACTGGAACCAAGTTGCTGCAGCATCCCACTCAAACAATTTTCCTTACTGTCTTTCCCTCTTCCTCAATGGGATTCCTAAATAGCATTCAACTGAATGTATTCTCCCTCCTGAACTATCTGAACCCCCAGTTCAGTTCATTGAGTACTATTTAAAAGATTGCCTAGGTCTTTGTTGGGTTAACTGTCATTAATGAGCCACTTGCTCAGATTCCACTTTCTTGGGGAATCATGACCCCAAAATATAGGGAAGTTGCCACCTGCAACTTAGGAAGTGTTTGAGGATGCTGCCACTTGTCTTTTGCCTTTCCACCTAGTTCCATCCACCAGTTAGACCAGTAACCTCTTTTAACAGCTCTCCCATGCTGTTGTCTCCTTAATTTATTTATTAAAAATTAAAATATTCAAAATTACATTCCATTTCTGGTGACTCTGCCGAGTCATCAATTCCTACTTAGCATTAAATTTAACATAATGTATCAGTAATATAATAAAATAATTTCAGTATTTTTGCAAAATTGGGGTATGTGACATACACGCCCCCCTTAAAATGTAACATCGTCCTTGATGTTACTTATTCCTCATCCTCAGCCACCTGCTGGAATAGATTTGGGTATGCTTCCCGCATCTTACTTTCCAGTTCCCAGGTAGCTTCTTCAGGACTAAGGTGCTTCCATTGCACCTTCAGCTGTCCAATGGTGCGGTTCCGCAGAGTAATTTCCCTCCTCCCGAGGATACAATCCGGTTGCACCAGAACTTCCCCTTCTGGTTCTATCTATACAATGTTCCAGTCAATAACATGAGTAGCATCATGAACATACTTTTTCAGAACAGAAATATGAAAAACATTGTGTACTTTTAGATTAGGTGGTAATGCTAGCTGATAAGCAACTTGAGCGATTCTAGATAAAATTTCAAACGGACCACAGTAACGTGGCGCTAATTTTGCACAACTCCCCAGTCTTAGGGAGCTCTTCTTTGGCCTTACCTTAATGAACACATGTTCACCTACCTGGAACTATTTAGGAGTTCTTTTCAAATCTGCTTGACTCTTTTGCCGATCTTGGGCAATCTTCAAATTTACCTGCACTTGTTTCACAATCTGTTCCATCTCTTTTAATAAATCAGGTCCTAACACTAATCTATCTACTAGATTACTCCAAGAGATAGGAGTGTTACATTTACGTCCATACATAATTTCAAAAGGACTAAACTTAGCTGACGATTGATAGTTGTTATTGTATGCAAATTCTGCTAAATGTAAAAAGTCCTCCCACTTACCTGGTTGATCCTTAACATACATCCTTAGCAGATCTTCTAATACCTGATTAACTCTTTCAGTTTGTCCGTCCGTCTGAGGATGGAAAGAAGTGCTGAAATTCAAAGTGGTGTTTAATCTTTTAAACAAAGATTTCCAGAAATTTCCTGTGAATTTAGGATCCCTGTCTGAAATAATAACTTTTGGGACACCATGTAACTGAAAAATCTGTTTCAAAAAGATATCAGCTATGTTTGTAGCCTTGTAAGTGGTTTTAATAGGAATAAAGTGTGCTGATTTACTCAATTTATCTACTACCACCATAATTGAATCATTCTGATGCTGATTTTTGGGTAATCCTGTAATGAAATCTAAACTAATTATCTCCCATTTCCAACTAGGAATAGGCAAAGGTTGCAATAACCCAGCTGGATGCTGGTGTTCCGTTTTTTACCTGTTGACATTCTAAACATCTAGCTATATACTCAGCTGTTTCAGATTTCATATTAGGCCAAAAATAATCTTTTCTCAACTATAGTGACGGTTTTCTGGTAGCCTGGATGTCCTGGAGTAAGGGGTTTTATGAACCTCATCCAGAATTAACAGTTTAACTTTAGGTGCATTCGGAACATACAGCCTGTCTTTAAACAATAAAAATCCATCTTCATTTAGGACTATACCCCTTTATCAAACTTTCTGTAGGTGCTTCTTTAGCTGTAGCTTGTAAGTGCTGATAATTTTCATCTGATTTTATCCCTTCAGCCAACTGTTCATTCAAATCAGAGGTATAAGTGCTGCTAGATGATACAAAATTCAGCCTTGCATTTCTGCTCAAAGCATCAGCCACCCTTATTTTCCTTTCCTTTTATGTGCTGAATTTCGAATCGTATTCACTGAAGAAGGCCAACCACCTGGCTTGTCTTGCATTTAAGTTAGGCTGGTCTAAAAGGTATTTCAGACCCTTATTATCAGTCATTAAAGTAAACTTTCTGCCTATTAAGTGGTGTCGCCACATCTTTAATGCATGAATAACAACAGCTAATTCTAAGTCATAAGTGGCATAATTCTTTTCATGAATTTTCAGCTTCCTAGACTCATAGGCAATGACATGTCCATCCTGAGTCAACACTCCGCCTAGACCGTCATTACAAGCATCGGTGCAAACCACGAAATCCTTATTAGGATCTGCTATTCTTAGAATAGGTGCAGTTGTTAATAAAGTTTTTAACTTCTTAAAACTTTCCTCACACTTCAAGTTCCATTCAAACTTCTTGCCTTTCTTTTGCAAGGAAGTAATTGGGTTGGCTATTTTTGAAAAGCCTTCTATGAATCTTCGGTAATAACCGGTAATTCCCATGAAGGATCTAACATCTGTTACGTCTTTTGGTACTGGCCACTCTTCAATTGCCTGGATCTTTTCAGGATCAACTGAAATCCCTTCCTTGGTGACTACATGTCCTAAGTACTGGATTTCGTCTTTGAAGAAGTCACACTTACTGAACTTCGCAAAGAGCTGCTGCTCTCTTAGTTCTTGTAAGACTATCCGTAAGTGTTCTTTATGCTCCTCTTCATTCTTAGAATAAATTAAAATGTCATTGATGAATACGACAACAAATTTATCTAAGTATTTATGCATTATGTTGTTCATTAGGCACATAAAGACAACTGGGGCGTTAGTAAGCCCAAATGGCATTACGACAAATTCGTAGTGTCCATACCTTGTTCTGAAAGCTGTTTTGAAAATGTCTTCTTCTTTAATCCTCACCTGATGATAACCCGATCTCAGGTCTATCTTAGAGAACACCGTAGCTCCACATAGCTGATCAAATAGATCATCTATGCGAGGCAATGGATATCTGTTTTTAATCATCATCTTGTTCAGTTGACGGTAATCTATGCAAAGTTGCATAGTTCCGTCCTTCTTTTTAACAAAAATTACTGGTGCTCCCCAAGGGGACACACTGGGTCGAATGTAATTCTTATCTATTAACTCCTTTAACTGAGTTTTTAATTCATTAAGCTCCAAAATATTCATACGATACGGAGCTTTTGAACTGGGTACAGCACCTGGTACTAGCTCAATTGTAAAATCCAGCTCTCTCTTGGGAGGTAATCCTGGGATTTCCTCCGAAAAAAACGTCAAAAAAATCATTTACTACAGGAATATCCTCTACTGTTTTCTTGCTAATTTCAGACTTAACTGTCTCATCTGTAATAGTTACAGCATAGGCTTTGCACCCTTTTCTGACTGCCCTTTTAAGTTGTAAAGCAGAAATCTGCCTGACTACTGTTTTCCTAGGAATACCCCTAACAGTTACAGACTGTCCATTACTGTTTACACACCTAAAAGTTTTGTCAAAATAGTTTAAAACTACCTTATGCTGTTCTAACCAGTCCATACCAATAAGCATGTCATACGAGCCAAGTGGCATAATATTTAATTGAACAGTAGTTTGAAAGTCATTCATATCTAAAGTACATTCTTTAACATAACAATTCACCTTACTTTTTGCCCCAGTGGCTAGTTGTACTGACCAAGAGTTATCAAATCTTTCAACAGTCAGATTACATTTTTCTACTATATGTGGTGAAATATAACTAAGGCTAGCACCTGGATCTATTAAAATAGTTACAGGGGGTTTTGTTAATCATACCTCCTACTTCCACCATGGAAGTTTGATAGTCAGCTTGGCGGTTCTCCAACGCTGCATTGATTCGAGGCATAGTCCCTGCAAAGTCTCCAACAGTCATTTCATCTTGTATAGTATGAATATTGCTGATTGATTTCTTTCGATTTGGGCAAACTGAAGCATAGTGTGGGCCATTGCATTCCCAGCACTTAACAGGCTCCTTTCGTTCAAAATTCTTAGTGTAATTTCCATGATTGTTAGAAGTCTCTTTGCTGCCCTTGAAATTGCTGGAATGATTAGCAGCTCCATTTTTGTTTCCCTGGAAGCTTTTACCATTAAGATGGTTTCCGTTTCCATTCTTGTTATTCTTGAAATTTTTCTGGGGTACAAACTCCTTTTTCCTGTACTCCAGCTGATTACTGTTCTTTTTAGCCTTCCAGTTGGCTATTCCTTCTTTCTTTTTATTTTGTTCAAAACAGAAATTAGCCTTTCGCATAGCTTCTTCCAAAGTTTTGGGGTTATCATATTCAATTCTGTCCTTGATATGATATGGCAGGCAGCTAAGAAACCGCTGTATTTTTGGTTTCTCTTCGACAAAATACGACACATACCTTAACAGACTCAAGAATTTACTGTTTAAGTCCTTCATAGTCATAGATCCTAGCTTCAGTTCATAAAATTCCTTGGCCCTTTCTTCATAGTATTGTTCAGACAAAAATTTCTTTTTGAAGTACCTTTTAAAAGTACTCCAATTGACTTCTTTTTCTTTGATCCCCTTGACCATTTTCAGGTCTTGCCACCATATGTCCGCGTTTCTAGAAAGGTTGTAGATGGTCATTCGTGCCTTCAACTGATTTGAATAGTTGTAAATCTGAAAATATATTCTCATCCCGGATAACCAGGATTCTGCCTCTTCTCCAGTTTCAGATTCTCCGTTGAATGTTGGGGGTTTTATTTTCTTAAACTCCCTGGAAATCTCTTCGTAAGGTCTGTACTTTTTCTTTCTGTTATGCAACTCAGCTTCACTGCTGTCACTAGTAGTGCGATAGCTGTGTTGTTCCCTTCTTTCTTCAGATGATGAACTGCTGTCAGATTTAGCTGTTTTCATCCTTTTAGACCCTCTTTGATGACTAGCTTCTTCTGAGTCAGCTCTTTTGCTCCTTCCATCTGTCTGAAATTTTTCTATCAATAACTGATTTAGCTGCTCTTGAGTTTTCAGAATCCTTTCATTATCCTTCTTGACTGTTTCTATCTCCGTCTTTAAACCTTTTATGGTCTGCATCAGTTCCGAGGAGTGAGAAATTACCTCCTCTGTCACAGGTTCTCTCGACATCTGTCTTGTCGTAGTGTTTGGAGGTTCCTCCTCAGCATATTCTCCCAGCTTTTCCATACCTGCCTGTTAGATTCAAAAAAAGGAATGTTTCTGCTCTGTCTTTATGAAACAGAAAGTACAAGTTAGTACATGATATATGTATATATAAATTTTTCTCTTGATTTGCACTGTTCTGCAGAAACTAGTTGAGCCATATCCAGGCCTAGTGTATGAACCATGCTCTGATACTACATGTCAAAACCCAAGAATTTCCAAAAAAATTAAAATTTTTTAAGATAGCAATAAATGTTATTAAACGCGGTCATTTAACTGTCTGTTTAACTTACGTGATTGTAAGTGTGTCTGAATGGTCTTTGCTATACTTAAATGTTATTATGAGTTTCTTAACTATTGCTGATTGTTTTTCTGTTTTTCAACCGCAAGGGGGAAATTGCCATGATGGACTAGCTTACTTAGCTTTCGAGCTAATGCAACAGATTTTTCTTCTCTTACAGATACACAGGTAAAGTCAGGTTGCCACAATAGTCTTTAAAGCATCAAAAGTCAAATTTAGTTGTACCAACTCATTCAGGGAAAAAGTCTAGTCATGCTAATTAGGTTTATCAAGCTTTTTAAGGTAGAATACTTTTGCATCATGCCCAGTTCAAAATTTAGAACATAGTTTGTTTTACACTTTAATTGCACAGCTTGGGAGTTAAAGATATCACTATGTCTTGTCGATACCTGCCTTCTATTGTTTACGATTTAAGGAGTTGCCTTAATTGAAATCTGCACTTTGTTTTCATTATCATACTTGATTGAACACGTTGTCTATTAAAGATAACACAGGTCTATTCTTTCTTAAGCCAATAACTATAAGTCGCATAATTTGCTATCTGCCAGTTAAAGTTCCATCATGAAGCAATAACAAGTTTTTAGTCATCCTTGCAATTCTATCTCAATATAAAACGTCAATTATTTATGCTCTACCTCTCTACAGTAACTTAGAGAAATGATAGAGATATTGTATCTCTTATTCTTTCACATCAGGATGGCTATAAATTTTAGTGACTAGTTTGCATTTTAGTATTGATTTACTTGATAACTACCTCCTTGGAAATTTTATAATAATTTATCAAATGCTCTATGTTTGAGACAAACACCTAGTCTTATTCTCAATTGCTATTGTCTAAGCAAGTTTTTGTTGAAAATATAATACTATGTATTGAAGACATCATTCAAGGGTTTTTGATTGTTATATGAATGATCTATGTATTAATTGTTATGAAGATCTTACAATAATCTTTTTATCTAAAAAATATTATGAGTTCTATTTGTCAATAATGACAAGAATATCATTGAGATCTTAGAACTTTAATATCATTATCATGATTGCAATTATTGTAGGTCCAAGTATTATGGTTCCCAATACCAAATCGAAGCATGAGCTATCGTGGAAGTTTTTGGCAAGTTTGGAACTATGGTTTATTACCATAATTGGGTATTCTTATTTTGTTTTAAATGATTTCCAATAATTGGAAAGTCCTCGTGGGACTATGGAGTCTCGACCCACAGCTTTGAAATATTAAACTGCTATGTGGTTCATCGAGGACCAAGTGCTGGGTGATATAAAACACTGGACCTAACCCTACCTCGTCATTTCCTTCGCCTTCGGGCTCGGGTCCTTCTCTGCAACCTCTCCAGGTCTGAGCTATGTGGTGGCGTTGTTGTTACAGTTCTCAGACTATTACCATTCCTTTGCTTAATGTTATCGTTTGCAAGTCTTTATCATTAACTGTTGATAGCTATGGGAGTGTTATAGTGCCTAGGGTTTATCCTTGGAGTTCATTTACTAGTCTGGTCGCCATTATTACAGTGTGTTAACAGCTTGCATGCTTCCTCATCCTTTGTATTGTCCATAGCTTCATCTGAGAGTCATCTGTGTTCGTTGTTTAACAACTGTAACTGGTCAATAATCTAGGGTTTGTATTTTGTTTGTTTACCGTAGAACCCCTGTCACGGCGTGGCCTTAAATCTTAGCTTGGTTCTGTTTGAAGCTTCCACTATTGCACATGCTCCTTGTTATCAGTCAGCCTGTTCATACTGGTGAAACGAGATGGGTTCACCCTACTGCTGCTCATGGCTATCAGCCTACCTACTGAGCATGACTTCATTCAAACCTTGGGTAAGCTATAGGTTTCATCCTTGTTTTCTGAATACGATAAGTTGTTTTAAGACTGGAAAATTATATATATAAATGATTTTTTTTGTTGATAAGGTTTTTGTTTTGTTGCAGGCTCGGACTCCATTCGCAATGGGGGTGACTCATGCTTCGGCTGTTGGTTGCATAACCGGGTAAGCCTGGTCTTTTACCACGGCGTTCCTCCTTGTTGGTTGTCTGTATGGTTTGGTCATGAAGAGCCACCCTTATGGCTAGCTCTGTGCTGTTTGGTCTTGAGGCTGGCTTTAGTCATTTGTAATTTAATCTTCTTACTAGAGGTTTTTAGGGTTTAATAATGTATAAAGAAAGGCTATGAGCCTACTCAGGATGATAGGGTTACGGCCTCAAGGTTTAATACTGTACTTGTACTTTGTTTGGGGTTTATTACCCAGGTTTTCGGAAATTACCTTAATATAGCTTGTGTCTTGTATGAAGGCTTGTTCTATGTCTGCGTTGTTCTTTGAATTCGATGCTCTATATTATAATAAAGAAATCTTTGTTTTAGTGTATTTGAGAACTCGGCTGTAGATTGGATACTGTAATAGCAAAGGTTTTACTCCTGTGTTTTTCCTGTATAATTTTTAACTTATAAAGAAAATGACTTGTTATAGCCATTCTGTATGATGAGGTCGGTGTATGGTGTATGTTTTCAAGTTTTGATGTTTACGTAGAATGCTTCTATAAATAAAAGGCTATAACTGTAGGTGGAATTGTGGTAATGATTTTTCAATGTTTGAACACCTGTAAGGTTTGGAACGATGGGAGGTTCAAACTGATACGACAGTGGAAGTTTTGTTTAGATGATTTGTGTATTATTAGGATAGGACTCTGTCGGTACTGTGCATTCATATGAAGGATGTAACTAAAATATTAGAGCTCGATAGTGAGCTAAAAATATTATTCTGTTATAATGATTATGACTTATAAGGGAATAAAAATACTACTTTGTATAAGCTCGGCCTCGAGCTAGTTATTGTTCTTGTCTTTAATTCCTTCTATTTGAAAGTTCATAACTAGGTCAAAACTTTGCCGATCGTTTCTTGTTGTAGAAACTGGAGAGATAGGTTTTGATAGAACTCGTCAGCCACGATTTTTGTTTAAATAATCAATTGGTTTGTTTTAGTTAAGATTTTGTTGAAAGAAAAATAGTAAAAAAAAAAGTGAAAGATATGGCTATACTGCCGTTCGGTTCGATATTGAGTCAATAAAGGTTCTGCCAGTCTTTTCGTATGTTCTGTCAATAAATAAATAAACTTTCTAATGTAATTGGCTCGTCCATTTTTGTGACAGATAATGACCTGTACACTTGTTAGCTAGGGTTTGTACCTGCTATATTATCTATGATAATAAATTTACTGTGGTTTATATGATTATCTTTATTTCTGTTCCTATGATTGTTTTAACGAGTTTATTTTCCAGGAAATACTTACTGTATAATGAGCCTTTACTTATCTATTTAACTATTGTAATAAACCAAGTGTAAAATCACAATAACATCCTATTACTTACAATAACAACAAAGTGTAGCAGGCATAAAACAATTACTTGAACTGTAAGATAAGAATGATACTAGGAAATTTTTGAGACATAATAATTCTGCAGAATCTATCTACTAACAATTCAGAGATGCTAGCTTTTACTGAAATAAATCCTATTCAGACATAGAGGAGATAATCATAATCTACATTCATATTTACTCAATAAACAGTAGGAATAAGTGGCAGAACCTGTGTCAACTGTAGACAACAACAGCAATGGGAGGCTGTTCCTCCCTACCAATTCCTGGAGAGTGCCCAGACAGCACTTCTCAGGACCCCCGAGCTTGCTTTGGCCTCCCTGGCTGGAACTAGGTGCAGCAGAATAATTCACTCAGCCAAAACAGCTAAACTGGAACCAAGTTGATGCAGCATCCCACTCAAACAATTTTCCTTACTGTCTTTCCCTCTTCCTCAATGGGATTCCTGAATAGCATTCAACTGAATGTATTCTCCCTCCTGAACTATCTGAACCCCCAGCTCAGTTCATTGAGTACTATTTAAAAGATTGCCTAGGTCTTTGTTGGGTTAACTGTCATTAATGAGCCACCTGCTCAGATTCCACTTTCTTGGGGAATCATGACCCCAAAATATAGGGAAGTTGCCACCTGCAACTTAGGAAGTGTTTGAGGATGCTGCCACTTATCTTTTGCCTTTCCACCTAGTTCCATCCACCAGTTAGACCAGTAAAATCTTTTAACAGCTCTCCCATGCTGTTGTCTCCATAATTTATTTATTAAAAATTAAAATATTCAGAATTACATTCCATTTCTGGTGACTCTGCTGAGTCATCAATTCCTACTTAGCATTAAATTTAACATAATGTCTCAGGAATATAATAAAATAATTTCAGTATTTTTGCAAAATTGGGGTATGTGACATTTACATAGCTAATAAGTTAATAACATGCCTAAAAATCAATCATTCATAGGAATTGAGGTACATACCTAGCTTTGAATAACAAAGATTTAGGTCTTATGACGATATGCCCAAATTTACATTCAAAACTGCATTGTCAACTTGAAGTACATACAAATGCATTTATCAAACATGGTTCTCTACATCTAAGAATTCCTTGTCTCATTTAGCACATTTATACTCATTCATTAAAGCATTGGTAATCATAGCACAATGTTGAAGAATTACCAAAAATGAAATTACATAGTTTTACAAAGAGGATTTCTCCATACAGTAAGGCATCTAGAGCCTTCCTTTCTATACCAAACACATTACATTCATTATTTGCAATGCCAACTCTTCTCCAAGTTTCTTCTTCATTAAATGAAAGCTAAGCGGTGAATGGAATTAGTTATTACTATTTACAAGAGTCTTGATTAAGTTGGGAAGAAAACGACCCTCACAGGAAGAATTTTGCTTAAAAATCAACACATAATATTCAAGCCATGTACTTGTCCATTTGCAACTGAAACGTACCCTCAAACAAACACAAAGCCATAAACCTAAAAACATATTCAAGCATATATCTGCAAGGCATATAATACACATGTCTCCATCCAATATCAAGTCAACCATATAGGTAAATCTGAACGTTGCTTTATATTATATGTACATGTATAATGTTTTCAAAAATGGCATGCCATGGCCATAATACAAAATTGTGGATCATACTGTACATCTGTCTGTACATACAAACAAAATGGTACATGTATGTATTCCCCCTATACATGGATTCTATATGTACCCCCCCCTATACATGATTTCTATTTATCCCCCTTTTCACTGCCAATGTCAGTGGCTAATGAAAATTCTATCTTTCTTTTGCGGCTGCTCGATGGCGTTCCCCAAAGATTCGCAGGAGGATGCATTCTCAATATTGGAGACTGCACACAAACCAAAATTGGTAAGTTAGTTTACCAAGCTATAAAAATAAATACAACTCTATGTACATTTGTTCAAATTCCAAGCAAATATAACATTTTTACTTACCATGCGTGTGGAAGTCCTCGACACTGAAACTGCATGTACTTGGGTGGGGGGGGCATGCAGGGTCATCAGTGGCCCCAATTGGGTGCTCTTCAGGCACCACTAGCTCAGTAGATGCCTGCATAAAGTAACATACATGTCAATGTCAGCAAATACAAAGAAAACAAGACATATATATACTACATGGATGGACAATGACTCTTTCAAAGAAAGCGAGACATACACGTACCTGGGGGGGGAGCAGAGGTGGGTCACCAACAACCTCAGTTGGGTGCTCTTCAGGCACCACTAGCTCAGTAGATGGCTGCATAAAGTAACATACATGTCAATCAGCAAATACAAAGAAAACAAGACATATATACTACATGGACGGACAATAACTCTTTCCAAAAAAGCGAGACATACATGTACCTAGGGGGGGGGGCAGAGGTGGGTCACCAACAACCTCGGTTGGGTGCTCTTCAGGCACTATTGCATCACTAGATGCCTGCACATAAAGTAACATATGGACCAATGTCAGCAAATACAAAGAAAATGAGACTGTATATAATATGTATGGACGCACAATGACCTTTTCAAAGAAAGAGACACATGTACACACGTACCTGGGGGGGGGGGGAGAGGTGGGTCACCAACAACGTCAATTTGGTGCTCTTCAAGCACCACTGCATCACTAGATGCCTGCATAAAGTAACATATGGACCAATGTCAGCAAATACAAAGAAAATGAGACTGTATATATACTATGTATGGATGTACAATGACCTTTTCAAAGAAAGAGAGACATACACGTACCTGTGGGCTGGGGGGGGGGGGGGGGGGAAAGGTGGGTCACCAACAACGTTGATTGGGTGCTCTTCAAGCACCATTGCATCACTAGATGCCTACATAAGGTAACATATATGTCAATGTCAGCAAATACAAAGAGAACAAGACTGTATTTATACTACATGGACTGACAATGACTTTTTCAAAGAAAGCGAGACATGTACATGTACCGGGGGGGGGGGGGGGAAGAGGGTCACTGGTGGGTGGAATAAATGATAGTGTCCTAAATAGATAGTCAAACATAACCTGGTAACCATGCTATGTAACAAAACATAAAGATACAATTAAAAAATTTCTAATAATTAAATGCATACATGTTTCAAATCATTAAAAGCATATAATTAAAAGCATGTAATTAAAATAATACCTGAGTTTGGGAATCTTCCTCTACATGGGAGGGACTGACCTGGGATTCCACAAACTCATCATGCCCACCCTGCATAAAACATATTGTATCAAGTTTAAGACGTATTGAATGTTGCAATCTCTAAATTATAAATATGTAAATCACTCGATGACAAATTAAAAAGTAAAGTTCTTATAGCTAATGGTGAAGCACCAAAATCATATGCAACATTGACCGCTGCATCAATGACATCAACATCAATGGCCGGATTATGTGAATCTAGGGTGTCATTGGACACCAGTTGTATATTGTTTCACGTAAATTGTCAGATAATTATTTAAATAGAAATAAATTACGAAACAATTGAAAACTATGATATAAAACAAAATATATATACTATGTGAAGAATGAATTTTACTTACATATCGGAGTAATCCATTGCCCCGAAAATCTGAAGCAGGCCCATAGCATATGCTTCGACATAATGTGCAAGGGTGTGGAATAACCCGATGCTCTGAAGACTCCGCGTCACCGGTGCGATGTGTAGCTCTGGTTTGGTATGGGGACCTAAAAGGTGGATCCTGACTGTGAGATGGTCCAACCCCAGATGGGCAAGCCTCGGAAGTGCCAACCCCTTGGCCTACATTTCCTTTGACGGTAGTCCCATGTCGAAGCAATGTATCATCCAAATCGAATAAGGCCTCCTGCGTATCATCAAGAATGGGACCCGCTGGAGGATATAGCCGAGGGGGGTTTGGTGTGCGTGGAGGGCGTTGCACATGGTTAGGATCGGTCCTAGCCCCTTCCCTATCTTGGGACATCCCATGACCTACACCCTGGAACTCTAGAATGTCAAAATAGTTCACATGTTTCCCCAGAATAAATTCTGCATATAGCTTCCTAAGGAAATAAAATGGGATGTCTCTATTCCCGTGAGGGTCTTCATCGAAGACCATGTACCATCGATCCATCCAATTGGATTTAATATTTGGTTCCACGCACCGGTCTATGGAAATGTGTGATCGAATGGTAGGTGGAACCAATTTGGTGCTAGGGTCCCGGAATAATGAAAACAATTGGTCTTTGGTTATCTTTAGTTTTTCGACATCTTTGTAGCTCAACCCAGTGGAATAGTATTGCCTTTGGGAATCTCTGTACGAGCTAATGTTGTATAGTGCTCCCTGCGCATTGGCAATTGTATTTGTTATGGATTCTAATGCCTCGGCTAATGATTGTCTTAAGTGGTCCCCCTCTAAAGAGTGAGATAAGGCGCCTCAATGAACCCAAACGAGTTAGAATCTCTGAATTACGGTCGTGTTCGTCCTCGGTGTGTGGGTTTGTGTTTGGATTTTGGTTTGGGTTTGGGTTTGTGTTTGGGTTTGTGCTTGGGTTTGTGCTCTCTGTTAAGAATAAAACAACAGTTCCAAAATTTAATTAATAAATTTCATTATTTTTTTTTTAATACATGTAACAAATTTTATTAAATTGGTTTAAAAAAAAACAAAAACTAGTAAATTAACAAACACAATAACTAAAATTTCAAAAGGAATTAACAAACTAGTAAATCTTGCCACCTACCTTCCATTTTATCCGAATTGTGAATTGGCTTGCCTCCTCTTTCTCTCAAAAGCAAATCGACTGTGCGTTTTTTTGCCTTTCCGATATTGCTGGCCTTCACTGTGTAGATTGGGAAAATGAGGTCGTGGGCACTCTGTTTTATATATATATATTTTTTTGCATTACAAATCGCACTTGCGATATATCGAAAGTAAGATATATCGCACTTGCGTTTTTTAACTCTATTAATCCTTTATATATGAATGAATAAATGATTGGGGATTTCCTTGGACTATTAATCTTTTATATATGAATGAATAAATGATTGGGGATTTCCTTGGACTATTATTCCTTTATATATGAATGAATAAATGATTGGGGATTTCCTTGGACCAAGGACGAGGAAGACAATGGCACATTGAATTCTACAAATCCTTAATTAGTAGGTCGAAATCCCATCATTTGGCCCATCATTTGGACCTTCATTTTTTCCAATGTATAAGGATTTTCACCCCTTTCTCCTTGACTAGGGAGGGACAGTTACAACTTTGTCACACCTTGAAAGCCTACTAGGGAGTGATAATTACAACATTTTCACTCTATGTCATGCCTTAGGGGAACGATAATCATGTTTGCACCATTTGAGCTTGGACATCAAAGTGAGGCCCTGCATAGCCACCTGGGGATTTCTTTTGCTTGCGATTACAACACTCAACCACTTGAGCTAACCCACTAGGATTTTGTGTAACAATTTCTCCTTTGCTATTAATGGTATTTATATTATATAAATTTATGGAACCCCTTTTATCTTCCAATGGTTTACCCAATAATCAACATCCTCATATAAAATTTTACTAGATATAGAGTAATTCTAGGAATGCTCTTCTCCTTCATGTTAATTATCGTATGCTTGTGTAGAATACATAATTAATCAAAATAAAGTTTCATTGAAGAAAAGAACTCAAAATACCTTAGGATATGTATTATAAATTAGTAATGTTCATTATAAGTATTGATTACAAAACATCATTACCAAAATGTGTTATTTATCTCCATGGAGTTTATTTGTAATTGAATTACCATATTTGTAGTCATCAAATATATTTTCATAAAGAGATCACGTGAGTAATGAGATAAAGATAGAGAATAGTTTTTTTCAAATGTCTAATTTTATATCTTCATAGGATAGGTGCAAATAGGTTTGAAGGGAGAAAAGGTAATGTTAGAAGAGAGGAAGTGGGTTGCTTATTCTTATGATCTATAATAAGAGATATTAGCCTCCATTTTAATAACTTTAGTTGAAATAGTGGGTGAATGGATGGGTGACATGGTGTGGTTGGATAAGCAAGGAGGGAGTTATATGGAGAAGGGTATGATAGAAGACATCAAAAGAAGAAGAAAAAATTAGAGGAGAATATATCGAAACAAGAAATCAATTTAGTGCACAAATTGTACATGTGACATTAGTTGTAGAAGAGATCCAAGGTTCATTATACAGAAGCATAACATCTCAAATAAGAACAGATATAAGACAAGAAAATTAATGTTTCAAATCATCTCTAGTATTCACATCTAAAGAACAAACAAAGTTTGTATATGGTCCCCTCTCTCATAAATCAATTGAATCTCTCTAACTATGCCTTTGCAAGTAAAATTATTTGCATAGAGACAAAAAAATTAGTACCATAAATGAAACTCTAATCATTCAAACAAACGGAGAACAAAAACAAAAACACAAATGATGGTGAAATAAGAAGACCATATGAATCGAACCCTAGTTCGACTACAACTTTGAAATATGGAAGAGATATGGAGGGATTCAATCCTTGTAGAGGAATGAGAGGAATTGGGAGTACATATACCATTACAGATCATGATTCTTAGACTGTATTTTGATCATCGTGAAAGAAAATAAAATTTAAGATGATCCACATGTTGGTTAAATAATTTTTTAATATAAGGTTGTTGGGCCCATTTGCAATATAAAGGTCTAATAGAGATGCCTCAATAGGAATCTAAATAAGATACTATATTCTTAGTGAATATATTTTGTTTGATACACTTGTTCTTGGAAGTTGCTTGTATTTTCCTTTTGCTTGTAGGCTCATCAACTTGGATCCTCAAGCTAGGAGCTGGATCAACAAGGAGCATCGAGCACAACCTTCAGGGCTGAGGTGGGACATCTACCCCTTCTCATGCATATGCTTGCTTGGATTGGCTTGTGTATAAACTGAATCTAGAAGAAAGTATTTAAACCATTTGTTTCTTTTCTATCTTGGGTTAGGTGTCTAGGGAACTTGATTTATCCCAATAGGAACCTTGTTTTATTTTCTATGTTGGGTTAGGTGTCTTAAGAAACGCAATGAAACAATTTGTAGATGTTGCAACAAAGTTTTGGTGTTCCAAATCGCACTTACGATATAATGCAAGTGCGATATATCACACTTGCGATTTGTAATTCTTAAAAAACACAAGTCCAATATATTGCATATGCGATATAGGCTAACTAAGCTTAGCCTCGGTTTTGGGCTCGGGTTTGTCCGAACCTAGCCACAATAACCCATATGCGTTATGGATTTCCATTTCAGATGTGCGTTTTTATTTCTAAAGTGGCACTAAAAAGTGGAACCAACTTTGTGCACGCACCCTTAAGTTTCTTGTTATTCCCTTTTTAATAATTTTATTATTATTCACATTTTTATTATTTAATATTCGTGGGTGGATCCATGAAGATAGATAAACTAATGCATTGGGGAGCACTTATTTTTAATTGATTTTGGAAAATTATATTTTTTATAATTTTTGAAATTGACCATTGCAAAATTTAATCGTAGTTGGACACATTTACTAATTCGTATATTAATAGTAAGTTGAATTTTTCTATGAAAAAAAAAATAGAATGGGTAAGAATAATCCAATTTTAATATGTGGTGCTTGTTTCTAAATATTTGGTTGCAATTTAGTTTATGGTAATTCCAAAATTAATATTTTAGCAATTTATAACTAGATTTAAGAAGATGAATTTAAACTCTACAATATAGTGTTTAATATGGGCTTTTTCCTCTTTACTAGTCGAGTGTTTGTCCAATTTGTCGAGTAACAAAATAATACAAAGTAAACAAAAAAAAAATAATACAAAGTAAAAAGTAAATATGAGACTTAAACTAGAGACTTTAGAGCTTAGGATTGGGTGGTAAATATTATGTCAGCCATAAACAAAAAAGAATAATACAAAGTAAAAAGTAAATATGGGACTTAAACTAGAGACTTTACTTTTTACTTTTAATACAAAGTAAAAAATAAATGTGAGACTTTAGAGTGTTTTTCCAGTAACAAAATAATACATAGTAAACAAAAAATAATAATACAAAGTAAAAGGTAATAAATATTATGTCAGCCATAAACAAAAAAGAATAATACAAAGTAAAAAGTAAATATGAGACTTAAACTAGAGACTTTAGAGCTTAGGATTAGGTGGCTCACGTATTGCACTCAAGGAGCTATTCAAGGAGAGGTTTACACCTCGGTAGATTTGATCCCTCTCGGTGCTTGATAGAGCCTAGGATTTGGATCTAGGCTAGTTTAATATTTGTTTTTCATGCTTAGTTGTAATCACTTGTTGTCTATGCCTCAACTACCTCTTACTTTCTTTAGTTAAATGGGTTGTGTGTCACTACTTATTATCTATGCATGAGCTACTAACTAGCAATTGCCCCATAAGGTGCAAAGGAATGCCGAAATGAAAAATAAAATAACTAGAAAGTAAAGTGAAAGCGATGAAGCAAAAAAGGGAATAGTGAAATAGATGCTATGAAGGGAACAATAAAACAACGAGTTTTTTGGTGTTTCACTTAATGCCTAAATTCTAGGACAAATCATGGATTACGATGTTGTCGACGCAGGCCTGTTCCGATAACACTGACTGATTATTTACATAGAGATACTATTCCATTGGGGTGAATCAACGTAAAAGAAAAAATCTGTAGGGAGGAATAAAATATGCAATGAGAATTGCAATGCACAGTCTGGAAAATCTTTCTTGCTCTTATTGATAGGGGAAGGAAAGCCATATGCAATGAGAATTGAAAAGCATGGTCTAGTCAGATCTTTCTTGCTCTTATTGATACTAAATAGATCATTTCCTAGGCTTGAACAAACTATATAGTATATATCTATATATCACTTTGTCTGTCATTTGTATATATCTATAGATCGCTTCCTTGAGTTGCATATACCTCAATTAACATGAATCTCACAACAGATTTCATCTCAAGTTCACCAAAGCATTTGGAAAAATAAAGAGTATCTACTGTCCATGTCAACATTAGTACACTTCTGAAAATAGCATCGAGAAAGTTAATCCTACAAAGTGGTGCAAAATACAATGAAAATGATTTCAACGGAACTATAACTCATTTACACCTTTTTTCAAGGATGACAGAAAAATATAAAAGGATGGTGCTTTCAACAGAGATGCAAAATACAATGAAAATGATTTCAACAGAAGTACAACTCATTTACACCTATTTACAAGGAAGACCTTACCAAAAAAATAAAAGGATTATTCCTCAGATTTATGGATAATTTCCCACAAGTTAGTGCACTTAACACAATAAAGTGAATTTATGGATAATAACAACCAGTGGAGTTAATCCCAATTTAAAGTTCCAAAGCATACCTAATACTTACTGGAATTCATATCAATTTACATACGATCTTTTTTTGGTTCAAACTAAATTCACTTACACTTTCTAAGTCCTAAAATCTGTTCTACCTACATTGCAAAAATCTTAACGAAAACAATAGTTGAATATTTCTACCAAGATATATCTGGCCTACTAAGGTATATATCTAAAATTGCTTAGTACAGACTAAAATTGCAGATTCACAGGCATACGAGGCATATGAACACATAGTTTAGCACCATGAACTGTAAAACTTATGTTCATTCAATGAGGTATCTTCATTTGCAATGAAGAGACCAGACTTGAAAACTCATCTGGCAACATAAATGACAAGATTCACACCCATGAATTTAAATTCACCAAGTTGGCATGGTGCTTACGCACACATTTCATTAGGTCTAAATTCAAAGTTGGTAGACATGAACACGTAATTAATTTTGATGCCAAGAATATTTATACCCTAACCATTAGCAATTACTAATTTTGATGGCAAGAATATTTATAGCATTTAATCATTAGCAATTAGCAAACCAAACATTGAATGCCTTCTTGTAAATTAACTCAGAAAAGTTGTAAATTCAATTCACAATATCTATCTCAACAACACATTATCCTACCAAAACTAAATGGCATTAGAGCCACGACAGCCTTTAGCCAACCCATCTCAAGAACTTGGCTAAAAAAATAAAAGCTTCATAATGTATTACTAAATCTGTAAGTTCTGCAATTCACCAATAAGGAAGAGAAAAGGCATCTAGGCCAATAATTTCAATAATTCATTTATCATCATCCTCATCATCCTGAACATTATTCAAAGCATTCAACTAAGCAATCAATTTTGGCTTTCTCTCTTCATAAGTTAGTTTCCTCGTTAAGTAATTGTCAAGGTAAAAGATTTAATGTGTTAATGACTTGACAATAAAGTAATTCTACTAATTTAACATTTTCACAATATTTCAGTAATTCCAAAACTATTCAGAACAGATCAACTGAAAACACTTACTGCTTTTTCTCTTTAGGAACATGTTTCTCAGTGTGTTTGATTGTCGGGTATGCTCGAATAGCAGCATGCAGTTTCTTCTACAACTCTACAATGCTTTCAGGCTCTATACCTTTCTTGATATATTTAGAAAACTGGGATTGATACTTCTCTGGTTCATCTTCTTTCAATGTCTAGAAGTAACACAGCATGCCAATACAAACCAATGAATGGACATGGAAGACCACAAACATAAACCTAATTATGAAGATGCAGAGCTCAACCTTTAAATACCATCACCATCAACTAACTTCAACAGAACATTCTATCATGGGTTGAAAAAATAGTTGTGCTTCTACCTAGTAGTCTGGTCTTCTAAATATTTTGAGAGCTTCCTACAGATTCAATGCCAATGTACTGTAAAGTGTAACCAAAATAGAGGCTATGCTAAGCAAACGGGACCACGATTGAATGGTCAGGTGGACGAAATATGAAGTTGTCCATAGGGTCCCTATCCAAATGGCATGTTTAAGAAGGGATGAGGCTGGGTGCACATTCTAGGCAATTTTTATGAAATAGATACCCCTTGGACATGAAAACTAACCCAAAGGAAGTTTGAGTTATGTTGTGCATCCTCCAACTTCGGGGCATAAGCATGCTACTAGACGCAACTTTCCAAAATAAAAATATAAATTAGAAGATGATCATCATATGCTAAGATTGCATATATTAAGCAATAGCAGACCTCTGCTAGCCAGGAAAGTCTTTTCAAGCAGAGAATTAACAGTAGCCAAAACATGTAATATAGTTCATTGCTCTATAGGTTTTACTATGGAGATACCTAGTTTACAAGACTTGCAATAATCACAGCAACAATAGTAACCACAAACATGGGCCAATGCATAGCATCTGCAAGGTACACATTTTCAGTTTTACATTGAAATATTGGCTATAATAACATACTAAACCACTCGGTAACAAATCATAATCAATGTTTTTCAATTTTTCTAAAATAAAAAAAATTGATTCTTAGTTGGACATCTATCATCTAAGACTACTCAAATATTTTCCCTTTTGCACATTACTATAAGCTAACCTATACCACAATCACCAACCCTTATTTTGACTAGAACTTACGTAACCTTACTATTTGCATCCTTTATAAATACATAAAACCAGCCTTCCATAACACCAATTCCCTTTTTAGGAGAATAAACCTTTCCTTGCAATTAGCCAGCCCCCTCCTTACCATACAAGTGAAAATACTCTCTGCCCACTCTGAATCCCTTTTTATGAGAATAAACCTTTCCTTGCAATTAGCCAGCCCCCTCCTTACCATCCAAGTGAAAATACTCTCTGCCCACTCTGAAACCTTTGACATGTGAATCCAGTCCCTAACTTCTTCACCATCGTTATTGAATCCCATTTCCATTCCTTTGCACCTTCTTCCCATTCTCCACATATAAATTTGCCACATTTTCATATGCCCATGGCTGTCCTCCACTGCCACCACATCTATTTCAGTGCACACCATTGCAAACCCTAGTCCACCACTGACCTCAAATATTGAGGAGGACAATACCCCTGCGACACCATTTTTTAACTTCTAGTATCACCCCTCTCACGCATTTTTGGATGTGTACACTCTATTAGGCCACTTAAGTCTATTTATGGTGGAAATTGTGGACACAATCATTTCTTTGTGAATTGCATTTCTCCCCTACAAGAACAACATTTGGAAAAGTAGATTTCGAGCTAGGGTTATGAGCCCTATGACAATGAGGTTGTCTTCTTTGTATTCCCTTTTTACAGAGTTTGTATGGTTAGCTACCTTTTTGTCCTCTCCTCGTTCTGAATATGAACAAGAGTTAGCTAGGTGATTCCTTTCCTGGGCCCAATCTCCAACTGCTTAATGGATGGCAATACCTTCATGGATGATGATACCTTCAGTGCTGACGATGAGTTCATGTGTGATCGAAGAAGCCATCATCCTTGGCATTGTTATGGAGCCTTTTCACTATTGGAACCATTTTCATTGTTACTAAGCAATCCTACCAAACTTCATTCCAATATTATTTACCATGACCGGGTTGTCACTCTACTTACACATCAACTCCAACAAGACGTCTTGCAGGACAATGTGGCAGCTGTTTATGAGGAAATCTGCTCCCTTGAAGACATTGGTTCCCCACACAGATGATACAATTTGTCCATTTTGCAAGACACATGTCTATGTCCTGTGTGACATGCATTCCACTGACCCTCTTGTAGACGATCCTCCTCGTTCAGCATTGCATTGGTTCTCGTCACACCAACTCCAATAGCCAGTCAACAAGAGGTTTAGTTTGATATCAATGACAGTTTGTTGTAGACACTTTTATGGCACTTTTGTTTCCGTTGGCCATCAATCCCTCCAATTATTGTGCTTGTTCGATGTAATTTCTAAAATATTTTAAAAGTCAACTTACTATCCCCGGATGGGGTGCTAGTGTATGACAGAAGGGACTTTAATGACGACAATAATGGTCGTCCTGCTAGAGGCCAAACGACAGTGCCACCCGTACCGCAGGCATCTTTCCAGCTCCATGCGTTTAACGACCCGCAGATGTGAGATGGCATCACCTCTACTGTGCATTAATTTAGCCATGATAGTAGTTTTAATTTCCACCCTCGTCTCAAGGAGTCTTCGTAGTGTGACACACCAATTTTATCCTGCCATGGTACGTGAACGTCAAAGGTGCCCAGTCGGCGTGACCGAGGTCGGAGAGAGAGGCAACAAGAAGGGCGTTATAGCGTCATAGGTCAACATTTGGAAACAATCACTGATACTTTGTTGGGCATCAAGAGTGATATTCACGACACAAAGGATGATGCTTCAATGCACTTTCAGGACTTGGCCTGTTGAGTGCAGGCTCTTATCGATTGGTGCACAAACATTGCAGATCTTGTTGGCCTCCTGTCACCTTTGCTGGCCTATATTGATGAGGAAGGGATGGTCCATTGATGGCCTGAGGGTGAGGATACTCACAACATTCCGCATGGTGCTACCACCACCGAGGCTTCCCATGCCATGGAGGTGAAAGCCGAAGAGAACGACGAGAAGTTGGAGGTTGCTACAACGATGAACAAGCAAGCGATCCAGGGTTCCAAACCAGGTTCCAATAATCGCAAGTGAGGAATGTCTAGTGAGGCTTAGGACATGCCGATGCCTTCGGAGACCAAGCCGTGCATGGAAGTCGACCCATCAAATTAGTCCCTGGTTTTTTCGGTTCTTTTTTTTATTCACTGTTGGTTCTAATTTTGTCTATGTATCTTAGTCAATATGTCCTATGTATCTACAGTTTTCTAGCACATTTTAGTCCAATCCAGTAGACATATGCAGTCATAGGGATAGTTTTGGATAGTTGCACTCTTGACTTTTAAAATCTATTTCCCAACTTTGTTTTCTCCTTATGGGAAACTCAATTTTTTTGTATTTTGTGTATTTTATGTGATATAATATAAATTTCTAACTTAAAAAAAAACAATTTACTAAAAATTTAAATAAAATCAATGAAAACACTTGACTTTATAATAAGACGAATTAAAACACATCTTTAAAATGTTTGAGATCACCCTTCAAAAGAAATAATAGGATGAATTAAAACACATCTTTAAAATGTTTACATCAAGATCAACTTTTTTATTATTTATTTTAGATTAAAGTATTTATAGATTTTATTTTAAAATTACATCAACTATTAGATAAATAAGTTAAAAAAAAATATTAACTTTAAGTTTTTAAAATGTTTTAAAATTAATTTTTATTAACTTAAAACTATTATAACATTTTTTAAGTCATATACCATAATACACCATAATTATACATTGTAGTAAAGTTAAAAAACTTAATTTAGTTTTAAGTTTTGGAATTTTTTAAAAATTAATTTTATTAAATTTTTAATATATATATAATTAAATTGTTAATATATATTAATTATATATATAAATATAAAAGTTATACACCATAATTCACTATACTAATTACACATTGTATTAGGAATAATAGAATAATAATTTATTGACTATTAAAAAAGAATATGATTAAATTAAATAATTTAAATTAATTATTTTATTATTTTAAATAATTTAAATTTATGAAATTTTAATATTTTTTTTAATTAATTTTATAACATTTTTAAATTTTATTAATTTAAAAATACTATAATGTTTTTTTAAGTCATATATTATAATACAACATACCAATTATACATTGTGTAAGTTAAAAAACTTAATTTAATTTAAGTTATTGAATTTTTTAAATATTTTTTAAAATTAATTTTATTAAATTTTTAATTTTTAATAACTTAAAATTAATTGTCTTTTTATTGAAATCATACATCATACTATTTACACATTTGATTTAGAATGGTAATTTATTGATCATTGAAAAAAATATAACTAAATTAAATAATTTTTATTCAAATGTCTAGAAACTCTCTCTCCTTTTTTAAATGAAATAGGTTCCTTTTTTGAAATGAAACAAGGCTACAAGTCAACATAGTCCTTGCGGAATAATCATGTCATAGTATTATATAAATGTTAAAGCAATTAAATATTTACAATGCCATTGCAAAAGATTATACATAATTAAAATGATGAAAGAATTGGATAAATACTCAAAAAGTTTACCAGTTATTTTTAGCTTGCACTTTAAAAATATTTCAAGTTATTAAGTCAGCTACAGTAATATGTTGCCTTTCAGTTTTGGCTAATTATCATTCCTTTGAATCTCGCAGATATATTAATACTTCTCTAACTTCAGCTGCGTACGAGTCTCACCAATACCCTGTTGGCATGTAAAGCAATCTATACAGATCTTATGAATCACTCAATCAAGTGCAAATTGAGCATAAGATTAAGAGATTGCACAACTGATCATAATTCCTTTATGCAATTTGAAGTTTGACTTTGCAGAATATAAATACAACCATTTTTGTTGTTTTAATGGTATCTTAACCACAATTTTTAAAAGGTGTTCAAATAAGACACGAATTTACATTGCTTGGCAATGTAAATATAGAGAAAAATAAAATTTAAATGAGCAGAGATTTGCATTCTGCACTAGGACCCCAAATTTAAGCTAACGGATTGCAGATCCTAACTTCCTACTCTAATGCGTGTTTAGTGGATGTCGGCTGGAAAGACTCTGAGTCCATGAAGTCGAATTATGGGATTAAGCCTGATTTGGGGCATTATGCATGCTTGGTTTACCTTCTGTACATTTTGAGCCCAACGCTGTAATGTGGGGTCCTTACTTGGGGACTACAGAATCCATTCCAATACTGATATGGGATAAAAAGTAGCTAAACACCTTTTTGAATTAGAACCAAACAATGTTGGATATTATATCCTGTTGTCAAACATCTATGCCGATGCAGGTAGGTGGGAGGATGTATCAAAGTTAAGGACAATGATGAAAGAGAGAAGCGAAGAAACAACCAGGATGCACTTTTATTGATGTAAAGAAAGTGGTTCATAAATTCATAGTGGGAGATAGAACACATGCTATGCATGCAATAATTACAGGATTGCAAGTTGCAACTTGTCCATGCTGAAATTGCATTATGAAATGCGAATAAGAAGTGGGAAATTTTAAAAATAATTAGATATGTAACATTTGCAATATATCAAAATAAAAATGAAATCGGTCACTAATACATTGTAATTTGTCTGTATAAACTTGGATTTGACAGTTATATATGTGTGTGTGAAGAGAATAATTATAACACTTCCAATCAACTTATTTTGATCATGCATGCACTATGTCCATTTTAAATCAGGGATTGTACCTGTAGCTGTTTGGAACCTTATATAACTGTATGTTACCTATGCGTTCCAGCTTTGATGCAGTTGAATAAGATGATGTGTGTTAAGCTTTGACATTCAACAAGCCAACAAATGGACAATGATTGTAACCCATTTTAATTACCAAGGTGCCAACTCCATAAAAAATGGAAAGCACGCTAGAAATGACAACAGTATCCTCATAAACAACAACAATATCAACAATATCCTCGTAAACAACATTCTCCGTACATAAAGACTCAAGAGTAATGGAACATAGGAATGTTAGGATATTCCTATACTCCATCCTAGTCCCACCAGTATTTTGATCATTTACATTTTCAGTCATGCATGCACCTTTTTAGGGTTTGCATGCATTCTAGGGTTTGCATGCATTTTGCATGCATCCCAGTCATCAGTCCAGCACCTAGCCCTCAGTTAGCCAGCCCCCAGGAGCTTCTCACTATTCAGTTTTAGCCCTCCAGTTGCTTAGTGCGCCCTTCTTCCTTGATTTTAGGGAGCAACTCGCCCTTCTTCACCTACCAGTTCAGTTACAGTCAGTTACAGTCAGTTACAGTCAGTTACATTGAGTTACACTCAGTTACACTCAGTTACATTCAGTTACAGTCAGTTACAGTCAGTTACACTCAGTTACATTGAGTTACACTCAGTTACACTCAGTTACATTGAGTTACTCTTAGTTACATTGAGTTACACTTAGTTACATTGAGTTACACTCAGTTACACTCAGTTACACTTAGTTACACTCAGTTACACCTACCAGAGTTAGTTTGACTGATGGTTGACAGTTACTTGAGCATTGATGACTCCACTGATGATGATGAAGACTTCCAGTTGCGCTCCGATGATCATGAGGACACCTAGTTGTGCTCCGATGACACTCCAGTGATCCTTTGATCACTCCATGAAGGCTAATTCGAATTGCCACCTTAGGCATTCGAATTCCTCATGCATTGTATTATTTATATGTCCATTTGTGATTAATAATCTAGTATGACCGAAGTATTATTGCTTCTATCTGAGTTCTACTGTACCATATTATTCTGTTGCTCATTATACTGCATGTATCACTCTTCTTCTATTTTCTTGCTTAATCATAATTATTCTCTTGTGAGATACATCATCTCTTAGATCTGCTGTGAGGATTTTCACATGGTATCAGAGCATGTTGAGAGTATTGTTTATCTCCATTCTTGAGAGTTTTTTGCAGAATATTACCAAGATTTCGAGTTCAGCAGTTGCAGCAGTTTCTGCATTTTTGTAGCAGTAGCAGTTGCAGTTATTCTATATTGTTTTTGCAGGTCTTCTACAGCTTCAATGTATCCTGAATTAGAAGAAATCACTCCTCTTTCTCTATTCAACTATGATGAATGGAAACCAAAAATAATAGCATATTTAAAGAGCCATGATCTCTTTGATTGCTATTTTGAAAGAGATTTTGAATCCTCTACAAAGAAGATTAAATGGTTGAATAAAGGTGACATGCACATTGGAAGAATGAAGCTTACTATGACTGATTACATATTGTACCCGACCATCATTGATATTGAAACTCCAAAAGAGTTATGGGCTCATTTGGATGAAAGATTCGGCAAAAAGAATGATGGATTTGGTCCAAATCCCTTTAAAAGCAAGCAAGTTGATGCATTCGCTCCACTTGATGGTCTCTCAGATCATGATGCATTCGCTCCTCCTGATGGTCTCTCAGATCATGTTGCATTCGCTCCCCTTGATGATCTCTCAGATCATGAACCAGTATCATCTCATATTGAAGTTGTTGACAAAGAACTTGCAGATTCTCCGCTCATGCTCAAACTTTCTTCTCTTTCTGTGCCAGTTCACACTCTAGATATTGCAAAAGGTCCTAAATCCTCTCTTGCACCAGAGTTTGTTGGTTTGCATCATGATCACATGATTATTTCGGAGGTAACATCAGCTATTGGAGGTAATGCATTCGCTCCTCTTCAACAAACATGTCTTATTTACTACTATATGATCATTAGCACATGCTTTCAGAAGGTTATTGAAGAATATGGCCATTGCCACCCGCTTGAGATAATTTCTCATGCATATGATAGTTTTGATCTCACCCTTGCTGGTTCAAAGGAGATCTCAAGAAACTGTTTTGAAAGTCTTAAATCTGATTTTGATTTCAAGCAAACATGTAATAGTTCTTTTTGGCATAATCTCACCCATGGTGGTTCGAAGGAGAAGACAAAGGACTATATGCACATTCAAAAATTTGATCCTACCTCAGCTGATTCGAATCACAGGTTCAAGGATCATTCTAATACTGTTGGATTTGTTCTCATCACATTCAATCTGAAGAGCAAGTACACGCACATGCTTTTTGAGCATGATCCACTTCTTCCCAAGAAGAAGATACCTCCAGACATATGACCAAGCATCACACATGCTTGAGTTTGGAGCATTTATTTTTTATGTGTGCCTTACAGTCTATTTTTAGAGGAGGGGGTATGTTTCCCATGAAATTTTCCCACTTCCTTGGTTTATTGATTGTTATTATTCATTGTATTGGGTGACCTTTGGTCTTAGTTACCAGGGCCCAGGATGGATTAAGGGGGGGTGTTAGGATATTCCTATACTCCATCCTAGTCCCACCAGTATTTTGATCATTTACATTTTCAGTCATGCATGCACCTTTTTAGGGTTTGCATGCATTCTAGGGTTTGCATGCATTTTGCATGCATCCCAGTCATCAGTCCAGCACCTAGCCCTCAGTTAGCCAGCCCCCAGGAGCTTCTCACTATTCAGTTTTAGCCCTCCAGTTGCTTAGTGCGCCCTTCTTCCTTGATTTTAGGGAGCAACTCGCCCTTCTTCACCTACCAGTTCAGTTACACTCAGTTACAGTCAGTTACAGTCAGTTACAGTCAGTTACAGTCAGTTACATTGAGTTACACTCAGTTACACTCAGTTACATTCAGTTACAGTCAGTTACATTCAGTTACACTCAGTTACATTGAGTTACACTCAGTTACACTCAGTTACATTGAGTTACTCTTAGTTACATTGAGTTACACTTAGTTACATTGAGTTACACTCAGTTACACTCAGTTACACTCAGTTACACTTAGTTACACTCAGTTACACCTACCAGAGTTAGTTTGACTGATGGTTGACAGTTACTTGAGCATTGATGACTCCACTGATGATGATGAAGACTTCCAGTTGCGCTCCGATGATCATGAGGACACCTAGTTGTGCTCCGATGACACTCCAGTGATCCTTTGATCACTCCATGAAGGCTAATTCGAATTGCCACCTTAGGCATTCGAATTCCTCATGCATTGTATTATTTATATGTCCATTTGTGATTAATAATCTAGTATGACCGAAGTATTATTGCTTCTATCTGAGTTCTACTGTACCATATTATTCTGTTGCTCATTATACTGCATGTATCACTCTTCTTCTATTTTCTTGCTTAATCATAATTATTCTCTTGTGAGATACATCATCTCTTAGATCTGCTGTGAGGATTTTCACAAGGAAATTATATAACTCAATATGTATTCTAATTTCTGACAATGTCCCCGAATCACATCACTAATGCATGGATATCCATCTGTCAGGTGAAATCTTCTAGTCAGAACACGAAAACAATAACACAAAACTGAACACAAAGGAAAATTCCTGGAATATTAATCATCAAGGCTAAACCATATGTGACATCCCTGAAATTCTGAGGTAGTAATATCCATTCCTGAAAATCAATGGTAGTGGTGAATCGATGGGAGCCCTTGCAGTAAATGAATTTCATTGTGTAAATCCAATAAGATTTGGATGCCAAAAGGGGTCGATCTGTCCAACATGTCAACATTGGGAGAAACCATGGCAGAATCTGCTCTTGCCATCATAACGTCCATTGTGGTTGAAGGAGATGTTTATAGGTGAAGCGGCCCTGGAATAATGGGATCCCATTTGTTTACACTTTCTCCTTTCTGCAAAATATGCTCAAAGAATCCCAGGTGTGTATACAAGTTTGCTCACTTTTATTGAGCTGAACTTGCAAAATTGATTGAGATTAACATGCAAAATTGCAAGAACTTATGGGAAATTTTGGAGTATGTCTTATGTTAATTAGCACTGTTAAATATCTAGCCCATACCCATCTAAACCCTAGTTTGAGATGCACCTCTGGATTGCATCCATGAGCTTCCCAACCTTTACGTTCTCCTTGGATGAGATGGAATCTTGTAATAAATAAGCAATTTGCATTTACCATGCAATAAATTTGCATATATATGGGTAAGTCCAGCGATTTTGTCCAAATGAATTGTCTTTTGTAGTGGTTTAGAGGATATCACTACCTTTTGATGTACTTGAAAGGTTGAATATCTCTATGGCGAGAACTATATATAAATAAAAAATCAATATTCATCAATGAAGATATGGCATCTGAGCTAGCAACACCAACACTAAATTGATAAAATAGAAGCAGCAATGCCTACTCCATCCATTTACAGTTTCACTCATAGCAGTCAGGGTGATCTGAGGCACTCCCGAATTCACCCAATAATAGAGAATATACATCTTACACGGCTTTTGTCAAGTCTTCTTCAGCCCATTCTAGTTGCTACAGAAAACAAATTACAATGCTTACACTTTCACTTAGCTTTCTAGAACAAACCATATATCATACCGCCAAAAGATGCTACATAAAATGCATCTTATAATATGAGAACAAGGGCCATGAGGCTGGTTTAGTAGTGGTAGTATTTTTTAACATTAAGTAGGCTCTGTGCACTTATGTAATTAAAGTTTCATTTAGGAACCATAGATATTTCTAATTTTTCAAGTTATGAAAACATTCTAAGATCACCAGTCTAAAACTTAGGTCTATGCTTTTGGGTTTCAAGGTGGGGCTAAACCCATGCTGTGGAGTTGTCCCTTTTTAGCTGCTTGCAGGGATGCACTCTGCCTTGAACGACCAATTTTTTGTTCATTTGTCTTTGTCATATGTGGACAGACAGGTAGCTCAAAACCCCACCTTCTATATTCATCATACTCAGAGTAATATGGGATCTGACAAACTGTTGTATCTCCTCATTAGTAATCTTTCCCATCTTAATTTGATCGGATATACTCATCTCCAAATGTTTCCAGGAAAGTAATTGATAGCTTGACTTCTGGGCTTGTAGATTTCTGATTTTTCATCTAACGATGCTAATTCTTAATACCATGTAGATTTTGAGAATTCTAGACTTTATAAATAAACCATGAAAGTAGAAATGTAAGTTGAATACAAACACACTCTGCATTGATTCCCTTTCCCAGATCCAGTTCCTTGTCCCAAAAAATGACACACTTGAAACCCTGCAAGATTTTCAAAACTGAATGGGTGAATAATTTTGTCCAGAAGTGGCAAAGCAGGGCCCTATCTGAAGTAAATCTTGTGGGAAACTCCTGCTTTCTCAATTATAGGCAGCCCTAGATCATAGTTTTCTCTATTGATGTCCATGGCTAGTATCTACATCCCAACCATTAACCCTTCATTAATTTCAATCGACCACAATTCCAACATTTTGGGGAACTTGCTCAATATGAATTTAAAGATGACTAGATACCTTTCCATCATTCGACAATGTAAGGGCTGTGTTGAGAAGCGAGTAACCAGTGTACACCGCAATATCCATGGTGTTCTTGGCATTAATGAGCTTCAATAGGAGGCCTGGAAATTGACCCTTATCCACAGAAGTAGTCATGAGGTGACTATCAAAATGTAGATAATAAATCCCCAACTTCTTCACATCATGAAAACTACCTTTGCAAGCATAAAACCATCCATTTATATTTGTGAAATCGGAGATCGATAGGTTGGGGGGGGGCTTACCTGGGATGTTTGGCAGTCGCTTCCTAGAGCTCCTTCAATGGCTCTGGCTCACGAGGGTACATGATTGTTTCTATTATATACTACAATATTCACATTATTAACCATGTGAATCATAGAGGCCCAAAATCTTCAGCGCAGTGATAAGGGCCGCTATCCGGAGGTGACCGTGAAGGCCCAGTTGGGGAACCAGATGTTGAAGACTATATGACTCCTCTACTTGGGTTATATCTGCCTTCACCACTGATGATCATAATGTTCTCGCCCTCCACTTGAACCTTTGCACGGCACATCAACACACATTTCAACAAAACCCTAATAAACAACCAAACCAAAAGAAAGAAAATAAGGCAAATTTTGAAAGTGAATAACCATGTGTAGACGGATAAATCAAGAAACCAAGAAGGGCGGAAGACAACACGTCCTCATGACACTTGCTTAGCAAGCTCATCGGAAGTGATGAATGTGTCGTGGAATCCATATTGCACTCTCGTTGATAGCTTCACTATTGCCACAGGTTCCAGGGTCGGAGATCTAGCTCAGGTGTTGCGTCTGCGTGAACCTATTGCAGTAGCTGGCGAATGGGCAACTCCCGCAACTTAGGGCAACCATTGATATCTAGTTTTGTAAGCTCTGTGAGCTGCCCCAACCTTGGGATGCTCTGGAGCTTCTCGCATCCCTCAACATTCAAGCTCTCCAAAGAAGTCAAAAGTTCCACACCTGGCAGCTCGAGTATCTCACGGCATCCTTCCCTGTAACTTCAGTGTCACTTTATCCGAATTTGATGACATCCTTCCCCGTAACTTCAGCATCACGTTATCCGAATTCGAACTGCAGACCCGTAACGCGCTATCTCTCCGCTAAAAAATTGGATGAAAACAGTAAATTTGACGGAAATGACAAATTTGGTAGTGAAAATGTACGTGGCAAGATTCTATTTGTCCGATAGACGAGGAATCTTGCTACAGGAGCATGGATCAATCTTGAGCATGGATCATCTTTGCAGAAATAACTCCTTCGGGTAAGTATCCATGCATCAAATACCCGTTATTATATATATATATATATATTATAATTGTTTATTTTGAATTTTGAATGACATCTATAAAATCAATCTGGATAGTACACTTGTTCTATCCTCCTTTAATTTAGGAAAAGTATATATAGTAGTCCACCCCAAATTCTAAGATATAAACACCTATAAGTATAAAAATCTTACTTATCCAATAAAGCTAAAAGGTCATTGGATTATTGGTGGTCAACTAAGCGCTATCAGTACAGAGTGCGGATTGTTTCCTACATTTCGTAACAGAGAGGAGTAAGACATCGACTTGCCACCATTGATTGGCAGCCATGGCGCTTGCCCAACGATTGCTCAACCCTTGCGGACGTTCCGCTGCTATTGTTGTGCCTCTGTACATCTCTGTCATTTCTTGATTTGTGGCTCCCTACGAGTACAGGTTCCTCAAGCTCAGGCCGATTGACTGATTAAAGGCCGAATTTGATTCCAGGAATCGCAGAACCGGAAGAGAAATATGAAGACAACCCTCGTTTAGATATGAATAGGCATATTGTGAATTCTTGTTGACTGTGGCTCATATCTTTCTTAGAATTCAACGTGGGTTTTCTAAGCAGAAGATTTCACCCTGTTCACATTGCTTGTCCCTGTTACAAAGAGAAACTGCAATGCTTATGAGCTCCTCAATTTTTGCTTGATTTGAGATCTTTCCTTGCAGATTCCCTTCTAAATATAAACCTATATCAAAAGTAAGTTGCAGAAAAAATGCCTGCAACTTTTACAGCTTACACTAGTGTTCAGTTCTGTGGCATTCTTACTTCAAATTGTTTGTGGTCTGCAGCTTCAGATCCATCAGAAGATGCACAATTCTCACAGCCTCGAAATGATCTCAACTCCAAGGGGAAACTGCGCCGACGGAGGAATTACAGTTTCTTCCAAATACGACATTTTTATTAGAGTTTTTGTTTTTGAATTGGTTTCAAGAGTGCATTGGGAAATGACAACAGTATATTGTGATCACTTGGCAAGCAAGAGGGAATATCAACGAGGCGAGTTATCAGAGATACAGTGGATGAGCTTGTTGGCCTTGTTGACTGTAGTGTCACAAAAAGATCTCACACAGGAGGCAAGAATACATAGCAAGAATGCTATTTATCTACACTTATTTTTTTTCAAGTAAGAAGCGTGAGAAGATGATGCTGTTTTTTAACCTAGGACAATGAAATAATTGTGGAGGAGAAAGTGAAAATATTTGATACGGGTTGGCCACTAAGTTGAATATGCTTAAAAGTTTGTGAAATTATGTAAGGAAGATTGAAAATGGTATAGTCAAAAACGTTTTCAATTAAGTCCATGCATCTTGAATTGTAATGATGTTCAAATTTGAGTGACTATTAAATGTAAAGAGGAGTTAAAATCAAGTGTTTATTGATAAAAAGAGTTAAGAGATAAAGTAAGTTCGAAACTTTAGTTGAGTATGAAAAATGAACTTGGCATAGTGTTATTGATGTAAGGAGTCATGTAACTATTTATGTAAGAGATATGTTCGAGGATCATTGATGTAAATAGGTAAGTTATTGACGTTAAAGTCTATTGTAGAGAGTCAAGTCAAGGGAGTCAAAGTCATTACAATTCTCAAAGTGAAATGTTAAGTTAAGTCCATATTTGAGAGATGAAAAAAGAAAAAGATACAGACTCCATGAAAGAAGAAGATGAAAAAAGAAAGCAATAGAAGATGAAAGAAGCAAGAGGTAGAATTTTGACTAAAATGATGCAACCAAAGGAAAGATGAAAGAAGAAGAAGACAAGAGAAGAAGTGAAATATTGATAGAAGGTAAGAGATGATTGTGAAAGAAGGACTCGTGAGGCACAAACAAACTTGAAGAGAAAATAAACAAGGACAATGAAGAGAGTTTGAAGTAGGAAAAATGAAAGATTAATGAAGCAACAAAGCAATGTAAAAAATAAGTTTTAGAAATAATACCGTGTATTTAATAATTGAGATGAAAAAGTAACTAAAATGAATACATAAATGATGAAATCCCTAAGAAGTTTGATGATTCTTCTTGATGATGTTGTATGGTTGATGTAAAAGAAAATGGTCTTGGTCCTATGTTTGTAAAAGGCCAAATTAGCCTCACATGTAGATGTATTTGAAATTGTAACTGAGAGAAACGATGATGATGTAAGCCGTGATAAGGAAAGTATACCCCCATAACTTGATTGCTGATGGTTTGTGGTAAACCAAAAATCGACAGATGAAGGTTCACAGTTAGCTAGAAAACACTTGAGAAATGTAATGGTCGCAGGTAATCCACAAAAACCTAGGTTGTGGTTACAGGTAAGCCAAAGAAAACCCAAGATGATGATTGATTATGATGTAGGGAAAGTAACATGTACAAGTGAAGATCGTGATTCAAAAAATTGTCATTGAACAATGTACAAGAAAATGTTTCTTACAAAAATGATGGATACAGTGGCTAGTGACCATGTATTACAATGGAAAACGTAATGTTATGCAGGATGAAGATTGAAGAAGACAAGAAGAATAAGAAAAAAGGCAAAAGATAAAAGATGAATACAAAGCATAGTTGAGCAAGACTAGGGAAAATTTTAATGATCCATAATTTTCTCAAAGTGTAGAAACCTTGACGAATCTTACTAATACTTAAATTTACAATCATAAAATGTTTGTCGATTTTTTTGTAAAAATATTCAAATTTCTAAGAAATTTATATAGTTTTTGGACAATTGTGGCGATTTTTAGAGTAAAAAAAATCAGACCATGGAATTTGGGCGAATCAAGTTTGAAAAAAAGGCAAATTGGTGATTTTTTTTTGGAAAAAGGGGTCGAAAAATAGCCCATGGGATAAATTTCGCCCCTAAAATTTTCCCTGAAGAAGACTGAAGATAAAGATTGTGGAAGAAGAAGATGGATATTATACTAGTAGAAAAGATCAATTCAAGATATAGAGGATGATGATTGAATACTAAAATCACAAGTATTCATTAAGGGGGAATATGGAAGAATCATTCATATGTGTGATATTTATGAATACATTATAATATGTTAATGAAGTAAACAATGCACAAAGTCTACATATGTTTCAAAGATGAGGGCCACGAGAGAAATTAGGATAAGATCAAGTTGAGTAATTCATGGAGATATTGTTGGAGACAATTATGGAGATGGTTGAACTAAATATGAAATATTGATATGCCAATTGTACAATACAAACACACATGGGAATGGTTTGATTGGATAAAATATGAAATATTGATATGCCACTTGTACAATACAAACACACATGGGAATGGTTTGATTGGATAAAAGTTCCCCTTTGGGGATTTATTGATTGAAATCTCTTGGTGTCCCTTGCTTAATATTTATTGGAGTTAGTTTGTTGTTGATTCTTCGTCCAACATTTAATAGGTGGTTGTTGTATGATTTGTTGCAAAAAAATATTTTTAAGCATGTGGATTGAAAGTGTAGAGTTACTATAGAAATATGGGAGTGGGTTGCCACTAAGGATGCCATTCTTTTTTCAAGACCTCTTCTTTGGTACTCAATTTTTGTGTAGGTAATTTTGGTGGTCATTCGGAAGTAATGTGCACTTTATGATTATTATATAATTGATTTTGTAATGTACTAGATACTACTTAAGAAGTTATATAAAATCCTAAGTTTACATTCTTTAGTTGGGCTTAGCCTTTAAATCATGTTAGGAATCTTTATAATTAACATATACGCACACATAGGGGGGAAAAGCCATAAAGGCATCTAAATACCTAGGTGTGCGGATCCCCAAGGGAACAAGGTGCAGTGATTGATGCATCAAGTCTGAAAGATGAGGTGCCCTCCCCCTAGATGTAAGGGTGTCATCTCACAGCAAGTGCACATGCCAAATATGAAATGACAATTAAAAATACTTTAAAGTAATATCTACCAAATATTTGTCATATGCAATAGTAAATACATAAGTAATGAAAATATACAAATTATGTCATACTAACCTCATCCAAGAAACTTTCTTGAATATGATCCTCTCTCAGGCCATAACAAGTATGTTCGCAACACAAGCCTTGTTGATGAGCAATTGACCTAGAAATATAATGGATTAGGCCCAACACCAATTGACCTAACATCATTAGATGATGTTAATGATGTCTCTCGACAAGAAGCCACAACAAATGCATTGTGTTGGACAATACTTTGTGTTAAGGATGATATTGCAGTACTAGTATCTTGAGTCCTATCTCTAAGCATAGGTGGCTTAGTGGGGGAGGTGTTGGGAATGCACCTAGAAGTAGGAGGCCCTCTTAGTGGGTTGCATATGGCAGTTTCTCGATCCTAAGTTCATCCAATATTAACTCCTTTGGATTCACCAATGTCAAAATAATTTCAACATGGAAATCAAGAATGAACTCAACCCATAATTTTCAAAGAAAATATAAGGGAACCTCCCTATTATTGAAGGGAGATTATGAAATACCATAAACCATATATCTATCAAGTGGTCTCTCCATGGTTGGAATGTGCACTAGTCCATGAAAACACACCTCTTTTTCAATGTAGGTGGTTGGTTGGTTCTAGTGTCAATGAACAAGTGAACAATGGATTATTTGGTCACATGTTGTCTTTTAATCTCTTCCTTACTAATTCCAATAGAGTAACACTCTCTAATCCTCACCCTATATATCAAATAATTGGAAACAAGCATGTCCAATGAAACAATAATGGTATCTAGGGAAGTTATCAGTGAAAGGCATGATGGTTCTTGTGTTTCTCAGCTCCCCAATTAAGTTTCTAAGCTCATATAAAATTTGATTTATTTCATTGTATGGGTCTTGTGGGGGTTTAGAGTTTTAATTTGTGTTTGGATCAAGGTCTTTTTTCATCTTTATGAAATAAGAACTAAATTCAACAATAACAACATATTTGTTAAAAATATGAATATTTCTAAAATGCAAAATTTATAAAAATGGTAAGACAAATAAAACTTACTTGCAAATACTCTTTAGCAATTTGCAATATGGAAGGTTGGAGTTTTAATTTGTGTTTGGATCAAGGTATTTTTCTATCTTTGTAAAATAAAAACTAAATTCAACAATAACAACATATTTGTTAAAAATATGAACATTTCTAAAATGTAAAAATTATAAAAATGGTAAGACAAATAAAACTTACTTGCAAATACTCGTTAGCAATTCACAATAGATGACTTAACTAAATGTGCAAATAATACTCCCTAGCAATTCACAATGGATGACTTAGCTTTGTGCAAATGCTCCCTAGCAATTGGCAATGGATGATTGTAGCTCTTCCTAAAATGTGTTTGTGTTACCTTCTTCCATAAAGTCGTCGTTGGTTTGGGACAGCCAAATAAAAAATAGTAATCAAACCTAATTTTTTTTGTTTATACATAGAGGAAAGTGCATGCATTCCGGTGTATGTGCACTTCAAAACCTTTCAGAATACGTACTGTTTCCTAACAAGTGTGCATTATTTTAATTTTAAAATATAATGTAGAATTTATATTGGACATGGCATATGGTTGTGTGAAAGTTTGGGAACCAAATCCATTTGAAAATAAACAAGTACACATTGTATATGTTAATCTATAATTATAAATAAAAAATTACAATATTAAAAAGGAAAAAAGAAAAATATAATACAAATAAAGAAATTTAACTTAAATTACTAAAAATATTAACTTTAACATATGTTATTATTTTATTTCATTTATATTTGTATTTTTAATAAATTTAACATAAACTATTAATAACAAATATATGTTCAAAAAAATTAACTTAACATATGTTATTATTTTGTTGCATTTATATTTGTATTTTTAATAAATTTAACATAAATCATTAATAACAAATATATGTAAAAAAAATTAACTTAACATATGTTATTATTTTGTTTCATTTGTGTTTGTATTTTGGATCAAACAATTTCCAAGAAAACATTATTCTATAAAACACTCCTTGAAGATTTTTCTTTTAGACTCAATGTCGTCTTAATGGTCTCACTCAAACGCACAATGGTGTCAATGCCGTCTTGGCTTACAAACTTTAAACATTTTTTTAAAAATTAATTCTTTAACTTCATCCTTGTTTTCTCCTGTTCTACAACCCTCTTTTCTCCCTCTAAAACGTCGAAAGAATTAATGGACTGCTTAAAAGTCAAGAAGCTACTTAATGGGATATCACCACCGATCATTCTTCTTAACTGTTGGAATTAAATAAAACCAAATATTTGACTAAGAGCTTATTGTCGTTCATAAATATAACAAAATCTCATTAAAAATTATTGTGCCCATCTTACAAAGGACTAAACTTGGATGGTCCCAAATAAAAAAAGACATATCAATGGTTTAAAAAGGCGAAGTTGAAATCTGTTAATAAAATTGTGGAAATTTAAAATTCTTATTAAAAACAATCGACCAAGTAGAGAAGCATCTAGATATACAAAGATTAACATTGTTTTGTGTACATATTTAAAATAAAACATAAAAGGTAAGCGATTTCAATTCAATGATAACATCCATATGAAATAGAATGGATCAATAAAAAGCATAGATAGATTGCCTGGAAAATATAATATAGTAAAACAAATTTAACCCTAGTAAACCTGAAGATATATATCACCTAAATATATCTTTGAATTTACTCCACAAATATATAATCCAAAAATTACAAACCATATACTTGACATATGTGTTCAAGAAAAACGAAAATCTAAGAACTACCCTAAATCAAGAAACTTGCAAGAAATTGCAGACCATAGTGAATGATAAAGCAATAGAGTTGAAAACTTTGAAAACCCAACTAGGTGAAGCACCAACACTATTCCATATTTACAACTAAAATATCATATTTGGGATTTCTCGATGGTAAACCCACTAGCGATATCTCAACCTATCCATGCAAATGGGATGAAATTGTCATACTCACCTATTTCACAAAAAAGGTGAGAATGACAAGAAGCCTTTATTTTTCAAAACAATCTTTGAAGATCTCTCTGAAGATCTCTTTGAAGATCTTTCTTTGGGGACATGGTTCCTATTGAACACCAAATCTTCTCTATGATAAAATATGTTTTTCCTATAAAAGTCTGATAACTCATTTTTCAAATCCAAACTTGTGTTAAACTACTTAAATTTAAACACAAATTCTTTGACATGTTACATAGCGATAAGGCCATCTATTGTCTGCCTAGTATTGTTCTTGATCCTCCTCAAATGTAATATGTAACCATGGAATATTGGAAAGGATTTAAGTATAGTGTATAAATCTAATTGTAAAGAAGCGATTAGATGGATTCAATAACTATTTTCAAATTTTATGACACGAATACCCCTTGTACGAATTCTGCACTGACCTTTCACGGCATTTGAATCGACATATTTCTAAAAACTTCGACACATTCTCCTAAGGTCCATGGTAGAAAATTTTCCCTTGCGATAAGAGTATTATGTCATCAAAGAGATCAAATTCTTCTAGTGTGGGCTGCAACATAGAGATGCGAATTGTTGCATCCATGAGATGGGTAAACCGTTGCAGCCATTTAACTATATGATATGTGGTAGAGCTATCAAGTCATGTTGAGATCTGATCATTGAAGATATTTTTGATGGGTCCAACAATCATCTCCCCTACACATTGAAGATTTTAATAATTATTTTAAAACAGTAATGACTTTTGTGCATATTAACCATATATTACTTACAGACACATGTCTAGTTTATTCAAAACAATTTTCAATATGATCAACATGCATACCAGTTGTGGCATGCTTCCTTTTCCCATTGGACATTTATCTTTGCATGTCATTGCAAACTATTGTATATCCACAAATATGTAAGCCTATAATCTATTTAGGTACAAAGATATTAAAGAAATGAGTTAAGATTATTAGAAATGTCAAAAAATTTCAAATTGTACATTTTAATGTTACCCGAGTCCTACAAGTTACATCTTTACACATAAATTAGTTACAAGTAATCCTCATACTACATAAATTCCATACTGTCATTGATCTTCATACTACTGTAATTACTAATTAGCATAAGATTTTGAGAGATTGAGTACCTAGATATTATCTTTATCATTAAGCCATACACAATAGATAGGTGCTATGTGATCTTCACATGTGTACTATTTATGACCTATTTTTGCATCCCATACCTACATAATAGATAACAAGCCCATTTAGCAAATGATCAAACTGAAGAACATACACGATAGTAACATAAGTTCAAGTTGGCCAGTTTTGATAGCATTGAGTGATCATTGGGAATGCATTCATTAATGAAGTGAAGAAGCATGTAATAAATTTACCTTGATGTTCATATCATCCCAACAAGTTAATACACATTGTTTTTTGTTAGGGTATACAAAGGCAATCTCATTCACACCACCATCATGTGCACCATTCTGCAAAGTCGTATTAGTATTGTCACTACAACCATCTATCACAAAAGGAAACTACAACAAAATGAAACCCATCTTTGAGCTTTAATATGGGCCTGAACTTGTTACCTCAAGTGGCTGGTGGAAATATAAGAATATATGTCAACAATTTTCCTAGAAAATGCCACTCTTGCAAATCAAATTTTTGTAAGTGAAGAATATATCCATAAACTCATTGCTATAGTAATAATGGATTCATTTGTACACCATATGAAGAAATTATCTTGAACATTGTTATAGTAATAATGGCCTCATACGTATACCATATGAATAATTTTTTATGAAATGTAATATTGATATCTTGAAAAAAATTGACATACCAACCAACACTCCATTTGGGTTCCAAATACACTTGTTCACTAACATGGCTGATTCTTTCTAAAAAGCCACCTAAACAAGTATAACAAAAAATGTGAGTCATCCAAATTTCTATATTGCTAAGAGTCACCTTATTTGAAAGCACTTATGTTGCAACCAAATAAAACATAAAATGTCCCTTCACCCAAATCTCTTAAAATGAAAACTAAATACAATATTTACACATGTACCTCCACTATGCAATTTGAAGAATACCAAACCTTGAATAATATATGAACTAACTTTTAATATGATCTCACTTGCCAAATTAGAATATCACCAACAACAATTTTAATTGAAAATATTGATTGAATTAACTTTACTTAGAAATCATTTAATCATTACAATACATTTAAATAAAATAAAACATTAAATGAATAAACAAACTTAACTAGATTAATAGAGTATATAGAATTCTAGCAAATGAAATGGGATATTACTTAATAGAGTTGTCTATTACTTCACATGAAAATCCATGCTTACTACATTTGAACCTTGCTTTAGAATTCTACAAAGTGGTTTAAGAGGATCAGTTTTTTAGTACACGTTAGAAGGGTGAATTGTTCTTATATATGCGACATGCAAATAGCAAAGAAGTTTGAGTTGTATAAAAAATTCAGAATTAGTAATACACTCATTAATGAACCATGTTCCAAATATCATCTAACTAAAATAAACACTAGTCTTGTACTCATGAACATTATAGTAAACTAATAATCATATTCTTTAATATCTTAAAAGAATAAGACAAACTAAATACTTGATTATTTTTCATAAAATAAGATAAATGGTAACCTTAGAGGAAGGGTTAAACTTAATAAAGCAATTGAATAATAAATAAGATCATTAAAAAGGAAATATATAAAATATATTGATTTAAGTAATCAAGTGTGAAGAGCTTTTATGGAAAACTATTCATAGGCCCCTTGGAAATTGTTTATAATTGTTTATTAGGAGACATTCTCTCATAATATGGAATGAAATAGAGTTGAATGGATGTGAGGATATAATTATTCATTTAACTTGAATGGTTGGTTCAGTTGGGTTCTCGTATCCCAAGTTTTAACAAACATGTTGGTATCCATGCTAGAGTGCATTTGTTACTGTCCATACTCATGATTGGAATATAAGGTTAGCGCCCTCCATTATTTGATTAAATAGTGGGCCTCTACTAAACTTGTGCTTGATATTGTAGTTGGTATTTTTATTACAATTATTGGAGGAAAAAGACTCTTACTACTATTGTTATAAAAGAAGTAAAGAATGCATAAATATCTCCATCTGTAGCTTTCTCTCCATTTGGAGGTTCACACATGTGATTGACATACAATGTTATGGTATCAGGATTAGCTCAAAGGTTTTTGCAAATGTCATGCTTCTAATGAAATTTGAACAATAGTACATCACATATAGGAATGTATGACATGATTGTTAGAAGCTACAAACTATCGAAAGTAATGTATTCATTTCAAAATGGCAAGAAACAATTATAAAATCCAATAATAGGTTTGATTTCCATAATTGTTGACTATGATAATTGTTGACAACTTATCTAAACAATCCTAGTGAATACATGCACCATCAAAAGTTGGGTAATCCATCAAGCAGCTAGGATTTTCTTGAAAAAAAACATTAGATATAAAATCAAGAGAAGTCTTGAACCCAATAATGAAGATGTATTAATGATGAACTAAGGGAAGAACGAGAACCTTTGATTCATGTGTTCTCAACCTAGAAGTTGGAATGGTAGTAAACGTCAACCTAGGTTGGATGGCATGGTTATATACTATAAGGTTTTTAATGTCCAACCTTTATAGATGAAGAAAAAGGTAATTCATATATTTATATTTCTGAATACTCTCAACACCTATGAGTGATTATCATTCAAGTTTTTTTTCTATACCTCTAAATATGTAAATAATATTTTTCTGATATAAATACTCTATTAAAACTTTGTTTCCCATAGTAATTTTTGGAATGTGGTCTCTCGACTTAACCCTACCCTCCCCAAGGGACAATGAGGTTCATTCTTTTTGTGGTGTATTTTCCATCCAAAATGGCCTTTGGAGTAGGATTATAATTTGGGGCAGGCGCACGAAGATGGTCCCCATTTTTGTTGCAATAGGGGCACGCTAGCAGAAAAAAAAATGGCGCGTACGCACCTAAGGCAGCGCACACACGCCGCTAGGTTAGGTACCGAACCGAGGCGCGTGCGCATGGCTGGCGCATGTGCGCAACGGTGGCGCGTACGCACCTCTGTTAAAAAAAAAACAGAGCACAATTTCCCCATTGTTCCATTTGGCCGAGCGCGTCCTCCTCCTCTACGTGCACATTAATTCAACCACCAAAGGAGGCCAAATCAACTCCAAAACCACCCAACAACACTCAAAAACTCATCAACACTTCGATTAACAGGTAAATGTCACGTTTTTTTTTTCATTTTATTCATTATTTGTGTCAATTTTTTGATTTTTTTTGTTTATTTAATTGTAAATAATTCCCAAATTTTGAAAACAGTGAGCCAATTTTCTATTGCAAATTATAAACTGAGACAATGAATGAACAAGATGTTAACCCCAAGTCCGATGGAACACACGAAAACCCAATCCTTGGACCCAACGCCGAAGAAAACCGTGAACACAATCCAAATGTCAAACAAAACCAAAACCCCCAACCCAATTTTGAACAAGATGACCTTAACCATTATGTAAATGAAATGCGAGTGCACACTCGCGAACTTAGAAACTCGGGGGAACCATCTCGATTGTCTCTTGCCATGTCATTTGAGAACTCAATTGACTCCCTCATCCATGCACACCAGCAATTGACCGACATGACTCAATTTAGAGCTAGGATGCGGGAGTACTACTCCACAGGCATCTCCAAGGAAGCAATAAAAGATTTGAACATTACAAAAGCCCAATTATATAGTATGTTCACCGATCCGAAAACAAAGCAACCACCGAACATTACAAAGCCACGTGTCTGCATGGATTGGTGTCATTACCAACCGTGGAGGCACAATTGGATGCGGAGGTGGTTCATGGTGTACGATAAACCTCCCTGCAATAATAGAGAGGTTCCACAGTACTTCCTTCGCCAACTGTGGGCTGAGTTTTTCCTCGGTTTACATGTCAACTATTTTGACATAACCAAGTTCCAGGGTGTTGGGCGTGGCTCTGCCCAAGATCAACCTACTGCTAGGAGGAGCCCACTGAGAGGGCCATGAGCTCCGAGGTGCGACCCTAACCCCTCTCCCTAGCCACCTCAGTTGCCTCACAAGCTTGATCAGATTGTGGTGGCAATGAGAAATGTGGCACGTGGAATCCTCAGACACACCTCCTTTGTACCAGCGACTACAGTGGAGAGGTCGGTTGACCTTGATAGATATCCAGGTGCAGGACCTTCATGACAGGGCCAGGATATACCCATGACCGGCGGTAGCTATGCTGGGCATTCCAGTTAGACGGGGGCAATTCCACATCTTTGTCTCCATTGCGGGCACACTTTCCCTGGCCCGATTGAGGGATGTTATATGGATCAAGTCAACAGTTTTTTTAATGTGTTTTCAATCATCACTTGATAACTTGTAAAGTATTTTTAAATTATTTTTGTTTGACTTAAACTATTATTTTAATGTACAGTTATTCAGAGCTGATACACCAAGATGGGAGAACGTAGGATCTCCCAACCTGGATGCAGCAATGGCAGCTGCAACTGAAATTGCAGCACCCCACACGGAGGTATTTTCAGTACCTGACACAATAATGTTATTACTTATGTCATTTATATTACTCAAGTATTTATATTTATGGTATACACGTTGATAGTTCGTACAATGTTTTTGAATATCTTGATTGCCTAGATAATGACTTTTTAACATGTTCATAACATGCATGCATTTTGTTGTCCACAGGTGTTCCGTGACTACGGGGATCAACCACCCCCGCCAGGGATTTGCACATCACCATATACACAGGTACAATGTGTAGTTATAAGCATGCTTTTAATTTGATTTGTTACGACTTACTATGGTTTAATTTATTGTTTGTTTACTAAATTGTGATATTACAAATGTATATGTAGGTGCCACTAGTAGCTGCATCTCCCCATTTTAGTCCTATGTATCCACCCTCTCCCATGAGTCCCCCCCCTCGCTTCCATCTAGACCCCTCCCTACATCCACCCCCTCCCTTCCATCCAGCCCCCCCTCTCCAGCCATATTCCCCTCTCCATCCATCCTCCCCCACTCGCCCCCCCACCCCGTCCATACATCCTCCCCAATTTATCCATGCCCCCATGTCTATCCATCCTCCCCTATTCATCCACACCCCCCTTCCTTCCACCTTCTCCTCTTCGTCCACAACCTCCCATTCGTCCATCCTCCTCCCTCCATGCAGGACTTCCCTCCCATAAAACATCCCTCAACATCCCCCCTAGCCCTTTTCGTTTGATACCCTCTATCATACAACCGGCAGGGGTTCATCGTCCACATAGTCCTCCTCCACCCAATACCATCGTGTCTTCTCCCACCATGTCATCCCCACTTCCCGCCACTATTGTGGCATCTACTCTTGTAGTATCCTCATTAGTATCTCCAGTGGTTGCACCTGTAGTGGCTGCCACTACATCTACACCCCCCCATCACTACATCGGAGCTGGTTGTCCGGCCATCTACTTGACCTGCTAGCCCAGAATCCCAGCCATGTCCATTGTCGGAGGTGTTCATAGTGAGAATCAAGCTAATTTATGAAAATATTTTGATGCATTAACAAAAATTAATTTAAGCAATTATTACTTTTCAATGAAATGATTGTTGTAAATGTTGTAGGCTGGAATTGCTGAGAGTCTCCGCAGATCCAGGACACTTGTCCAATGTTTCCCACTCACGTCAGAGGTGATTTATTTAAGATTTGAATTCTACATTTGTTTTATAAATGTGGTAAATGTTGCAAATGCTTGAAAATGACGGTATCTTATATCATTTGTTCCAGATCCCGGAGAGACGGTCTAGTCCTAGACGGAGCAAGACCCGAGGCACCTATAGCTCGAAGAGCAGGAAGATTGACTTTGGATCTGCGCCTGGGAGTGACGAGGGTGGTCACAATGCTTGACACACCACATGTTATGTACATTAGCCACGATGTGGCACTTTTGTGCACCAGTTTTGATGTACTTTGTATCTACGGCATGAGTTGCCATGTATTTTGTATCTACAGCATGACTTGTCGCATTTTGTGTAGGGCACGAGTTGCCATTGTACGTACATTGGGAACCATGTTCCACTATTCGCCAGAAATTGTATATGTTTGGATGAGTTTTGTAGCCTCGATGTACATGGATTTTCAGTTATGTGATTTATATATCTCGTTGTCTAATGTGGTTGTCTCATGTTGTGTGTATCATGATGTGATGTTGTGTAAATTTGGGTTTTACCTAGATCTTAGAAGAGAAGTTGGATATCATAGTTCAGCTTGGTTTATCTTTCCACGTGTAAAAGCTTCTAATGGTATCTATGTTAAGAAAAAATTGTAAACATAGGCTAACTCAAACAAAATCATGTGTGAGAGTTAATCTAAAAACAAACGGAATAAATGGATGGACAAATCACACCTCATGGCACATAAGATATATATTGGGAACCTGAGTACTAGGAAAAGAATACTTAAAAATAGAAAATGTCCATTGTTGTCAAAAGGTTAAAATGAGATCCAACATGATTTTTAATAGCTCTACATAATGAGATCCAAAATGTCCATACTCTACATAATGAAATGTCGTCACTAGTATTTATTTTGACCATTTTGTCCACTTAAGATCATGCAACAAACTATTAACCAAGTTATGGAATCATTTCTTAATCAATTGTCACCATACAAATAGGACAACCTTGAGCACGATATATAGCTAGCTCATTAATTCTCACTCACGGATATAGCCACCTTTGATTTGATGACCATCACATCCACTACCATTTACAATTAGGACTTCCTTAATTTATCATTATGTGATAGTGATCTAATTTTATGTAGACACGTTGACTTAAACACATGTATAGTTGACATTACAATAATGACTACTATGAGGTGTATTTTTGAGGCTATATCCACCTCAACACACCAACTTGTTACCCCAATACCCCAAATGTTGTCGAATTTTGTCTGGAAGGGATAGAGGGGTATTAGGACATCATAATTAATCTATTGGACACTCAGACACTTGTTAGAGACATTTAGGACAAGTGCATTACATCAATGGAGTCATAAATACACCCTCATCAAGTTGCATGCATCCATTAGTGCGCCATCAACACTAGAACATGTAAACATTACTACATGTTGGAGTAAGCTTTACTAATGTTATGAAAATATTAGGTTTTCCATCCATTGAGAAGGTTGCCATAGGTGTGCATATCCACCATATAAAAATCTTCATGGTACAACCAATTTCAAACCATTACGTTTCTAAATTAGGTATCCGATGCTAGGTACAACGGTTTTCTAGTTGTATGCACCCTTGCTATATAGATGAGAAACTATGCATATATGTGTATAGTGATTTGGATTCAAATGTATGCACATGAATATATATGTACAATGAAAATGATTTAATCTTTACATGTATTATAATTTAGGGCTAGATCTTAGGCTACATAATAAGTTTTCATTGTGATTAGAATACAAACTAGGTTTTACGCTACCAAATAGGGTTTTTAGGCTAGGCTCTCATGTTTCTAGGATAGGATCCAAGCTCTAGGGTCACCATATTAATGTTTAATTCCACTATCATGACATCATTCTCACCAATACCATGCCCACTACTACAATAACCATCAAGCCTCTCAATCCCACTTTGAACATTTCCCATACTTCCAAGTTAAAATTGATAGGTCTTGTTGCTAAAATCTTTTCACTTATCTATTCACATAGACAAATCCACTCCTGTGAAAGATTTGTTGTAGCTTGGTACGTGCAAGTTCACATGCAATAATCCTTGAGAGATCATTTTACCCCATGATCCATGGAAGATTCATTGGAGTCATATGAACCTCATTGTCATCATCCCAACCATGGTCAAGACGCTAAGATCCATACTTAGTAGACAAAACCTCATGTTGGTACCCATACCACACTCAAAGATAAAAAATTATTTGAAAGGGCATGTTTGGGGGTTGAGGGAATCTTTATTTTTTTATAATCACACATGAGAGGTTCTTAGAGTCAAATACATTGGATATAAATAAATTCCTCGAGATAAATAATACATTACCATAGAAGAAGATTGAAATTTGAGGTCAAAACTCATTAATGAAGGTAGAATGAACTTGGATAGATAGATTGGGAAAATTTTAGATGAAAGCCTAGAGCTCTACACACAAGTTAAAGAAAAAGAAAAAAGAAAAACTCCTTGCATTGGGAACCGTAATAGACAAAACCAACAATGTAACTAGAACACAATGACCAAGGGAACTTCAAAATGCAACACCACTCCACAAAAGAAGTTTCTTTAGACCTACCTCACTCATGACTCATGTCAATGCTTTAGACCAAGCCACACCATTAATATGCAATGTACATCACCATCTTTATCATCATCAACGTCTTCATCATCATCACCACCATCATCATCATCACCATCATCATCATCACCATCATCATCATCATTGTCATCTCTAGGTTCCTCATCAACATCTCCATCATCTTCATCATCTTCATCATCATCAACATCATCATCATCTTCATCATCATCAACACCTCCATCATCATCATCATCTTGATCATCATCATCATCATCATCTTCATCACCATCGCCATCATCATCAATGCCTTCATCATCATCGCCATCATCATCAACGCCTTCATCATCATCGCTTCTGGGTCTTCAAGGCACACTGTGGGGGATCCCTTGGATGAAACTTGGCGTCCTGGACCCACCGGAATCGACGGATTCACGAACCGAGCCACGGTTCGGGCGCTATGGGCATTCTAGTTGGGCACCCCGGGGCCATTCAGGGACACTTTGGGGATTTGCTCCGGGGCCACAGAACCCAAACCGGCGAGTGGAATTGGATTCCGTTGGCTCCCATAGGTCCACGTGGCCATTGTGGACTTGTCCATGGTGGCCATGCACACCTGGGGGCCTCTGGACGAGAAATGCACCCCTTTAGCGAATTTGGAATGACCATCACTGAGAAAACTCCTAGTTCAAAAGATGGCCCATTGGCACCGCTTCCGGGTCTTCAAGGCACGCTGTGGGGGGTCTACTAGCTGAAACCCTGTGTCTCGGAACCACCGGAATCGACGGATTCACAAACCGAGCCATAGTTCAGGCGCTACGGGCATTCTAGTTGGCCACCCTGGGCCATTCTAGTGGTGATAACAAGTTTACTGTATGTTGAGTCTGATACTAAATCCAGGATCCGCTCAGTAAACTTTGAGATAGAAAGCTCTGTAATTTTAGGATACTGATTCAACCACTCATACAGTTTCTCACCTTCTCGAGGATCTAAATTTATAATTTCCTTCTGGGTAGATTTAGGCATTCTCGAGGATCTAAATTTATAATTGCCTTCTGGGTAGATTCAGGCATGGAATAATATTTGGTGGCACTTCCAAGCTCCCCAGACCATTTGGTTAGCCACAATATGTGCGACGCCTTTGATGAAATATAAATTCTGGTGTGGGCGGCAACATTTGATACACTAGCCAAATCTATGTTGTTGGAAGAACTTACATATTTCAACAAAGAAGCGTTTTGCAGGTGACTTGAAAATCCCTTCCAATTTTCAGCAATAAAACAAAGAAGTTCAAAGTACAGATTTTTAGGCAAGCTTGTCAACCAATCAAACAACTGAATACAGGGAGATAACCACGCCCAAAATGTTCAAGCTATTATAAAACTCTTGTTTATCAAGATAAGGATGGACTATGTGTACATTACGAGAATATAGATGAATGAAGTCACTTTGATGAACTTGTCCTCTTGATTTCTCCAGAATGTGTTTAAAAGCAGGGAGTATTGTTCTAGCTTTTGTTGGTTTACCTAAACGTTTATTCCCAAAGATGACATCACATAAAACCACTTCCTTAGCTTTCAATTGGGTTTGAATGGCATCTCTAACTTATGTTAGCTGTGGATAACGAGGAATGTGAAAGGGAAGGTACCTATAGACCCAAGTTTTCGATGATAGAGGTGAATTACCACTTATCAGAGCATGAAATGCTGAACAAAAGGATAATGGAACACAACAAAGGATTCCCTAGTTCCGGCAGGTATCCAGTAGGTGTCCCTGAAGGCCTTTTGGATGCGAGACGAAACGAGCCATAGAATGAAGACCGTGGCTCGGATTGATGAACCGTCGACTCCGTTGGATTCAGGACACCGAGATAGTGCTAGGGGTGCCCCTCCCATCCGGTCCGGTGGCCCCAGTGTCATCTTGTACGTCCATCTTAGAAACTAGGGTTTTGCTCAATGAGGGAGTGTGCAATTTTTGCACATGGGGGTCAACTTTGGAAAATCATCCACCGGGCACTTGTGGCTAGCATTCCCAGCCGAAACATACCTAGACACACTTGCATGACTCCCCAGAACCCAGTTTTGTTGTATGGTTGGAGTTCTATGCCCCCGGCAGGTATCCAACAGGTGTCCCTGAAGGCCTTTTGGATGCGAGACGGAACGAGCCATAGAATGCAGACCATGTGTGATGCACCTGCAACAATTAATTAACAAGAGTATGCGAAATAGCAGAAATGACATAACTCAGAATCACTTTTATATTGATCATAGGCCACTTCGAGGGGGCAAACTCCTTTGAGCAAGCTCAATACAATTAACTTCACCGTGCCTTCATAGGTCTCAACACACACTTATATACTAATTCTAGGCGCCAATACTATGGGTCAAAACCATGGGTCGTTACAAACTATGGATCAACAATACTACGGGTGACTTACAAAGCATATGCGCCAACACAATAACACAAACTATTGATCAACAAATACTATGGGACGACTTACAAAGCATATGCGTCCAACAACAACATACTAACAAAGTAAAGACATGGGTTCCTAACACCATGGCTCAGATCGATGAACTGTCGACTCTGTCGGATTCAGGACACCACGATAGTGCTAGGGGTGCCCCTACCCTCCAGTCTGGTGACCTCGGTGTCATCTTGTACTTCCATCTTGGAAACTAGGGTTTTGCTCAATGAGGGAGTGTGCAATTTTTGCACACGGGGGTCAACTTTGGAAAATCATCCACCGGGCACTTGTGGCTAGTGTTTCTAGCCGGAACCTACCTAGACACACTTGCATGACTCCCCGGAACTCGGTTTTGTTGCATTATTGGAGTTCTATGCCACTGACAGGTATCCAACGGGTGTCCCTGAAGGCCTTTTGGATGCGAGACGGAACAAGCCATAGAATGAAGACCATGGCTTGGATCGACGAATTGTCGACTCCGTTGGATTCAGGACGCTGGCATAGTGCTAGGGGTGCCCCTCCCCTCTGGTCCGGTGGCCCCAATGTCATCTTGTACATCCATCTTGGAAACTAGGGTTTTGCTTAGTGAGGGAGTGTGCAATTTTTGCACACGAGGGATAACTTTGGAAAATCATCCACCGAGCACTTGTGGTGATGATGATGATGATGGTGATGATGATGAAGACATTGATGATGATGGTGATGGTGATGAAGATCATGGTGATGATGAAGATGGTGATGATGATGGACACGGTGATGAGGGACCTACAGATGACAGTGATGATGAAGATGGTGATGATGATGACGAAGATGGTGATGATGATGGAGATGGTGATGAAAAATATGGTGATGATGATGAAGATGGTGATGAGAGACCTCCAAAAACTCAAGCATTAACATGGGTGAGGTATGTCTAAATCCTCCCTCAAGGACATTTCCAACCATTAGGTGACAATGATGAACATGTTAGTGCTACTCAATCATAGCTCCCAAATGATCCTCATATTCATCCAAGTACTAGACCAATATTGAAACAATTCCTAAATCTCCAAATGGAGAGAGTGGTAGAGAAAATGGGGGCAATATCCATATTTGGGTGCTACGGGCATCTTGGTAAGACCTAGGGTTTGGGGATCGAAATTCCAAGATAGACATGTAGACTTGGATTCTATAAGTTGAGTTCTCTAGTGGTGTACTTGTGTGACATGACAAACCCTTCTAATAGTGATCCTATCCCACTTGGAGTCTAAATACCCCCTATTGAGGGTACGTGTGGTGGGTCATGGATTCTAGGGCTAGATTAGGTTAATAGGGCTACATTAGGTTTCTAGGATTCTAGATTAGTTTCTGAGGGTTAGATTAGTGTTTCTAGGATTAGTTTAGCTTTCTAGGATTTCTAGGGCTAGATTATGTTTCTAGGATTCTAGATTAATTTATGAGGGTTAGATTAGTGTTTCTAGGGTTAGTTTAGTTTTCTAGCATTTCTAGGGCTAGATTATGTTTGTAGGGTTATATTAGTGCTTCTAGGGTTAATCATGCATGAATAAACAATCACATGGCTATAAATAATAACTTAATCATAACTCAGACATCAAATAAATGATATAAGATAACAATATCAAATAAACTATCTAACATGAATAACATTAATCATGCATGAATAAACAATCACATGGCTATACTATGTACCTCAGTCAATTAGGCCTTCTCGATTCTCCCGGTTTTTTATTGTCTCGAACAACCTCTCATGCTCTACATGAGGTAGTAAGTAGCGTACCTTGTTTGATGACTTTGTTGACATTGTTTGTAGTTGGATGTTTGTACCCACGACCAAGTGCATAAAGTGATACACCCGCAATCCTGGCCTATAATCTGTGTATGTGTAGCCATTGCTCTTTGGTTACTTTCCATCCACTGTAAGATATTCCCCCTGAACAACCATCGATCCAGTCGGAAAGGTAATGCCTTCACTATCCGTTAATGATGCGAGGAGGGTTTTCTTCCCCTGGATGCATCGTGCCAACCAATAATTCGTCCCAATTGTACTGTCTGTCGGGGCGACAACTGCGTAGATGTGTCCTGCAAAAATGCATTTTAAGGTCATATTCCACCAAGTAGTGGTTTGATAACTTGGATAATTACAAAAACAAGGAGGGAACAGGGATATGCATGCAGAAATGTTTACCTGGCTGTACAAGATCAGATATATGATCATATTCATTCGAAATAGAGGACTGGCCTTCCTCTAACTGGATTGTTTCAGCAATTGCACATGGGTCCATTGCAAGTGATACATGATCCCATTCATCAGCCCAATACATTGATTCGCACTCATCCCACTCATAACTGTTGCAAGACCCACAAAAGCAAGAAAGTTTTCGCGCCCATATTTCAAATAAGGGGTTGTTTGAGCTTTGAACTGAATGAAATCCACGAGTGCCTTGCACAGTACTACAACTATAAGAACGCGATCGATCTATATCAACTACATTCCAGAAATTTTTGACAACATGTCCTCTACCTGTTGGTATGTGTTGCTCTGTGGTTTGATATGACATTTTTTCTTTGCACCATCGAACTGTGGATTCGGCATTCTGAATATGAGGGCCTCCCATGCACCTCATCTCCTCCCTTCGTAGGGCAGTTTTGAGACATGCTCCAGCCCAATAGTGCTCTCCCTTTCTATGCTCGGTCTCAAAATAGTTCCATACATGCATCACATCATAATTCTTGTGCACAATACTCAATCACTGGAAAACACGTGCATTTTTGAACTGGCCTGCACAACCATCTGACCATATCCATTAATGATGATCCATCTGTATACCTCTCTCCTTCAGTTGATCATAGAAAATTTTGAAGCAATGCTACACATAATGCAGGTCGTGGCACCTGTCGTCACTGATGTAAAAGTTGGTCTCTTTCAATATTATCCTCATGTCATTGCTGCTCTCTGGCGCGTGCCTGTACGTGATATGGACCATTATGCTAACTTGGTCTGAATGGTAGTATTGACTTTGAATCTCATTCTGTGGTTGTAGGGTGTAGTTTTCTACAAATTCCACAACCAACAATATTGTGCCCTTGGGAAAGGTGTCCCTGCACTGTCTATACTGTTCATCCTGCCATCGTGCTACATGGACGTGTTGTACATAATGCTCGGTCTTTTGGTAGAATTCCTTCATGAATTTGCAAATTTGTACCTGGTTCCACAAAGCAAAGGGCATTAATACAACGTGACATTTTCAATCTGAATATATATGTACAAATTCAACATGTACAGTATGAAAGTATGCAAACTTAGATTACCTGTGACTTCACCAATGCAATTTTTTTGCTTTCCTTCGAACTATCTACTTGATATGTTATGTACTAGAAGTTCTGCATTTCTACTAACATCCTCCCAAATTAGTGCTCCGCGGTTGCGTGGATGCAGCAGTTCAATAATGCAAATCCACTGCAACTGGAACATGTCCCATATAAACATGATCTTTTATAATATTTTTGTCCTTCAGGCCTTTGACACATTATGCTATGTATAAATTCTTTGGATGCATTTGGTGGTTGTAGCGAAGGGCAATCCTGCATAATGTTAGTATGCAAACCACAAAATATATGTCTATATGTATCATAATAGTACTCAAATTCTACATGGTATCTACAACAACATGTACTGCGATCAATGCAAATTCTAACATACCAGGGTTTGCATTTTTCAAAGGACCTTTGGCCCAAGTTCAATTGTGTGTGCTCATTCCTGAACCTCTCATAGAGTTCTGTTTGTGTTGTGTCAAGGAAGTGCTTGACATGGGGTTCACCCCCCCTAACACCTTTTCTCAACTTTAAAACATCTCTTTGATTTGATGACGATCTAGTTTTATCATGCCAAAACTTTTGCATTAGTTCTTTAACAGCATCAATGAGCTTCATGTCTGAATGAGGTAACCTACCAACAAAGGCCTAACAATCTTTTTGGCCTGGGGTCTCAAGTTTTTCTCTAATGGAAAAATACTTTTGAAGAGTCTTTCTATCTACTTTAAGATTTTACATGTGTGTGATAATAGGCGACGTTGTCTTGTGGATTTGTCTACAATCGATTCGGACAGTACACGACGGGACACATTAAAATCTTTTATACGAGAAGTTTTTCCAATCAAATTAAATGCAGATTGTAGATTTCTAACAACATGATTGTTGGCCTCTAAACTTCTAACTACCTTTATGCACAAAATTCTCCTAACATGAGCTAGACAATGTGATTTTAACAAAGCAAGAAACAATTGACATTTTGCTGCATCGGTTTTGGATTCAAAAAAATATTTGATTATCTTGTTACAATGGAAATCAATAGTGCATTTGGGCATCTTACCTTCAAGCCCTGAAAATGAACTTTAATCCACATGAATACGTCTGGGAGTTCTTCATCATCCGGTTGATAGTCGAGGCAAGGAAGTCGGCAAGGAAGTACGAGTCTCGTCAACGATTTGTTTGTTGTGGAGTGTGTTTTCCAGGTGTGTGCTCTTCTTGGGGAGGTTTCCAGTTAAGAACTTGTTCAACATCCATCCCTTCATACTTGACATCAGGCAAGATTTGATTGACTTCAATCACTTCGTCATTGCTTGTTGATGGATTTAAGGCACTAACATTTTGATTTCTACGGTTTTGCATGTACAACCTGGAATTTTCTCTTATCTCATGGGTCTTTTCAGGGGGCGGCTGTGTCCTTCTAGACTTTTATTTATTATTACGTCCGTTGCCCATATTCAATGCGTTTTTTGGAAAAAAGAAATATGACCCCTGCAAGAATGAACAACAAACAAGATATTAAAACTCGATGTGCATGATTATTAAAGCTCGATGTAGCAATTGATTATGTACAACAACATCTAGTGAGAATGTTTTCATATAATCTTAAAAGCTATTGGGAATGCCCTACGTATAAAGTTACAACATCACCTCTAGGAACTCAGTAGGATGGTATTGGATGGTGGTATGGGATGTTAGTAGGAGAAAATTCCCTACAAGGGAGAAGCTCACACTCACTTCATTTCCATGGTATGGATGAGGGAAAATAGCCCCAAAAGACTAAGAGTTTTCAATTGTTTAGGTGTTTTTGTGAGTTGTTGTAGTGAAACCATGAGGAATTCAACAAATGTTTGTCTACTAGATAGAGGAATGTGATTATGAAATGTTATTGGTGGTGATGCAAGTAATTTTTTTTTATTATCTTCATGAAAAGTTGAAAGCATTGCTTGGTGCATGTTGTAGTTTTTTTTGGTAAGATGTTTTTATTGTCTATTTTGAAGATTAAGACTAAAATAGATCTATCATACAATTCATGAGGAAAAACCAAAATAGATGCCATTCAAACAAGTGAATGAAGACTAAATTACATTTAACAAGATAAAATTATCACCATACCTCAAGGATTATGATTGCTCTTTGCTTCAAATGTCAAATGCTCTTTTGATGTGTCCACTATATGTAAGAAGACTTCATGTGTGTCCAAGTAGCATGAGAATTCAATCCAAGGTGCCAAATAGAGTCCAACTGTTGTGTATCACTCAATTGATCCAAATAGAGCCCAATAGGTGTGTATTTAATACAAAGAGCCAAATAGAGCCCCAAATGTTGTGTATTTTATCCAAATGGTGAAGGAAGCACCAAATGGTGTATGAATTCAATATACCATGTAAATGTTTGTTGGACTGTGCATGAAACCAGCGAAGAGAACGCGATGAATGAGGAAAAAAATGTGGGAGAAGAACGCGGGTGATTTTCTAAATTTTATGTTTAGCAGAGACGCGCACGCGCTAGAGACGCGTGCACGTCCATGTTGAACGTTGTAATGTTTGGTGGGTAACATTCACTATATTTATTTCCCAACAGATATAAATGTGTCGGGTTATGCCTAGAGCCCCTCCCCATAAAGATCCCCTCCCCCATAAAGGCCTTTAGGACCTCTTCTAACCCATAATACCTAAGTGTATTTAAGTGCTTCTAGGTGTTTAGGGGTTTAAGGGTATATTTGCAAATTTGTGTATTTTGATTTCAAAACATTAATTTAATTTTCAATTAGAAACATATGTATTACATCAAGAATAATTAAATACATAGTAGATATATTAATGTTGTATAAAGTGATGATAATGATGATGAGAATGATGACGATGAAGATGGTGATGACGATGATGATGATGTTGATGATGAAGATGATGACGAATATGCAGCCCATCATCCTCATCATCGTGATCATCTTCATCATCATCAACACCATGATCATCATCATCAACTTCATCATCATCATCATTGTGAGGACGAGGATGATGATGATGATGATGGTGGTGATGATGATATGATGATGATGATGATGATGATGATGATGACAATGGTGGATTATGATGAATATGAGTACGGTGATGAATATGATGATGATGACGAATATGATCATCATAAAAATGATCATATTCGTCATCATCATCTTTATTAGTCACCATCATCACCATCTTCATCATCACCACCACCACCATCATCATCATATGATCATGGTCACAATCATCACTGTCTTCGGCATCATAATAGTCATCTTCGACTTTGTCATCATACTCGTCATCGCCATATTCCTTATAATCATCATCATCATTGACATCTTCGTCATCATATTCATGATGATGATGATGATGATGATGACGATGACGAAGATGTTGTTGAAGATGATGACGAATATGCAATACATCATCATCATCATTGTCTTCGTCGTGATGATATGATGATGATGGTGGTGGTGGTGGTGGATGATGATGATGATGACTAATTTGGAGATGAAGATGATGATGATGACTAATTTGGAGATGAAGATGATGATGATGAAGATGATGAGGAATATGCAGCACATCATCATCATCTTAATCATCATCATCAACGTGATCATCATCATCAACTTCCTCCTCCTCATCATTGTGAGGACGCGGATGATGATGAAGATGATGAAGAAGATGATAATATGATGATGATGATGATAGTCATCATATAAGTCATCTTCATGATCCTCATCATACTCATCATCACCATCATCCTTATCATCATCATCATCATGATCTTTGTCATGATGATGATGATGATGAAGATCATGATGATGATGAAGATGGTGATGATGATGATGACTAATGGAGATGATGATGATGGTGATGATGATGTTGATGATGAAGATGATTAAGAATATGAAGCACCTCATCCTCATCCTCATCTTCATCATCAACAACATGATCATCATCATCATCTTCATCATCGTCATCATCATCATCATCATCATCATTGTGAGGATGAGGATGATGATGATGATGATGATGATGGTGGATGGTGATGAATATGAGTACAATGATGAAGATGATGATGATGATGACGAAAATGATCATCATCATCAAAATCATCATATTCATCATCATCATCTTCATTAGTCATCATCATCACCATCTTCAACATCCTCACCACCATCATCATCATCATATGATCATGGTCACGATGATCATTGTCTTCATCATCATAATCGACATCTTCATCATCCTCATAATACTCGTCATAGCCATCTTCATCATCATCATCATGGTGATGATGATGATGGAGATGATGACGAAGATGATGATGATGATGAGGATGATGTGCTGCATATTCATCATCATCTTCATCATCAACATCATCATCATATCCATTAGTCATCATCATCATCATCATCACCATATTCATCGTCGTCATCATCATCATCATCATCATCATCATCATCTTCGTCATGATGATGATGATGAAGTCATCACTATCTTCATCGTCATCATCATCATCATCATCATCATCTTCGTCATGATGATGATGATGATGATGATGATGACGAATATGCAACACATCATCATCATCCACAACATGATCCACAGCATGATCATCATCATCATATTCATCATCGTCGTCATCATCATCATTGTGAGGATGAGCATGCGGATGATGATGATGATGATGTTGAGGTTGATGATGAAGATGATGACAAATATGCAGCACATCATCCTCATCCTCATCCTCATCTTCATCATCATCAACAACATGATCATGATCATCATCTTCATCATCGTCATCATCTTCATCATCATCATCATTGTGAAGACGAGGATGATGATGATGATGGTGGTGGTGGATGATGATGAATATGAGTACAATGATGAAGATGATGATGATGATGATGATGAATATGATCATCATCATCAAAATCATCATATTCGTCATCATTATCTTCATTAGTCATCATCATCGCCATCTTCATCATCCTCACCATCATCATCATCATCATATGATCATGGTCACGATGATCATTGTCTTCGTTATCATAATGGTCATCTTCATCATCCTCATCATACTCATCATCGCCATCTTCATCATCATCATCATGGTGTTGATGATGATGAAGATGAAGATGAAGATGATCATGATGATGAGGATGATGTGCTACATATTCATCATCATCATCTCCATTAGTCATCATCATCATCATCACCACCATATTCATCGTCATCATCATCATCATCATCATCTTCGTCATGATGATGATGATGATGAAGATGGTGATGATGATGACATTGTTGATGATGACAATGATGACTAATGGAGATGATGATGATGATGATGATGTTGATGATGAAGATGATGGCGAATATGCAACACATCATCATCATCTTCATCATCATCCACAACATGATCCACAACATGATCCACAACATGATCATCATCATCATCTTCATCATCATCGTCATCATCATCATTGTGAGGACGAGCATGAGGATGATGATGATGATGATGATGATGATGATGATGACGAAGATGTTGTTGAAGATGATGATGAATATGCATCACATCATCATCATTATCATCATCGTCATCGTCTTCGTCGTGATGATATAATGATGATGATGGTGGTGGTGGATGATGATGAATATGAGTACGATGATGATGATGACTAATTTGGAGATGAAGATGATGATGATTATGAATATGCAATACATCATCATCATCTTCATCATCATCATCAAGATGATGATGATCATCAACTTCCTCCTCCTCCTCATCACCATCATTGTGAAGACGCGGATGATGAAGATGATGATCATATGATGATGATGATGATGACGATGATAGTCACCATAATAATCATCTTCATGATCCTCATCATACTTGTCATCACCATCATCCTTATCATCATCATCATCTTCGTCATGATGCTGATGATGAAGATCATGATGAAGATGATGATGATGATGAAGATGGTGATGATGATGATGACTAATGGAGATGATGATGATGATGATGATGATGATGATGATGATGAATATGATGACGAATATGCAGCACATCCTCCTCCTCCTCCTCCTCCTCCTCCTCATCATCATCTTCATCATCATCAACAACATGATCATCATCATCATCTTCATCATCGTCATCATCATTGTGAGGACGAGGATGATGATGATGATGATGATGATGGCGGTGGATGATGATGAATATGAGTACAATGATGAAGATGATGATGATGATGATGAATATGATCATAATCATCAAAATAATCATATTCGTCATCATCATCTGCATTAGTCATCATCATCGCCATCTTCAAAATCCTCACCATCATCATCATCATCATATGATCATGGTCATGATGATCATTGTATTCGTCATCATAATCATCATCTTCATCATCCTCATCATCCTCATCATCGCCATCTTCTTCATCATCATCATCATCATCATCTTCGTATCGTTGACGACAGAGATGTTGTTGATGATGATGATGATGAGGAAGAGGGTGATGATGAAGATGATGATGATGATGATGACGGTGGATGATGATGAATATGAGTACGATGATGAAGATGATGATGATCATTGTACTCATCATCAACATCATCATCATCATATTCATCATCATCACCATCAATGGTGATGATGAGGATGATAATGATGATGATGATGATGTTGACAATGAAGATGATGACCTAGATGTTGATGAAGATGAGGAAGAAGGATGATGATGATGATGGTGTTGATGATGACGATGATGATGATGATGAATATGGTGATGATGATGATGGTGATGAGGATGAAGAAGATGATGATGATGGAGATGAAGATGTTGATGTTGATGACGATGGTGATGAAGATGATAATGATGATGATGATGATGATGATGATGAAGATGGTGATGATGAAGAAGATGATGATGGTGGAGATGTTGATGAGGAAGGGGGAGATGACAATGATGATGAAGATGTTGATTATGATGGTGATGGTGATGATGATCATCATCATATTCATCATCATCATCATCATCATCATCTTCTTCATCACCATCATGATCATCATCCTCGTCACCATCATCCTCATCACCATCATCGTCATCATCATCATCAACACCATCATCCTCATCATCCTCATCGTCATCTTCATCACCATTGTCATCATCATCAAAATATTCATTATCATCACCATCACCATCATCTCATCATCATCATCATCATCATCATCTTCAACATCATTGTCATCTCCCCCTTCCTCATCAACATCTCCATCATCGTCATCTTCTTCATCATTACATCTTCATCAACTTCATGTATCCCCTTGACAAAGGAAATTAAATAAACCATACAAAGGCATACAATAACGCGTATGCGCAGAGACACGTGCGTGCTGTTATTAATGCATGCACGCACCTATGGGTGTGTGCTATCAGTCACGCGTGCGCATGTTTGCACGTGCATGTATTTGCGCACACACGTGTCTAAATTCAAATTGTTTTTGGCGCCCTTGCAGGATTGGAATTAGCTTCAGATTGCACCTTGAGGCTTGGTCTGATTTATGCCTGATTTATGGAAGAAAACATCAAATGCTGTAACTTTCAGTTTTTCACAACTAGTTCCACATAATCTCTACGAGTGCACTACAGATGAAATTGCACATGCTTGTCGAGCTCTGTGTGCAGATTCTAAATATATAATTTTTGAATAGATCTGTTGTTGTTTTCTATTTTTAATTCATTTTTAACTGCACTCATGTCAAATTTGTAAAAAACATAGGTCGTTTATTTGGCCTATAACTTTTGATTGGATTGCTTATTTCGAAAATGGAAGGGAACCCACACAAGAGCACGAAAATACCTACAACCTAAAAAGAAAAAAAGAATTTTGATTATTTTTAGACCATGATATGGTGGCTCAACATTTGACCATGTCGTTTAGGGCTTCACTGACTTCGGTAATTTAAAAAAAATATAAAATTGACTTTTAAAATTTTGGAAAAATAGCCCCGCACAAGATTCTTCTGTTGCCTACACCTCTACATATTTGTTTTCTTGTAAATTGAAAATTTACATAGAAAACGGGTGGCTCAACAAAAACATGTGCGTTATGTTTGAGAAAAAAATAACATACCAATCTTCGAATAATGACATTTTGGGGTGGTTATACCACTTTTCCATAATTAAAAGTTATATATTCTGGAAGGTCATCCGTTTTTCTACGTTTCATCTGTTTACACCTAATCCAAAAAAGTTTTGTAGGTACCTCTAATACTTCATTTTAATGATAATATTTCCGTTTTTCCAGAATGTCATTGCAACTAACGTGTCATAATTGGGTATCATTACCTTGCACCAGCCCTTTGATATACTAGCAGGGTTAGGATTCACATTGTGGGTCTTTGGGGTTATGCTATTCCATTTTTCCCAAGTAGGAGTATGGGGTATATAATATGCTCAAATATAATATATTAATTAGTATGTGGTATTGCAAATCATTAGTGACAAAGATATATTGGAGTAAAATTGTCTGTTCAGGAACTCCTCAGGAGACAAAGACAGATTGGCCCGTAATTATCTGTTGGAGATGTTAACTTTCTATAATAACAAAATTATCTATTCAGGCACTCATACCAACCAAATTTCATAACCATGGAACATTGCTGCTAGAACAGAGTTTAGAGAATCAAGGAAATCGGGTTGATAAATGGGTTTAATATGATGCTCTACTAAATATGTAAGTGCATACCAAAACACAAATTCCATACCATAAATATAGGCCTATGAAGATGCCCCCCAAAAAGCCGAACAATTTGCTAATATCTAAGATCAAAATATCCATATTTTGTTAATATCTATTTGTACATGTTGCATTAAGCTCTGATTTCTCAACAAGGCCTTAAAATTAGGTTTGAATATACTCATCTAGCATATTTGATTAAATTTTTTTGTCAATGGGATCCCTTTGTTTGTCAATGGGTTCAAATCTTACTGTTTAATGACTGTATCAATAGATCCAACATAGAGAAATAAATTTACCTCCATTTTTGAAGAAGCAACAACTCATAGGCTCAATGTGGCCATGACTTCGGCCTTCAATGATGGTTAGTACAACTACAAACTTTTCTTGGTGTATACAATGAATAAGTATTTCATGTATGTGCGTGGGATCATGAAATACATCAAGCCTTCAAGGCCTTCACCCATTTGTTTCCTGAGCTTTTATTTTTGGGTGTCTGGATATGTCGGCATTATTTGTTTTTATCTAATTTTTGGGGTTTCTTTGGTTCAGGATCTGGACTTTGTGGTCTCTGAAGCCAACAAGTATGGTATTAGAATAATACTTATCCTCAAGTGAACAATTATGTGAATTTTGGAGGAAAGGCTCAATATGTACAATGGGCTCGAAATGTCGGACAAAATCTCAACTCTATTGATGATTTATTCACCAATCCTACTATGAAGGCTATTACAAGAACCATGTGAAGTTCATTAACTGTATAAATGTATGTTTGTCTCATTATATGAGTAGGTTTATTTCATTATGTATTAGACATACACAGACCAATTTACATGTAATGCATATACACACAAAATCCAATCAAATCTGCATTCGACAATGCATTTTCTTGCAGACTATACTAACTACAGTGAACAACATCACTGGAATAAACTATAGGTATGACCCTACAATATTTGCATGGGATCTCATGAATGAGCCTCATTGTCATGAATGAGCCTCGTTTTCCTTCATGTTGCAAAAATACTTGAAGCGGCTCTAAGCCTTGCTTGGACAGCTAGTGGTTGAGACCAATGTTGTCCATGATAGAGTCTAGTAATTGGTGTTCATACTCTTAATTGGACTCTTCAGGTTAGAGCCCTTTGTTATTTGATCATTTTTCTATGCTTACAATTATATTATAGTCTCTACTATTAATATGGCTAAAGGGGAGGTAGTAGGATGTTATCAAGGCTGTTAGATATGTAGTAAAGTGCTAAGAAATATCTCTATTTGTTTTGAGTGAAGAAACATGAAAAGAAGCATTGAAACCCTAGCATATTTATATTAGTGTTCCCACTGGTGCCTTTACCAAAATTTATTAAGACACAATGAAAGCTAAAATAGGTGTCCTCTAAGTTTAAGCAGTAAAATATTTCTCTATATGTGTTTATAGTGGACGAAGTATCATAGCAAAACACTAAACCACAAGCTTACAAAACATATGGAAGCCAAGGAATCAATAATTCTGTCCAAATCAATTTTCATCAAATACGATCAACATTATATTGAAAATAAGGTAGAAGATGCACATATAATACAGACAAAATAACCCCTACTGTTATCTTAATTTCTTGGTACCATTTTTGGCATGACATTTCCAATAATCCACCATGTTCTACAGGCTTTTGGTTGTTGGTTCAATTCTCACAAGGTCAGGTGCACTAAGGCTACATTACCTGCTTTACATTGGATTCTATCCTTGGAACTAGTGAAAGTCCCCTAAATGTTCCCAAGGATTTATTTCAAAGGAAAGAAAATAATATAGATGAAATGAATATTATAACAATGATATACAATAAAAAAAATTGAAACAGGACCATAATTTCCAAAGCACTTGAACATTTTAAATTTTTGAACAATAACAAAATTCCAAAAGAAATCATAAAAACAAAGCCTAATAGTAATGATGTCACCTGCCTCATCAACCTAACTAGTGCTAGAAATCTCCATCACATGTTCATAATCAGTTAATTGATAGAGAATTCCACTATTGCTTGTCGGGAGAGTTCTAGGTTGTTGCAGCAAAGCACTTGAGATTATTAAGAAGAAAACATTAGAATTCAACATTGTTTAGTAATCATTTTCCTTTCAACCCACACAAGAGAAGAGAAAGCTACTATTCAGATTCATTTATTAAGATGTTGATTTGTTCGTACATCTATGCTCCAATTCTCAAAATCCAAGAATACATGGATTATTCACAAGCAAACATATCGATTATCAGTGTACATAATATCTAACCTGTGTTTGGATGTGGCACAAGAGAAGCTACACCAGAAGCTACTGAGACATGTTGTACAGGAGGGATATGATTCACCATCCATCCTAAAACACTAAGAGGAGCAAGACCAACTTGAGGTTGAGATTGCTAGGACCGATCCAGATAAAGGTATTTAGAAAGACCCACCCATTAATCCCATTTGACGCCATGCATTCCAATGAATTAGAGAGAGAAACGAGAAAAGTTAAATCACAGAAAGGCGATATGTCTACTTTGAAGTGAAGTACCTCAATCACCTAACCTGCCACATGCCTCACTCCTCTCATGTGCGTAGCAACGTGAACTAAATCACATGTTATTCTGTCATAGTACATACTAGCATATAAATCCATTTTAATCTCAATCCATGCAGGCATGCAGTGGTTGAGGTTATTACGAGAGGCGACATTCTAATTGACATTCAGATGAATGTGATACTAGTTTACCGAGGATAGCTAGTTTACAGATAGAATCTATAAGAGTAGTGATCCAGATGATCGATGGCATCCTGCTTATCTCCCCTTCCTTGCTTGAATGGGTAACATATAAGCCCATGTTCTAACCGCTTAGAGTTATATTATGTTGTTTGGATGGTGATTGAGAGACATTATGACTGTAACTCCCATAAATTTATAAATGTTACTTTCATAAATTTACAAAATTTATAAACTTAAATTTACAAAATCTACATTTTTTATTCTTTATAAATTTCATAAATCAAAATTAAGTTAGCCTTTAAATAGAACAATCAAGTTGAACTTAGAACGATCATAGTTGTTTGATCTGTGGTGTGATAAAATACGACAAAATAATGAACAGATCATTGAATTGAAACACAAAATCAGATAAAATACGACAAGATAACGAGCAGAGTGTTGAATTGAAACACAAAATTAGCTTCACGCAGGACTTTGGAAACACAAAATAAAGACGAGCAGAGTGTATGCAGGACATTGGTAACACAAAATAAAGGATTAAAACAAAAAGAGGAAAGCAAAGGCAACACGCAGGACTTTGGAAACAAAAAATAAAGATTAAAAACAAAAAGCTGAAACCAGAACAATTACTGATCATTCATTTCTTCTGGAGGAAGCCTCAGAGGAAGGCATTACTCACCGCCAATTTGTTGAATGCACGAGGTGGATCTTTTTTGTTGGTGAAAAGAGAAAAACAAGATTTTTCTGGAGATTCTTCATATGGTCTCCGCCCACTCTGATTTCTTTTGGTAATTGACAGCCTGTACTCAAATCTTCAACATTTTGAAACAGCGGGCACAGAAGAGACTAACCAACTTTACTCTCATTACTTTATAGTTTTTCTTTGCATCATGTTTGGGAGTGTTATGCTTTTTAGGTTCATGACGTTGAGCAAATTGTTGATATATATACAGAGACAGGGAGGAACATTTTATTCTGTTGGTTTATGATTTATCTATTGGGAGAAAGAGACTCGGTCGACCATAGAACCATTACTCTTATAGCTTGAAGGTTGGAGGCATAAATAACAAAAGATAATGCAGAATGAGCTACGGATATTCAATCTTTATTCATAAACAGAGATCAAATGATGTCATACAAACAATAATGTAATGTGTATTTAAACACTTATGGAAAACACTAAAATCTCTAACCTAGCTTTTGCATGCATGCAAAGCATGCTGTTGCATTTATTAACTGAACTTCAAGAATAGGAACCAATGTTAATTGAAGTAATTACTATTTCTAACACTCCCTCTTAATTACTACTGCTGACTACTGTAGCTTTTACAATCCCTAAATTATTTCTATGAATTTCAAAAATATATTTTTCCAATGGCTTTGTGAATGTGTCAACCAATTGGTCAATTGACTTACTATGCTCAACACGAAATTCATCATTGTTCACAAGTTCTCTTATGAAGTGATATCTGGTATCAATGTGCTTGCTTTTCTAGTGAAAAACATGGTTCTTGGATAGAGCGATTGCTGAATTCTTGTCACAATAGACTATGGGTGGTCCTTCTTGTTTCTGTTGAATACCTTCTAAAACTCTACGTAACCAGACTGCTTGACATGTTGCTGATGTCGTTGCTACACACTCTCCTTCTGCTGATGAAAGTATCACAATGGGCTGCTTCTTGGATGCCCATGAAATCACCCCTGATCCAAGATGAAAAACATGACCGGAAGTGCTCTTCCTGTCATCCAAAATTCCTGCAAAATCACTGTCAGTGAAACTTGTCAAAACATCATACTCAATGCTTGAGTAAAAAATTCCATAGCTTGAAGTCCCTGTAACATATCGTAAGATCCCTTTTCCAACTTTCCAATGCGAGTCTTTGGGAGACTCCATGAACCTTGAAATCAAGCTGACAACAAACATAATATTAAGTCTCGTAGCTGTGAGATACATGAGACTTCCTACAAGTCTCTTAAACAATGTTGGATCTACATTGGGACTGCCTTCTTCTTTGCTCAACTTAGTACCTATTGCCACTGGTGTAGGTGTTGTTTTGCAATTAAGCATTCTGAATCACTTAAGAACTTCATTAGCATATTTATTTTGAGAGATAAATATACCTTTTTCTGATTGTTCTACTTCTAGGCCAAGAAAGAACCTCATCAATCCATGGTATGTCATCTTGAACTCTTTCTTCATAGCTGCCTTGAACTCATCTACTGAGAGGTCACCTATAAAAATAATATTATCAACATACAAACAAACTATTAAAATCTGTCCTTGTTGATTTATCTTTGTGTAAAGTGTTGGTTCGCTGCTGCTTCTGCTAAAACCATTTTTGATCAAATAAGAATCAATTCTGTTGTACCAAGCTCTTGGAGCTTGCTTGAGCCCATAGAGAGATTTCTTCAACTTGTAAACTTTCTCTTCATGTTCTTTTATTTCATACCCATGTGGCTGCTCCACATAAATTTCTTCTTCAAGAATGCCGACTTGACATCCATCTGATACACTTTCCATTTTTTTTTGTGCTGCAATTGCTAGGACTACTCTTACTGTATCCAATCTTTCCACTAGTGCAAAATTTTCTCCAAAATCAATTCTTGGTTGTTGCGAGAAACCCTTTGCTACTAACCTTGCCTTGTACCTATCAATCTCACCTTTTTAATTGAGTTTTGTTTTATAAACCCACTTCACACCAATGGGTTTCTTATTCTTTGGTAGGTCAACTAGATCCCATGTATCATTTCTCTCAATGGAATCTATCTCTTCATCCATAGCATTTACCCAATGCTCTTGTTTTACAGTCTCTTCATAAAACATAGGTTCACTAGCAATAAAAACATAATTGGTATTTGCATCCAATTCATCATAAATCTCTGTCAATCTTCTAGTCTTTTTATTACTGTGATCAGATTCATTACCTAATTGCGGACTTGATGCTTCACCTCGAACTGAGTTTCTAGGTGTTCTTTCTGGAGTATTTGCTACTGGTGAAGATGCTACTGAATCTTGTTGTCCAATCAGCTCCTCATATTCTCCATCTTCTAGTTGGGGTATTGCAGCTCCCACACCCTTGTCTATGGTTCCATTCCATGAATCTTCCTCCTTGAACAAAACATCTCTACTGAGGATAAACTTTTTAGTAATAGGGTTATACAGCTTGTAGGATTTAGTTTGTTCACCGTATCCAAGAAATATACATTTCTCATTCCTATCATCTAGCTTTTTTCTTAGCTGTTTAGGAACATGAGCATAAGCAACACAATCAAATATTCTAAAATGAGAAACATTACAACTCATACCTGACCATTCTTCCTCTGATACTCCGTTCTTCACAATTTTGGTGGGAGATCTGTTCATCACATGAATAGCACAAGCCACTGCGTCTCCCCAAAATTCATGGGACAAATTTCTTCCTTTCAACATGCTCCTTGCCATATTCATGATGGTTCTATTCTTTAGTTCTGCAATAACATTCTGCTGAGGTGTATATCTTGTAGTTTTTTGCCTCTTGATTCCATGATGTTTTCAGTAATCATGAAATTTCTTTAACTCATACTCTCCCCCTCTGTCTGATCTCAATACTTTGAGTTGATAACCACTTTGTTTTTGAACCAGAGCCCTAAATTCCTTGAACTTGCCAAAAGTTTTAGACTTCTGACGAAGGAAATACACCCAAGTTTTTCTACTGAAATCATCAATAAATGTAAGAAAATAATATCTTCCACCAATTGATTGAGTTTGCATTGGTCCAACTAGATCAGTATGAATAAGTTCTAAAGGTGCATGTGCCCTTCGTGACATACCTTTAGGAAAGCTATCCCTGTGTTGCTTTGCAATGATGCAACACTCACAACTGCTTTCTGGCTCCTTCATAGGGGGTAATCCCTTTACCATCTCTTTCTGCTGTAAAAACTTGAGACCACCAAAGTGAAGATGTCCATATCTAAAATGCCATAACCAATAATCATTCATGCAAATGGATTTTTGAGCAAAAGAGGTTACCTTGCTGTTGCAATTCATGACTAGTGGATACATCTTGTTCCTAGTCACTTGTATTTTGATGATCAATTGTCGATTTGGGGGTTTGTCATAAATTTCACAGTCTGATCCATCAAAGACAAGTCTGTATTTCTTTTCAGTGAGTTTCCCAATGCTAAACAGATTATGCTTCAATATTGGAGCATAATATACATCTATAATTGTCTTTTGTCAGCCTTGTTTGGTCAGAATGTTGACCACTCCTTTGCCAAGGACTGGAACTACCTCATCCATGTTGACTTTGACCTTTATCCTCACTGACTCATCTCGGTCTGCAATTAGAACTCTATCACCTGTCATATGGTTACTGCAACCACTATCTAAAAGCCAAAGCCCCTTTGGGATTTCGTGTGCAGCATGACATGTAAGAAATAACATATCATCTTTATCCTCAGAGGTATTAGTCACATTAGCATTATGATTTGCTTGATCAGCCTTTTTCTTTTTGCATTCATGAGCATAATGCCCAAATTTATTGCAATAATAACACTTATTATTAGATTTATCTAACTTTTTTTTGTCGCAATTCCCGCCTTCATGGTTATGATGGTGATCTTGATCTTCATTGCCATTACTACGACCACTTCTACCTCGTCCTCTTGATCCTCCTCTGCCTCTTCGTCTTCCTCTTCCTCTTGAGAACGAGACATGTGCTTTGAAAGCATTCTCCAGAGAGGATTCCTCATTCCTGTTGATTTTGGATTCGTATGAAAGTAGAGATCCGGTCAACTTGTCTATAGAGAGAATACTCAGATCCTTTGCTTCTTCAATCGCTGAAACTTTCGACTCAAATTTGTGGGGTAGGGATCTCAGAACCCTTTCAACCACCCTTTGATCTTCCATCTTTTCGCCATAGATATTAAGCTGATTAATAATACCCATGACTTTGGTCATGAAAGAATCTATTGAGTCTGATTCTTTCATCTTCAGATCTTCAAAATCTCTTCTCAGATTTTGAAGTGTAGCTGTCTGTACCTTACCAGCACCCTGATAACTGTTTGCCAAGGTATCCCATGATACTTTGGCATGAAATGACGTTGATATCTTTGGAAATACACTGTTAACCAAAGTGTTCATTATGAGATGCAGTGCCTTTGCATCCTTCTTCCTGTGCGCTTGCAGGACATCCTTTTCTACATTTGAAAGGGCTTGAAAAGATGCATCATCTGTAGGTTCGGAATAGCCATACACGACATATTCCCATGCATCTTCAAACCTGAGATAAACTGCCATCCTTGTGCCCTAGACATCATAGTCCTTTTTCCCTATAAGAGGAGAAATCTTAGATTGATTGTTGCTGCTAGAAGCCATAGACGCTACAGAGTCTTTCACTAGCTTTTTCAAAACAATCTCTCTTCCTCCTTTTTTTTTTTAATAAATAATTCTCCTTCTTAAACAAGATTTGAAAAATATATTCTTTGTAAAAATAAAAAATTATTACTCAAGGAATCTCGTAAAAGAAAATAACTGTGTGAAAGTAAAAAAATTACTCTCGTAAAAGAAAAAATCTCTTTCCTTCTTGCTCTTGCCCTAATTGATGCGGGTCTTAGTAAATTATTTCTTTTGGGCCTATATGATGGCCGCAATAATTTCCATTTTTTTACACTTTATCTCCCCAAACTACCGCGATTTGGCCTATATGGAGGCCGTGATAGTTCCCTAAAGTATTGCGCTCTGGCCTATATGGAGGCCGCGATAGTTTCAGAAATAAAAAATTGTGTAAAAAATCTTCAAAAATACTTACAAGTTCTTCAAAGCTACGGCTTTGGCTTCTCCGAAAATTTATGCTACTAATTTGATCTTCTCCTAAGCTCTGATACCAAACTGAAGGTTGGAGGCAGAAATAAACAAAAGATAATGTGGAATGAGCTATGGCTCTTCAATGTTTATTCATAAACAGAGATCAACTGATGTCATAGAAACAATAATGTAATGTGTATTTAAACACTTATGTAAAACCCTAAAATCTCTAACCTAGCTTTTGCATGCATGCAAAGCATGCTGTTGCATTTATTAACTGAACTTCAAGAATAGGAACTAATGTTAACTGAAGTAATTACTATTTCTAACATAGCCGCTGTAGGATTTATATACTGGGCCATTGCACTGAACTGTAAATTTCAGTAGCAAATATGAGGATAGGAGGGTCCTCGGCAGTGAAGCAACTGTGGTTGGTCCTGAGCAGAGTTTTGAAATCAAAATCAAATGCTGGGAAGGGAAAAGCAGCCCACGGGATGAAGGCCATGCTAGTCACTATCAGCCTCATTAAAAACAAGAAGATATTCGGTGCAATATCTCATAAGATGAATTCCCTGTTTGGAAATGAAGAGAGTCGAAGCCACAACATGGCATTAATGGCGGGCAATGATGATATACCTTGTGAAATACTTCAACTATGCGAGCAGGAAATGGATCCATCCCACGCACTTATTGAGTCAGAGACGCACTCTAATAACCCTAGAAATTCTATTTCAGTTATAGAGTGCCCGCGAATGTCTACATGTCGAGGACGAGAACGACATTTCGGCGGAGGATTACATTCAAAGCTTTCGCAACCAAATGGTTTTGCAGAAACAAAATTCTTTCCAACGATATCGAGAGATGTTAGACCGAAGCGTGTGAGCATGAAGAGTCTTGCATGGATATGGGGTGTTCAAAGTTGCAAAGAAGGATCAATGAAAAACTAATCACCCTATGGACTCAAACGAACATAGAGAACTTGAAGAGAGTCATTCAGGATCAATAGTAATTTGGCCTAGCTTGGTTGTTTATTGCAGATAGTCAGTAATATTAATTGTTCTGTTAATAATAATATTACTGATCATGGTTGATCATGCATGTTATGCACTGGCCATTTTTTAGATAAATCAGCATAGATTTACTTTAAAAGAGATTTATTAAGTGCCTAGAGGAGGGATTAAATCTCTCGAGGTGCAAACCTCTTTTTAGAGTGTAAATATTGATGAAACATTTTAATTTATCTAATTGATTTAGTTTTATTGTGTAAATATTGATGAAACCTTTTTGTTGTTGTGGAAATTAGGTTTATTATTTAAAATGTACAAAGAAACCTTTTAAACCAACCTTAGTGCCTTTCAAAATGAGATGAAGTTGTTAAGAGAAGTGTGCGTGCATTGAGAGATCATTTAAGCCAACCTTAGTGCCTTTTCAAAATGAGATGAAGTTGCAAAATAAACATTATAAAAGATTATGTCTACATTTTGAAAATGTATGTATACATTAATAACCCTTGCTTTTTCCCAAATCTATCATACAAACAGATTTAAAATAATGTGCACACATTATTATGAACATAAAAAAAATATAAATACATAAAAAAGCATCACCCTAGTTTTCAATAATTTTGTCTTAATGTATTGTCATTATATCAATTCTTAGCACTTTTTGGATTATGAGAAACATCTTGACAAGATCTACAACTTTACTGTTATGAATTTTTGACAATAATGCATATATATATATATATATATATATATATATATTTTTAATTTTCAAAAGAATAAAAATATAATTATTTTTTTAAAACATTAATATTTTGTATATTAATTTTTAGTATTCTTTGAATTATTGAAAATATTTTAGAAAAATAAAAAAAATTGTTATTATACATTTTAATGTTCTGATATACATATATTTCTTTTTTAAAATAAAATAAAAATAATCTCTTAACAAATAAGATATTGTAAATATCTTAATGTATTATATGACCATTTTATATTTAAAATTCACATTTAATAATGACATTACTCCCTTAAATATTCTTCTCAAAGACCTTTTATAGCATAATGAGGCTATGAACCACCATATAGTTTCTCAAAAGAGAATGTCTATGAACTTTAGACACTAAACAAAATTTCCACGGTTCATGAGGTTAGGAAAAAATCCATAAGCCACCGCATTAAAGGAGAATATTAGCCTCTAAGTGGGATAGGAGAATTATTAAGAGGTTTTGCACTTTAAAGTTGAGTTTCAAGATCTTGACCATGGTTGAAGGAGAAAATTAAAGCGCTTTGGACTTTAAAGAAGCTTCTTTGGGCTCTTGTTAAGTGATTGCATAGGCCATCTAATTTAAAGGGTGTATTTGATTTCTTATGGAAATATAGATATTTATACTTTAAACTAAATCTTTAAGTGATTGCATAGGCCATCTAATTTAAAGGGTGTATTTGATTTCTTATGGAAATATAGATATTTATACTTTAAACTAAAAAGATTTATGGGGATGGGTTTTGGGGATTTATTATTGTATAGAAAAAAATAAAGAGATTTATGCTTTAAACTAAGCTTGTAAATCTCACTCTAAATTAAGATGGGTGAGGAAGGAAAGAAAAGGTGAATTATTAAATAATTCTACTTTTTGAACACATAAATGAAAAAAATCACTTTTGTTTTTTAAGATTTATTTTATTAATTTATTTTATTATTAATGCATAGGAATATTGTGATAATTTTTTATTATAAAATGTATTGTAAAGAATTTATATACATTTTGAATGATTACACCTTTTTCTAGAAGAGGTTGAACCTTAGAATTATTGTAGGAATATTTTGGCATAGTCTCTTTATGATAGAAACATGATGATGTTTTTAGAATTATTGTAGGAATATTTTGGGATAGGTCTTTCTTGGATAGAAACATAATGATGTTTCTAAGCATATGAGAGGGATTAAATTATTTTTTTAATGTAATAGTAAATATTATGAAATGTTTTTCGATATAAATATATCTATATTACATTAATAGAATAATGATTATATTATTTTTATTTATTTTTAAATAATAATAATTATTTATATAAAATGTATTTTTTATATAATAAAATTATATATATTTAATTTTAAAGGAAAAACACAAAATGTAATCATTTCTTTTTTTCTGTAAAAAAAATTGTACTTTTTTTATTCAATACTTGAATAAAAAAGTACATTGCCAAAACTATTCATCATTGATCAAGATGAGTCTACTATTATTAGAGAAGGATAACAATCCGCCAACAAGAAGTGTTCTAGATCTACACAATATATCTTCAAAACATATAAAAAAACTCCTACATGAAGGAGATATCAAACATCTAGAAAACAGTCCACCAAAATGAAAAGAGCTAGGAAAAAACTACATCATAAAAATATTGAAAGAGCCACTATTTGTCACAGATGTATTCTCATGTTCTTCCCACCCGATGATGCTTTCCTCCTCAGATAGGGCTTCCTTTGAAAGAATGTCAGCATCCAAATTAGATTCCCTATAAATATGAGCAATGTTCACTGATGTGAAAGAGGAAAGGAGGGATTCTGTATGCATGCACCAGTTGTACAGAGCCACCAATTGCAAATTATATTTACCCAAGGCCCACTGAACTAAAAATTGTGAGTCCCCAAATATTTTAATAGAGTCAATACTAAAAATTGTTTCCACCTTGTATAAACATCATAAAGCCATCACTTCTGCCTTTGTATTTGTCCTAGACCACAATTCAATTTTATCTTGAAGAAGTGATCAGTGTTCAAATGGAGAAGTACACCTGCAACACACTTACCATCTTGAGCAGCCCCATCAAAATAACTAACAGCATTCGATTCCAAAGAGATATCTGTCAACAGATGCAATTTGTTACTATTGGTTTTTCTAACAAAATTTTCATTATAGAGACCAATAATCTTCCTGCAATTGTAATTTAAATGTATCTTCTTATCTTAAGAAATAAGAGCATTTCTAGCCTTCTAGACACTCTAAGATATAAAAGCAGGCAACGTTTTATGATCGGGGACTTCATTATACCATTTATAAAAATTTCATTAAAAGAAAAGAGACCCCATCTCTGAGAGATATTGAGTGAAATGCATATTAAAGACCATAACTATTTAGTATATTGACATGATACTAAAATATGCTCAACATACTCATCGTTTTCCATACAGAGAGCACAATCATTCAGACATACCAGACAGTTCTATTAAACTTTTAAGTTATTTAAATTTTCTTTATTATTTTTTTAAATTGGTAAAATTGTTATATATATATATATGAAATTTTTTTTAGAGGTTTATAAAATATATAATTTTAAATCCATATATATTAGGTGTTCTCTTAATATATATGAATATGAAATATATATCTCGGAGAAACACATTGGATACTTCTCCTCATTTTTTCAAACCACTTAAACTAAATCCAATTAACAATTACAAAACAACATATTTTGAAGGATAATTACTTATCATACTCATGGAGGAAATTTCATACATTTGATATTGCTTTGTACCTAAATATTTCCTCACTTATAATACCTCACATAGCTCGACCCACTAGGTAATGATACCTACTATGCTTTATATGATTTTACATGAGACCTTATATGGTCCATATTGCTTTGTACTTGGGTTTTCAAGTACCTTCCAAGCTTAATGACCACTATTGGACTTATGGAATTCAGGGAGGAGCTACTTAGAGCTATGAGGTGCTTGTAGAATAGTGACAAGAGGAGAGGACTCATAAGATTATATGGGGTATGGTAGGGTAATGAAAAATATTTACTATAGGTTGGAACAACACATAAAAACATATAAAAAAGCAAGGGAAATGCCTTACATAACCATAAAAGAGAAAGGTTCCACTACCAAAAACTAGCCCTTACAAATAAAAGGAAAAATATCCATGCTCTTACATATGGACAAGCTAATGCAACAGACAAAGATAAATCAAGGAGCATGGAGGGAAAAGGCCTTATGCCATCATGAACAAAGGAGGGAGCTCCACCAAAGACTTTTTTAAATGCAATGAATGTTAAAATGTGACAACAATTAAATTGAGAAAGTTGGATGGTTCACATAAATGTATCAGTTCATCTAATCATGGTAGTAACATTAATAAATAAATGGTAAAATTATTAAATATATGTAAACCTTAAAAGCAGGTATAATGTTGTAAGCCTACTGTGGGTGATTGTAAATCTCTATTATTAAGAAATAAGAATATCGATATCTTTCCTTGTGGATGTTTCTTGATATATTGTTGGGATTTTACCACTCAAATTTATTGTGTAGATGGTGTTGTCTTAGTCAATTATTTCAATAAATACTTCTATTTTATTTTAGTTATTTGAATTAATACTTTATTTACAAATTTAAACTTAATTACATTATTAATTTAAACTTATGTTAACATTTTCAACCACTCAATCACACTCTATATATGTTAACATTTTCAACCACTCAATCACACTCTATATATGTTAACATTTTCAACCACTCAATCGCACTCCAACTTGTATATAGTATGTATTGGTCCAAAGATATTAAAAGGAATAGTAATAAAAAAAGAATATTGATAGGTTTTGGTTTTGTGATGGTGTCTTTGAGGCTAGAATTCTTGAATTGAATCGATTACATCGAGGAAACAAATAAAAAGGAGATATATCATATGCCTAGCATACCCCCAAAGTGGGGGAAATGAAACGTCGAGAAGAATTTAAATATGTTGTAAAATGAGAGAAAGTTGTGGGTACGTATATAATATAATTTTATGTGTTTGAAAGCAAGTATAGCTAATTTATGATAGGGATAGTTGTACTAATAAGCAATAAATAGAAACCCATGTAATCGATGGCAACTAAAATGATTTGTGCATTAATTTGTCATACCCAAAAGTATACATATGTGAGTAAAACAATAAAGGGCTACGGAGTGATCAAGTTTGGATCTAAATATATTGGAAATCAACATTGGTATTTTCATTTGGTAGGGGAAGTGCAAAGATTTAGGGTTGTAATTTTAAGTGAAAGGACAGAGAATGAAGGCATGCCTCTTGTTTTTTGCAAAGTGAGACATATGAAGCATTCAACAATCCACTACATCCCAACTCATAATCTATTAATATTTTCATAGAATGAATCATAAATTTCACTCTGAGATGAGATTTAATTAATATTTTTGTACAATGAATCATCAAAATTCAAACTGAGTGAAGATTATATATATAAAAAATATGATAGTCGCTTGTTCAAACACAGGAAAATGGTTTGATAATATCAACACCATAGACTGGCAGCACCAATTTGTAAGTTGGCAGTGGAAGGTCGCTATATACCCACACTTTCATTTTTCATTTGTACTTTTTCGACCTTTTGATTCCCATCCCAAGCATAAAACTATAAATCGAGTATACAATTTGCATGGCCACTCCAAGTACACCATTTACTAGTCTTGATTGGACCCATAAATTGCAAGATAGCATTACTCATTGCCCCACACATAACAATATTTGTTTTCTAGTTGATGGTCATCATCTTGCTATGCATCTGAACCATTGGTGAAATCTGCGACAGATTGTGCAATAGGCATAGACAATTCCTGGAGCATGCATTTGTTATGATTTTTTGCAAGAATGTTCATTGCAAAGAGATGGATTGGTGTGTCAAATTTTGAATGCTCCTATACAAATCCAATATTTAGTAGTCATAAACCTTGAATTTTTTAATGTATATATACATGGTCTAAACAAAGTGGTTCAATTACGACAAATAAGTTTGTCCTCATCACTTTGCTTTGTATTTTTGTGTTACATTTAGTAGTCATAAATCTTGAATGTTTTAATGTATATATATTGTTAGATTTTCAAAATTTAATTCAAGATTATCTAGGATCTTATCTGAGAGAATAACAAGAACAACATTCAAATATAATAGAAAAGAGACACAAATTTTTCCTCAGGGACACCACAAAGGAGAAAACCCCACAACTTCCCCAGAGATAGAATGAGCAATAATACAATAAACCCCAAAAGTAGAAATGGTCTCCAGTAACTTCTCTCTCTTCACTTGTGAGAAATTTTCCTCCTACTCACTTATGCGAACTTGATGAGTGAGTGAATGATGAAATAGAGAGGAGCACCCTCTCTATTTATACTTTAACTTTCACTTGACCTTAACCCCAAATAGGTCGGCCCCTAAGTGTAACTGACTGGGACGGATTCTCTAGGAGAGTCTAATAACCCATGAAAGACTCAACTCTAGGGTCTAATTTCCCGTCATATAATGGAGGGTTAACCTCACTGACATGACTCAAGTACAATAATAACTCTCCCGATCGGAGGAATAAACATCTCCGTCGGAGGTACAATAATGAAATACAAATACAATATAAAATATACAAGTGAATATCTTCCGAAGTTACAATTACATTAACACTCCCTCTTAACTAGGAAGGTATTCTCTTGACACAGTCATTAGCACAAGTCTTCGTCACTGGATCATCATCAAAGCTGGATCATCATCGTCACTGTTGCTGCTATCTCGACCATCAATGTCCAATCTACTCGTCATAGGAAGTTCTACAGAGCCAGCCCATTTTCATGTTGGATGTAGGCCTAGCCTCCATGTAGATATTCATCATCTCTGCAAGCAAGCCATCAAGTAGGTACACCTCAGGACTTATTATATGCCACTGCAAAACTGGTAGGATCTCATAGGACTAATTATATGCCTCTGCAAAACTTGAAAGAGCATCCTAGGACTGATTATATGCCTCTGCAAAACCTGCAGGATCTCCCAGGACTGATTATATGCCACTACAAAACCTGAAGGAGCATCCCAGGACTGATTATATGCCTCTGCAAAACTTGTAGGATCTCCCAGGACTGATTATATGCCATTGCAAAACCTGAAGGAGCATCCCAGGACTGATTATATGCCTCTGCAAAACCTGCAGGATTTCCCAAGACTGATTATATGCCACTAAAAAACTTGAACGAGCATCCCAGGACTGATTATATTATGCCTATGCAAAACCTGCAAGATCTCCCAGGACTGATTATATGCCACTGCAAAACCTGAAGGAGCATCCCAGGATTGATTATATGCCTATGCAAAACCTGTGTACCCTATTATCTCCTCATCACATCCAAATCATATCAATGTCAACGGAGCATATCCCAGATACATGTCACACAACACTTACATCACCTGACATGGGAGAACAAATCTACCACTGCTATGGAAAGGCTCGAGCCCTTACATCTACACCATGGGAGGACACACCTACCACCACGTGAGAATGGCTCTTATGCATCTGCGTCTTTCGAACTCATCACTTCCCCCTTGAAGGAACCTCGATCTGGAATACACCAAGCTTCTCTCTGAAGTACTCGAACTTCACTTTAGCTAGAGGCTTGGTCAACACATCGGATATCTGCTCATCTGTTGCAACATATTGGAGCTTCACTACTCCTCTTTTCACCATATCCTTGATATAGTGATACTTGATCTCGATGTGCTTCGACTTGTCATGGAACACCGGGTTGTCAGACAACTTCACACAACTTTGGCTGTCGCAATTATACAAGTCACATCCAACTGGATATCAAACAAATCAGACAGTAGCTTTCTTATCCATACTATCTCACAACTAGCCGAATAAGATGCGACACACTCTTCTTCTGCTATACTTAGTGCCACGTAGGACTGATTCCTGCTAAACCAAGAGATCACACTTGATCCCATACTGAAGCAGAACCTTGAAGTGCTCTTCCTATCAATGGCACTGCCTTCCCAATCTGAATCAACATAACACTCTCGTTTAATCTTCTGATTCGCATCATACTTGAGCCCATAATCAACTGTACCCTTCAGGTACCTCAGAATATGCTTTGCAGCAATCAAGTGAACATGTCTCAAATCCGCCAGGAACTAGCTCAATGTGTTCACATCAAAGCAAATATCTGGTCTCATATTCGTCAGGTACATCAAGGATCCAATCATCTGACGATACATTGTGGCATCAACCGACTGTAATGAAGCATCACTCAATAGCTTCAGTTTCGATGCCATAGGTGTGGCCATAGCCTTGCAGTCCATCATCCCGAACCTCTTCAGGATCTCTATTGCATACTTCCCTGCCCAAGGAAGATTCCATCCGCACTCTGCCACACCTCCATGCCTAGAAAATAGTGCATCATACCCAAGTCCTTCATCTCGAACTCGACATCAAGCTTCCTCTTCGTGTCAGCAATCAACCCATCCTCACCTGTCACAAACATGTCATCTACATACAGTAGGAGTGTTGGCACGGGATAAGTCTGCAGGAAGTGTGGAAGCCAACAAGTGCAAAATGGTCAATCCGCGAAAGAAGAACCATTCGCGGAGTTCGCGGGAGCACAAGAATAGTTAAATTAGTTAGAATTGGTCATGTGGACCGTTTTGTAACCAAATAGAAGCATATAAATAGAGTAGGATTGCAAGCCTAGGGGCATCAAGTTGTAGAGGATTGATCCCATCTTTTGATATGTTTTGTATCCGTGACATGGTGTATTTAATATTTCTGCGAGGTTCATTCCGCAGGGTTTAATGAATGCATGAAGATGTTTGATTATGGTGTAATCTTTGTCTATATCTTTATGTGATGATGAATTTGAATGTTTGCTACCAGTTTAATATGGTGTAGAGTATCTTTGATGCGAATATGCCATGGGTTTAAGAATTATTGTTGATGCAAATAAGTAGATTGAATATGTTGTTCAAATAATTGTTATCTGTCAATATCTGTGAATGACTTAAATGTGTGAATGGTGAATTGATAATATGTTGCCGAAGTTATAATCTCTCGTTTCTACAAGGGTAATGTGTGTTGGAATCATATCCTCACATCCACTGCGAAAACTTGGTTCCTGCAGCCCCCTTATCCATCTCGGGTGAGACTGCACTTGCTCCGCAAGTGTTGATGGAAAGGGTTACATATTTCTGGGCCGGTGTGTAAGGAGTTTGGGTTGGTAGTTTGTTGACGACAGTGCGAAGTTAACTCCTGTTGATAGACACTGCGTCAACAAATGGTTCCATTTCCGAGACCTAGAGGAAAAAAAGAAGAGGATATGTTGTGGCATCCAACGAAATTAGAGATCTAAGAGTGGTTTGATAAGAAAGCAGAGGAACTCGCAGGAAGCGAGAAGCGAGACCCTAAACAGACAGTAACTAGTTGGCTGCAGAAATAATTTATTCAGATATCCACGAGATATTCTTCTGTGAATTCCCAGTATTGCTGCACGAGTGGCTAGCGCAATTGACGTTCCGAAAGAATCACTGCCAGAAGATTGAACCTGATTGTTGGACCCCAGAGTTAATCCGACGGCTGAAGCAAGTCGATAACAAGGTATCATGTGCTATTGATTTTTGGGTGGATATTATCCTTGAAGGATACGTGACTGAGTTCGCAGTAGACACTATAAAGTCGTATAGTGACGCTGAGAGGAAGGTTCTTGTCATTGTTAAAACTGTGGATTAAGATGCTTGTATACGAAAGGGAATATTGAGGATGTCTTCTGACGAGTAGAAAAATCAGTGTGTGGAGGTTGAGGGTATCGTGTGAATGCAGACCTGACAGAAAGATGTGGGGTAGATGGACATAAGCGACGACGAGTATCTAACGGAGGCTTCTGAAGAGTGTGGTACCTTGAGGAGTGGAGAAATATTCCGACATCCTGAGAAGAAGAGGACTCAGAGAGAGAGTCTCCTAAGAGGACGGGAATGGAGGACTGCGAAACAAGACCACAAGGGAGGAAGCGACCTTATTGCAAAGGAGACATTGACCAGGCTATCCTAGAAACAGGAGAAGGATAGATTGTAAGTTACAACATACCTTCAACCCCGCGCACTACTCAAAATTTTATAAATACAAACTACTCGTAGAGTTGCCCCACGTCCAGCGGTAAGAGTAGAATTTCAGTAAACATTAGTAGTAGAAACGTTAGGATGGAAGACGAGGTGAAGATGCCCACCTTTCAAGGGAATGGGATCGAGGATCCCGAACAGTAGTGGTTCATATGTGAAGTAGTCTGGACTATGAAACAGGTCCAGGACGATGCTATAAATATGGGACAAATAGCGATGACCCTTAAGGGTCGGGCGTTAGATTGGTTCATGAAGTTTACAAGGGTTCTGATGGGAACACCAGCCAAGACGCTGGCGCAGGTCAGAGCAACGAATATTGATGAATTTAAAATGCCAAAATCGGAGTCGCAGTATGTTATTGAGCTCAAGGAGATTAAGCAATTCCCAAATGAGCCGGTGTGGGAATTCGATCAACAGTACAAGACGTTGATAGAAAAAGTAAGCTTTCCAATAAATGAGCTGCAACACAAAGAGTGGTTCATCGTAGGACTGGTACCGCATATCCGTGGGCCACTGATGCAGCAAAAAGTAGCGACACGGGTGGAAGCATTAGAGATTGCGATGAAACTGGAGGCTTCACCAATCAGTGAAGCAGGGATAGGAATGTATAGAGTCCAAGCGCAATTGGACAATATAACACTTCAATTGGAGGATATCAAGAAGGAAAAGGAAACCCGTGGAGACATATGGTGCACCATGTGAAAAACTGAGGGACACCATAAGGACAATTTCCCAGAGTTCCATGAGTATTTGCAGTCGGGGGCACCAAACCCCCTTCGTAAAGGAGGCATGACGTGGTGTCCTATCTGTCAAACCAGAGGGCATCAACTAGAGGAATGTGTATATCTGCAAAAGATGGTGTCGAAGCCCACAAACTTGTACTGCAGGGCCTATGACCTACTGCAAGATCGGACAACTGACACATAATTTATGAAGAGTGAAGAGCCACCGGCGGTACAGCAGCAACCACAGTACAACCAACCACAGCCGCCGTACAACCAAATGAAGCAATACTATCAAGAGCAATACGAGAAGCCATAGTATGGGCACCCACAGTATCCGCCACCACCGTATGGCCAGCTGCAGTATGGGAAACCACATTATCAGCAACAACATTACGGGAAACCGCATTATCAACCATATGGGCCACCACATGGAGGTTTCAGGGGAGGATTCCATGGATGCCAAGGCACCGGTATGGGATGTGGAGGAGTTGCTGGAAGGGGAAGAGGGTCGATCATCTGTTACAATTGTGGACAGCAGGGGCACTACCAGAGGGATTGTCCAAACCCAGTGCCGCAATGTAGTTATTTCATTGTTGTCGATCACAGCGTAGATGACTAACCTCATCTCATTGTGAAATGGCAGACTAAGAATCCACCCTAGAAACAGAACGAAAATAATTAGAACGCACCATCAGTCGTGCAGATGATATCGACGGAGTCTAGAAGTAGTCCTACGATAGTTGGAATAGTGACACGAGGAGGAGCGGTGATAGTAGGCGACAGGTCACACACCAATGTTCGACCAACAAAAACAAAGTGGAAGCAGGTCACCTTTGACATGGAAGCTGAAAGGGACACCTTCTTGAGGGCACAGGAGGCATCTACCTCTTCAGGAAGAAATCTATGACATGCCACCGACGTTCAACTCGACGAAGTCGTGGAGGAAGGAAAACACTCTAAAGGCCTTCTTGGAAAGTTTCCTAGAGTTGGAAAAGGATCTCAACACACTGGAAGAAATATCTGGTCTACTGCATCGACGGGAAGGTACACGTCAGGACCAGAAGGTTAATCACATACATAAGAAGAAGATAGGAAGGGAGATGCAGATGTCGGCACAAATTGGAACATTTGATTTTGACTCCATCATTCTGGATTTGGGTTTGGATGTGAATATTTTGACCAAGCAGACATGGGAGACAATTGGGAAGCCGCGAATGACCTGGTCACTAGTACAGCTGTGACTGGCAAAACAGATTAAGGTCACTCCGCTTGGTCACATATGTCAACTCCTAGTCGAAGTTGAGGGGCTCACGACATATATTGATTTTGATGTCATTGAAATCATGGATGATACCAGTCCCTATACGGTACTACTAGGGATAGACTGGGCTATGGAAAACCAAGCGATTATCAATTTTAAGAAGAGGACAATGTCATTTGAAAATTGCGAGATAAGAGCCATTGCACCACTCGATCCTGCGGAAGGGTTGTGCTACACGGAACCAGCCAGAGACGAGTTTGCAGAAGGCTGGGACAGTTTGTATAACATATCTGAGGATTATATTAATCCCACCGTGGATGGAGAATTAGGATGGAACAATGCCAGTTCGGCATCATTAGATTCGGATGAGGCCCTTGAAAATTGGTAGAACCGGTTATATGAAGTATCCTTTAGAAGATGTGCACGGGTAACACAGTCACTGCGAAGGGTAGCTACGGAGGAATACATGTTATCTACATATGAGGGATTTCCCAACTTGAGTACGTTTCTCACAGATTTTGATTAAAACGTGGAAGAACCACAGCGTCTACTGGCCTTGGAGGAAGCCTTAAAGGCTACTCTTGCATGATGGTGGGCGGCGCACAAATCAAACATCACAAATTGGCCACTATGTCGACGCCTCATGGAGGTTCAATTCGGTGAAGCTGTGGGGTATGACCAAATGATATATGACGGACAAGGGGACCCGAAGGAGCATATAAATGCTTGTCAACACCAATGATGATCGAAAGCAAAGCAGGAATGGGTTCATTCTTTCGTACATATGTTGGATGAAGTGCTGCAAAGCTGGTATGTCGCAGCAGAACTGCGACACAGGATGACTTCTTGGGAACAGCTTACCATTGGCTTCAGCCAATCATTCTCTTTCTCAAATGAAAACCCCTTCATCCACACTGCGTTATAGGTGATCCGCGGAAAGACATTTGAGGCAGTACCAATAGGACAACCGATGACACTTCAATGGATTGCAACACCAGAAATGTTGATGGAGTGTTACAATGTCACCGGAGAGCCCGACGATGAGGATGATACCAGGGCTATATATGTGCCAGAATCAGAAGGTAATCACAGTTTTGAGGCACTAGAAATACCATCGGACAAATTTCAGCAACCATTGAAGATCAAGAAGGTGAACATTGGATCGGAGGAGAACCCAAAGTTCCGAAGCATTGGCGACTACTGGGATGATTCGACCATTGAGAAGATGACCTACTTGTTGCATGAGTTTCAGGACTTGTTTCCAACGAAATTTTCAGAGATGAAAAGAATCTCCAGTGACTTTGGGGAAATGAAGATCCCCCTGAAACCTGATGCGAAGCCAGTCAAGCAGTGGCCGTATCGATTGAATACAAGATACAAGGGACCACGTGCAAGCTGAAATTGAGAGAATGCTCGAGGCCGGTATTATAGAACCTGTGGAAGAATCAGAATGGATCAACCCAATGGTCGTCTAGGACAAGAAAACTGGCGAAGTACAAATATGCGTCGACTTGAGGAAGTTGAATGATGCCTGCCTACATGATCCGTTCTTGACCCAATTCACAGATGAGGTGCTCGAAGGAGTAGGAGGTCAAGAGATCTATTCATTTACGGATGGATTTTCTGGCTACCACCAGATCAAGATTGTGAAAGCGGATCGACACAATACTACATTCGTCATGGAGTGGGGATGCTTTTAGTACATGGTAATGTCATTTGGATTGAAGAATGATCCAACAATTTTTTCCAGATTAGTGGTGGCGGCGTTTAAAGACTATATTCATAAGTTTCTTACCGTCTATATGGATGACTAGACAGTATATGGATTAGTTAAGGATCATGTTGCAAACTTAAGATTAATGCTGGAGCAATGTTGAAAACACCAAATTTCCTTGAACCTTAAGAAGTGCATATTTTGTGCTCCATTTGGAATCTTGTTAGGACACATTGTCTGTAGAGAAGGAATATTGGTAGACCCGGTGAAGATTGCCATCATCGTTGACCTCCCACCACCACTGACAGTAAAACAACTACGAGCGACGTTGGGACACACGGGCTACTACAAGAAATTCATTAGGGGATATCCAGCCATTACGGCACCCATGAAGAAGTTATTAAAGAAGGATGCTAAGTTTGAATGGAACGAGGAATGCCAAAAAATCCTGGACATATTGAAAGCAAAGATGGTCGCAGCACCCATCCTTGCATTTCCGGATTGGAAAAAGGAATTCCATGTACACGTCGATGCATTGTCAGTCGCACTAGGTGTCATTTTGTCCCAACTAGGAATAGGCAACATCGACCACCTGATAGCCTTTGCAAGTAGGAAGATGTCTACTATGGAGAAGAAAAATATGACCACCGAGCGGGAAGGGTTGGCGATGGTCTATGCTTTTTTAATATCCCAAACTGATATTTTTTCTTTTTTTGTGTACTATGGCTGGCTAGTAGGCTTATGTCTCAACAAGATATGAAAGTAAGCCCTGATCTCTGCATGCATGTAGCTGCATGCAGATCTGTAACCCAATGAATACTGAAATGCTAGAAAGTAGGAGGAACTAATGCATGTACATACCAGTATATAGATCTGTTGATGATTAGGAAGATGATCCCCGCATGTGGGAATTGTGCCGGAGGAATAGGGAGAGAAGTCAATTTGTCCTCCAATAGATAAGTGTGCCCTCCTCCAAGCTCATAATTATCCTAAATAAATGGTAGATCCATGATGAAGCTCCGGATAATGTGCACTAGGGTTATAGTGCCCCTATGAAGATGATGGAAGTAGCATGCATAAACTTTGATGGCTCAAAGGCATAAAACGTGAAGATCTCCTCTAGAGGAATTTGCCCAAGGCATGAAAACGTCCTCAAAGAATGATAAGTGCTGATATATAGCTCGGAACACAAGATGAGAGACCCTTCTTCCAGGGGAAGGGTAATAGTGCTGCTCTAAGAAGGATAAGAGCTGCATGCAAAGAAATGGATCCCTATAGACTGCAATACGAATATGAGGCAATATGGACAATGCACCCATGCAAGGGAGAGCAAGCCCACAATATAGTATATGAAGAGAACTCTGCAGAATCTGAATGATGATAATACCTAATGATGAACAATGCTGAATGTGGATGATCCAACCTGATGATGAACTAGGGTAGATAGATTTTGCTGCCGAAATACACCAGTTAGTTGATCATGCACTCAACCCTAACTTAGCTCGATGAGCTCTCCAATTCGAATGCTCAAATCAATAATCATATAAGTGTGTTTCTCCATTCACTTTACCATTCTTTTAGAACACTCAAATGCAAGTGACCTAACTTTTGACCTAATTAGGTCACTTTACCTTCTAATTCGCAGTTGACTTGCATGCAGCTTCCTGGAGGCTCAATCAAGTGCATGCATCATGAAATAATGCTCGGATGTCATGCATGCAGGTGGCATTTGGCTCTGGTGGCCTCTGTCTATCTACTGGTGATATAATAATCACACTAAAGATCCTCTGAAGGTGTATATGGCATCAATCCTTAGTAATTTCCATTATAATAAAAAAGGGAACATTACAGTCCTCCCTTGCCAAGATTGCTTGTCCTCAAGCAATACCAACACAGTTCCATAATCAATTGAACTGAACCAACTAAATCCCAGGGTCCCAAATCATCCTAGGAGATATGTAGTACCTTCTACTAAGGTATGGTCCTGCAAGATACCATGATATGAAACCTCCTGAAAGTGATATTTGACTCTCGTCCTCATGCTAACTGTTGTATCATCCACTACTGCAATCTCGGGGTTCCCCACTACCCAGAAGAAGAGACCATCATGTAGTCATTGAGCCATTCTGATCATCATTAGCTATTTGTCATGCTCCATCAGCACCCACCTCTCCTGTAACTCCAAGTAGAAAGATATGTAAGAGCTGGCCACCTCCCTATGAACAATGTAGTGTATAGGAAACTAGGTGAAGTCTGCCATTCTGTCGTCATACTTGACCTCGAGTATCGACAAAGGAAATATGCTCTGATCACCGATAATGACTCTGGGATGCTCATGAACTCTAATAATCTACTCAATAGATAGCTCTATCACTCGTGTTGTCCCATACTCTGAGGAAATCACTCAAATCTGCAAGAATTCTGATAACAGGTGAGTCTCTGCACATATATACTCGGCCCTTTGCATCCTTGGTATACCTATGATGCAATCTAACAATAGGCTCCCCCATGGAAGCTCATGATATGTCGAAGGTTGTATTAATGCAAGTTCTGATGTACCCTATTGACCTGACATAAGATCTGTCTCGTATCTCCATGTACACCTATCTCAAGTATGTCTAAAAAAGGTGAAGTCATCTAAGTCCCCCACTGGTGATGTGAAGCACTTTCTACCCTGATCACTGGTTCGCCTAGTGCTAACACCAAAATACATCTGATTACCCTTGAAGAACCAAGCAATCATAAACTACACAAAATCCTCAGAAGACTGCTTTGTCATGCATCCCGCCCTAAGCAGCCTACCAATAAATACCTGAAAGCAAATGCTGGCCATCTCCTCCGTAGTGGCTCCATTGTCAATCTCAATCCTGAATACCAGGAAAGAAAGTCGGCCCTGCCATAAAGAAGTCTCAATCTCTCCCACTCTGTCATCCCATAAATATAGCGGACTGATCATCCTCACAACTCTGTCGATCACCCCTACCATATGAAACAATCCATTGTGTAGATGAATACCTGGATCCCACCACCAACTAAGGGGTTCACCAAACCCAACTCCAACGAACTGCTGCCGAATCATGCTGATAATCATCGAGGTCTCCCTGTAATCCTCTGGTAGATACCAAGTGCAAATAACTGACTCTGCTCCTACTAATGTAATCAGCTCCCACAAAACTGCATCTATACATCTGTTAACCCACTCACTGTCTATGTCCTCCAATAATCTATGGAGTCTAAGCCTCTCTCTAGAGGACAACTCCGTTCGCTGCAGTGCCTCATACTCATGCAGATACCAATAATAATCCACCAACGGCAAATATCGGATAGCCCTCATGATCCTCTCCCTAAGTGATGTCTTAGGGTCAGTACATGGGCAATATCTATAGGAGATGATGTCATTCCCTACTCTCTCAACTGCAAATCCTGTGAACCAGTCTAATCTCCCCCGTGTACTGAGTGTACCAATCCCATTGTCTAATTGAAGGATCACTATTGTGTCAAGATGCTATTCACCTCATCTAACTGTCTCAGGTGAAACTCCCAAGTCTGGTTGTGTAATAGCAATAAATAGCTATGCTCTTGCAGATGCTGCTGGGAAGTAACTAGTGTGTTGGTCAACCCCATGACCATGACCACAATCTCAAAACTAGGTCTAGAAGTAGGCCTGTGAGCATCATGCTCTCTAATCCTCATCAGATGATATCCCTGGCCAAGATAGGCTATCAAGGGTTCTCATACCCGATGAAGCGTGTCTTTCCCCTCATAAATCCTGGGGACTCTCGGTGCAAGGGCATGATTGTGCTCTCTGTCAGGTGGTCTCCCAGGAGGTAACACCCCAAAACTCCATGGGATCTCATTGTGTACCCCTATGCACTCCTCTAGACTGATGTATACTCATGTACTCTCCTGAGCCATTGAGTACCTTGTATGTGCTACTGTAGATAGTATTCCACTACTATCAATGAAGTCTGTGATCCAATGTATCTCTATATCTTCCAGACATCTGCCCATACAACCTCTGTATGTATAATCTTCCCTATTGGATGATCCACAGGGAATGTGCTCAACTATCTCTGTCATGGCTAAACCTCTCTCTAATAGAGATGGCTCATGATCCCCTACCTGATCCCAATTCTCCGTGTCAGATATCTCCTCAGTCAATTGAAGCTCTGAGTGCTCCTCATGCTGAATCATCACAAGCTGCTCTCCTGGTGTCAATGTCATGGCTAAATATATCTATAACAGAGATGGCTCATGATCCCCTGCCTGATCCAAACTATCTGTGTTGGATCTCTCCTTAGTCATCTACAACTCTAAGTGCTCCTCATGTTTTACAGCTGCCCTGTATCCTATGTGTGCTGCGGTATCCTCTTGTGCACTCACTCTACTAGTGTCACCAGAGCCCAGATCCCACACACCTGTGCTATACTGGAGTGTGTCTCCTATCAACACATCTACAACTACAACTAGAACCATGAATGGCTCCTCCACAGTAAGTGACTCGTAACCTCCATACTTCCCTGTATGTATAGAATCAACCATCCCCCAGTCATGTCTCTCCTCATGGATCTCGTCTATCATGGATGTCTCGACTCTTGCAGTAGATGATGAAGATTGTGTCCACTCCAACTCATCTACATGCATATATGATTCCTGAAGAACAATCTAAGTGTTGTTCAAGGAATCTCTAGTAACCATAGGCTCATAGGTGAGATCCTCTTCCCCGTCCTATATGGTCAAATCACTCCATATCATGTCCACGTCACAACTAGGTGCTAGCATACCTTGATCCTCACAAGGACCACTACTAAGGTGAGATGATGAGTCCTCGATGATGGATAATCTGATAACTGCATCATATGTACTATCCTCCTCATGTATTTCCAACTCCATATCAAATTTACTATCAACCTGTATATCATACTCATATGTTTGTCTGAAAGTCCTATTGTATGCTCTAGGTATGCTCTTACTTTTAAAGTGGCAAAAGTCAGTGAAGGTCATGGCTGATTGGAAGTCATCTCCCAATGCTCTGTATTCTCTCAAATAGGCACTCATGCATTCTTCTGGCTCTACCTGTACTAAAGGCACCGTGACTAAGCTCTCTAAGAATTGTGGTAGGGTAGGTCGGGGGGACCTATTGTGGATATGTGGGTGTCTTTGCAGATTGGTATGTACTTGTTCCCCCTTGCTGCTTGTGGATACCCTATCAATGTTGGGATACATCGGATTGTGTGGGGTGGGCTTTGAGTTATATGTGAGTTGTTGGGTGGTACTCAACATTTCTTTGTGTCCTGAAGTTAGTTCCTTCAGAGCAGAAATGAGGCTACTGAAAGCTGCTTTATTATTTTCTGCCATTGTTTCTTTTCCTTTACTCTTTTCAATCTGAAACTCTATAATCATTTACTGTTCTTAATTGTATGCTCCCCATAGCTGGCAAGGAAAATGCTCTGATACCAATGTAATATCCCAAACTGATATTTTTTCTTTTTTTGTGTACTATAGATGGCTAGTAGGCTTATGTCTCAACAGGATATGAAAGTAAACCATGATCTCTGCATGCATGCAGTTGCATGCAAATCTGTAACCCAAAGAATAATGAAATACTAGAAAGTAGGAGGAACTAATGCATGTACATACCAGTATATAGATTTGCTGATGACTAGGAAGATGATCCTCGCATGCAGGAATTGTGCCTGAGGAATAGGGAGAGAAGTCAAGTCGTCCTCCAATAGACAAGTGCGACCTCCTCCAAGCTCAAAATGCTCCTAAATAAATGGTAGATCCCTAATGAAGCTCCAGATAATGTGCACTAGGGTTATAGTGCCCCTCTTAAGATGATGGAAGCAGCATGCATAAACTTTGATGGCTCAAAGGCGTAAAACGTGAAGATATCCTCTTGAGGAATTCACCCAATGCATGCAAACGCCCTCCAAGAATGATAAGTGCTGATATATAGCTCAGAACTCAAGCTGAGAGACCCTTCTTCCAGGGGAAGGGTAATAGTGCTTCTCTGAGAAGGATGAGAGTTGCATGCAGAGAAATGGATCCCTATAGACTACAATATGAATATGAGGCTATATGGACAATGTGCCCATGCAAGGGAGAGCAAGCCCACAATATAGTATATAAAGAGAAATCTGCAGAATCTGAATGATGATAATACCTAATGATGAACAATGTTGAATCTGGATGATCCAACCTGATGATGAACTAGGGAAGATAGATTTCGCTGTCGAAATACACCAGTTAGCTAAGTATGCACTAAACCCTAACTTAGCTCGCTGAGCTCTCCAATTTGAATCCTCAAATCAATAATCATATAAGTGTGTTTCTCCATTCAGTTTACCATTCTTTTATAACACTCAACTGCAAATAACGTAACTTTTGACCTAATTAGGTCACTTTACCTTCTATTTCGTAGTTGACTTGCATGCAGGTTCCTAGAGGCTCAATCAGGTGCATGCATCATGAAATAATGCTCGGATGTCATGCATGTAGGTGGACTTTGGCTTTGGTGGACCTTGTCTATCTACTGGTGATCTAATAATCATACTAAAGATCCTCTGAAGGTGTATATGGCATCAATCCTCAGTAATTTCCACTATAATAAAAAAGGGAACATTATAGATTTGCAGAAATTACAGCACTACCTCTTAGGGGGCCACTTCAAGATGTTCACAGATCATTCCGTGTTGAAATACTTGGTGAACAAACTTGTGTTGGGGGGGAAGATTTGTCACTTGTTACTATTTCAGGAGTTTGAATTTGAGATTGTCGTAAAACTGGGATGATTGAATGCAGGACCTAATCAACTTTCACGGATAGAGTCAGGGGAAGAACCAAGGAACATCGATGACGGATTACAGGATGCTCAATTATTCAGCGTCGGCATGGTCAATAACCACTATGAGAAAATGATTCAATTTTTAGCAACAGGGAAGGCACCGGTTGAGTTCACTACCAATCAAAAGAAGCAACTAGTTTTCTTAGCTGCAGACTTCCAGTTAATTGCAGGGGAATTGTACAAAATGGGTCCATACGAGATTTTGCGATGATATGTCCGTCGACATGAACAGGAGAGGATTTTGTTGGAAGCTCATGACGGGATTGCTGGGGGACATTATGGCAGGCGAGCAACTTCTAGGAAGATCCTTCGAGCAAGGCTATAGTGGCCAACTTTGCATGGGGATGCTGCGGACTATGCCAAGAGCTGCGACGTATGTCAACGAACCGGGAAGCCCTCACGACGGGATGAAATGCCACTAGTACCACAACTGACGCTGTGGGCCTTCGACAAATGGGTGGTTGATTTCGTGGGACCCATCAACCCACCTGGAAAGAGAACAGGGTCACGCTACATCATCACTGCGACAGACTACCTGACGCGTTGGGCGGAAGCTGCACCAGTAAAAGATTGTTTCATTGTGACTGCAGCACGGTTCCTATTTGATAATGTGGTCACCAGGTTTGGGTGCCCAAAAGTGTTGTTGAGTGACTAAGGGACGCACTTCGTTAACCAAACGATTGCAGCAATGGTGGAATAATTTTAGATCCAGCACAGGAAGAGTACTCCTTACCACCCTCAGGAAAACGGGATAGTTGAGGCGTTTAATAAGGTCTTGGAGCATGCACTTACCAAGGTGTGTAATGCAAACTGCAACGACTGGGACTTAAAAATTCCGGCAGTCCTTTGGGTGTATCGCACCACATGCAAGCGATTGACTGGACAAACTCCATTTAAGCTCGTTTACGACCAGGAAGCAGTTATGCCAATGGAATACATTGTTCCAAGTTTGTGCATCGCAGCAGCGACAGGGATGAGCGACGATGGTGTAATGGAGGAATGATTGGCACAACTGATACAAATTGACGAACATCGATTCATTGCAGGGTTCCATAACAAAGTGGAGAAAGACAGACAGAAGGCATGGCACAACCGCCATGTCAAATCGAAGCACTTTCAGAACAGGGATATAATTCTGTTGTATGACAGTAAGTTTACGAAACACCCAGGTAAGTTGCAAATTCACTGCTTAGGACCATACATCATAACTCTTGTCACCGACGGAGGTGCGGTGCAGTTACAAATTTTGGATGGAGTACTGTTACCTAAATTAGTTAATGGGAATAGGCTGAAGCCCTATCACCATGATTCAACAAAGAACGGCTGAGCACCAGGGGTAAAAAAGAAAAATGGTCACGATGACAAATAGTGGAAGCATGCTAGATGCTTCGCATGATTGGCACGTGGAAATGGAAGCATGGCTAGTTGGGATGCGGTCAATGCTTCCCACGATTGGCACATGAGGAGTCAAGTCCAACCACGAGCATTGCGGATCAACCTCACAAGAAGACGACGAAACGTTACGATGACTGGATCAGAAGATTATGAGAAAGGATTTGTCAATGATTACAGAGTCAGGCGTCAAGGACACAATAGAAACGCATAAGAGTAGGTGCAGGAGGGTAGCTGAGCAAGGAAGTATCTATTAGTTGAGAGGAACCCATGCTGCAAGTTGGTCAGGAAGAGCGTTAAGTCAGGAATTCCAAGGAAGCTGTGGAAATTATCCATTTCATTTCATGCGGTAGCACCCCAGGGGCATTGAGGGCCAGAATGACGAGTGTGCATGAAATACCACAGAAGGAAGTGGTGTAGATACTTGGGAGGAACAGAGATGAGGTCTCAACTGAGATGTCTAAGTTCTTGGTGATAGTTAGAAGATTTGCGGTCCCTGTGACCACCAGAATGCCAAGGGTGATGCCCCCTTGGCCTTGATAGGAGGCAATCTAGGGTGTGAAACAGATGTGCTGGAGCAGTCGGCCTGTTCCCCACCGTGGCAACGTCGATGAATCTCTTCCCAGCCTGGAATGAGCATGGAGTAAGCCAGTAGATGCCAAAGAGGTAGATGATCAAGGTTTCTAGAGACTGGAGGATTAGTTTAAGAAGTGCATGATAGCGAACTAGAAATCAACGGGTGAAGTTGAGAAGTACACAACAGCGAGCTCCAGATGGAAAGAACAGTTTCAGAAGCAAAGCACAATGAAGAATGGGTACCAACCAGTAGTGTCCAGCTCAGGTGGCTCAGGGACAAGCCACAAGTTTGTGTTGGGGGCATGTTGGCATGGGATAAGTCCGCAGGAAGTGCGGAAGCCGACAGGTGCAAAAGGGTTAATCCACGAAAGAAGGACCATTCGTGGAGTTTGTGGGAGCGCAATAATAGTTAAATTAGTTAGAATTGGTCATGTGGACCATTTTGTAACCAAATAGAAGCATATAAATAGAGTAGGATTGTAAGCCTAAGGGCATCAAGTTGTAGAGGATTGATCCCATCTTTTGATCTGTTTTGTATCTGCGATATGGTGTATCGAATATTCGAATATTTCTGCAAGGTTCATTCCACAGGGTTTTATGAATGCATGAAGATGTTCGATTATGGTGTAATCTCTGTCTGTATCTTTATGTGATGATGAATGTGAATGTTTGCCACCAGTTTAATATGTTGTAGAGTATCTTTGATGCAAATATGCCATGGGTTTAATAATTACTGTTGATGCGAATAAGTATATTGAATATGTTGTTCGAATAATTGTTATTTGTCGATATCTGTGAATGACTTAAATGTGCGAATGGTGGATTGATAATATGCTGCGGAAGTTATAATATCTGGTTTCTACAAGGGTAATGTGTGTTGGAAGCATATCCTCAACTCCACTGCAGAAACTTGGTTCCTGCAACCCCCTTATCCATCTCGGGTGAGACTACACTTTCTCCGCAAGTTTTGCTGGAAAGGGTTACACGTTTCTGGGCCGGTGTGTAAGGGAGTTTGGGGTGGTATTTTGTTGATGACAGTGCAAAGTGAACCCCTGTCTATAGATGTTGCATCAACAAGGAGTATCACTGGGTTCCCTTCCTCAACCTTGTAGTAAAGGTTGGAATCCACTTTACTCTTGGTAAATCCCAAACTAGTCAGGAAGTGGGCTATCCTACCGTACCATGTCCTGGGTGCCTGTTTCAATCCATACAAGGATTTCTTCAATTTGCACACATGAGTCTCCTTGTCATGTGTCTCAAATACGAGTGGCTGCTCCACATAAAATTCCTCTTATACTACATCATCAAGAATGCTATCTTGACATCCATCTGGTGTACCTACCACTTCATTACTACAGCTAGAGAAAGTACTGATATGATGGAAGTGTATCTGGCTACAAGTGCAAATGTCTCCTCATATTCTATCCCTTCTTTATGGGAGAAGCCATGTGCCACAAATCTTGCCTTGTGTTTCTCTATGCTTCCATCTGCATCATGCTTGATCTTGTAGATCCACTTGAAAGTCACAACAGACTTCCCTACTGATCTCAGGACCACATCCCAGACATCATATTTCTTCATGATCGACTGGTACTCCTCGATCATGGTATCCTTCCATTCCTTCTTCTCAATTGCTTCCTCATAGTTGGAAGGTTCTTTGTCAATGATTTCACACAGCAGGGCTACATAGTTGGAGTATGGCCTCGGTCTCTTACTTTCTCTGTGCATTCCTTCTGGAGCACCATATCTCTTTGCATCCTGAATTACCTCTCGTACCCATGCTGGTTTCCTCTCGTGAGAGTTCTTCTCACGTGGTGGATTTACAGGTTCATGTGGGCCTTCCATCTCGTGTTCTTAACGATCTTCTGGATTTAATTCATTCATTGTTGTATCTCGGATCCGGGGTACTTCTGGTTCTTCAATGTCTTCAATAGGTAGCTTTCTAGATTTGTGATATGCTGAGTCTTTGTCGAATGTTACGTCCCTGTTGATGTCGATCTTCTTGAACCCTGGAAAATATATTCTGTAAGCCTTCTAGCTTTCACTATATCCCATGAATATGCCCTTCTTTCCAGAAGGATCTAATTTCTTCCTTTTCTCCTTTGAGATATGTATGTATACTGGGCAGCCAAATATTCTGAGATGGTTGACTTCTGGTTTCTCGCCATAGAAATCTTCTTTTGGTGTCTTGTTTCCAGGTACTCTATGTGGAGTACAATTCTACACATACACGGCTGTCCTCACAGCTTCTACCAATAGATACATAGGAAGATCCTGGTCATGAAGCATTGCCCTTGCTACTTCCATAACTGTTCTATTCTTCCTTTCTGCAACTCCATTCTGCTACAGATTATATGGAGTAGTCAACTCCCTCTTAATCCCTGACTCTCTGCATAATTTCTTGAAGTCTTCTGATGTAAACTCTCCGCCATTGTCTGATCAAAAGGTCTTGATTTTCTTCTCTATGTGGTTCTCGATCAAGGATTTGAATTCCTTGAACTTGTTGAATACTTCATCTTTACTCTTCAAGAAATATATCCATGTCTTCCTAGAAAAATCATCAATGAAAGAAAAATAATATACATACCCACTCAATGAACTGGATGACATTGGACCGCATACATCTGAGTGGATGATTTCCAAGATTCCTTTTTCCTTGCTATCGCTACTTGGAAATGTCTTCTTCATGTTCTTTCCTTTCACACACCATTTTCAAACTCCTTCATGCTTTGCCTAGATTTACGGAAGACCTTCAACTGCTCTTCTTGCAATAGGTAGTGCCCTATAGTGCACATGTGCAAGCCTTCTATGCCATAGTTCCCTTGGCTCCATGGAGTCATGGGCCAAGGCTTGTTCAGGTTGTCCCTTCAATTTGTTTAAACCTCCTTCTTGCTCTCCAATCACCACAACATCATCTATGGTCTTTCCCTTTGGCCACATAATAAATTGGCCATCTACAAATGAAACCCTCATACCTTTAGCATCTAAAGCTGATATGAAGAGAATATTTTTCTTTAGTCCTGGTACAAATAAGACATCTTTCATCTTCATAGACTTTCCAGAGTCTAGCTTATAATATGCTTCACCACTTCCTTTTATGGGATACAAGTAGTCATCCCCAAGTTTCACCTTGTGGGGTGACTCATGTTCATATAGGTTCATAAAGGATCCTTGAATCCTATCATATGTTTGGAAGCCCCACTATCTATAATCCAATCATTGCTTCTATGTGTGACAGTGCCTGTGAGAGCTGAAATCAGAACATATTCTTCATCAATTGAAGAATATTCACTGCCTTCTCTGGTTCTCTTCCTCGGAGGTTCATCATCTTCTACAGTGTGAGCATGATGTCTTTTCTTGTTGTTGTTCTTCTTGTGGGAGCTACCTTTGTTCCTGGGACAATCTCTGGAGTAGTGTCCCTTCTCATCACAAGTAAAGCATCGAATGTGAGACAGATCTCTCTTGGTTCTTCCAAGGTTCTCCCTCTTACTCTGGTGATGGTGTTTACCCTTCTTGTGATGAGTATGATCCCTCTTGTTGTTGTTCTTCCTGGTGTGTGTCGTGAGATCCTGGTCTTCATTACTCATCTTTTCTTCTTGAGCTACAATTCGAGCTTCTTCTTGTGGGCATTCCTCCCACAGTCTACAGAATGTGATCAATTTGTTTCTAGCACAAATTCCTTGAATGAAGGAATCCCATGACCTAGGGAGACCATTCAAGGTGGTCATCACTATTTCTCCATTCTCTACATTTTCTTCCATGGCCTCAAGTTGTTCCTTGATTTGAGAAACCCTTGTGAAGTAAGACTGGATGGTTTCTGCATTTGGTATCTTCACATTCTTCAACTAGTTCCGCAATGTCATCTTCCGATTTATATTCTTCCCTTCAAATAGCTTGGTTAAGGAATCAAACATCTCCTTGGGTTTCTTTAGAGATGACACATGTGGTATGATATGGTCCTTGATAGAATATGCAATGATCCTCTTGGCCTTAACCAAGTTCTTCTTATGTAAGGCCTTAGCCTCATCTCCCTCTGGAACTGGAACCTCTTCATTTATGTAGGTGTCCAATTCATTCTCTTCAAGAACAAGCCCAATCCTATACTTCCATGCTTGGAAGTTATCATCCCCTTTAAGCTTATCCTCAATCTTGGTGTGGTGAGACATCTTTAATGAGTACTTCAAATGGAAATAAAAAATATTTAGGTCTTACAACTTGACTTGCTGAAATTGGATCTGGAGTTGGCTAGGGTTTAATAGAGAAACCCTAAAAATTCAAACTTGGTATTTTAAAATTATGTCTAGATAGAAAGATGCGCTTGACTGAGGTGAGTAGGCTGGCACACTTGGATTTTGAAAATTCCAAAAATTGACTTGCGAATTTCAGATTTGTCATTTCTGGTCTTTTCTGGTTTTTTGGTCCAGAGTCAAACTAGGGTTTGACTTTTCCCAGGGTTCTACCCACTCAAAAAATTCGATCCTGGTCTCTAAATTTTGATTTTGAGGAGGAGAACAATCTTATGATGAAAGCACTCCAAAATTCCACTTCTGTGAAAACCCCTAATTTCCCGCAGTAGTAACAGGCTAAACATTGAAAATGCTCGAAATCAATTTATGTTTCGATAGAAAGATGCGCCTTCCTTAGGTGAGTTATCCTAGCCTCCTTTTTGTTGATGATCTGTGGAGAGAAACCCAAAAATTAAGAAGCCCTACCTTCTATAGTTGCACAGTGTCTTCTTCTCAGGTTAGCTCTGATACCATGTTAGATTTTCAGAATTTAATTCATGATTATCTAGGATCTTATCTAAGAGAATAACAAGCACAACATTCAAACATAATAGAAAAGAGACACAAAGTTTTTCCTGGGGGAAACCATAAAGGAGAAAACCCTGCAACTTCCTCAGAGATAGAATGAGCAATAGTACAATAAACCCCAAAAGTAGAAATGGTCTCCAACAGCTTCTCTCTCTTCACTTGTGCGAACTTGATCAGTGAGTGAATGATGAAATAGAGAGGATCACCCTCTCTATTTATACTTTAACTTTCACTTGACTTGAACCCCAAACAGGTCGGCCCCTAAGTGTAACTGGCTGGGCCGACTTCTCTAGGAGAGTCTAATAACCCATGAAAGACTCAACTCTGGGGTCTAATGCCCCGTCATACAATGGAGGGTTAACCTCACTGACTTTAAATGACTCAAGTACAATAATAACTCTCCCGACCAGAGGAATAAACATCTCCGTCGAAGGTACAATAATGAAATACAAATACAATATAAAATATACAAGTGAATATCTTCCGAAGTTACAATTACATTAACATATACGTGGTCTAAAACAAAGTGGTTCAATTAGGACAAATAAGTTTGTCCTCATCACTTTGCATTGAATTTTTGTGTTACATTTAAGTGGATTGTAATTGAAATTTCAAATTTATTTATTTACTACAAATGTAAATCTTTAATAAAGAATCCATGCGGTTAATAAATTTATTTTTGTGTTCCCACCAAATTCCTTACTTGGACTATGATAACATGCTAGAAAAATATTTATGATATACACTGAGTCATATAACATAGGAAAAACAAATGAGAAAAGAGAATTTAAATACTAAATTGAATTATTTTTTAGTAAATTTTAATACTGTTCAGTTTCCCTCTTCCAGTTACATCTTTCATAAATCAAATGCAAACAGGAATGAGAGAAAAAAGAATATAAATACTGAATTGAATTATATTTTAGTAAATTTATAGTTATACTATTCGCTTTTCCTCTTCCAATTACATATTTAATCAATTTCAAAAAAAAAATTAGAGAATCATTTGTTTAAATTCTTTTTCTATTTTTTAATGCAACGATCCTTTGTATTTTTCAACTTATCTTCTCTCTCGATCCTAGGTGTTCATTCACTCGACCTGCCCTTTACTTGTGGGGAGGATTTTTCATGACCACTTTTGGGATAAAGTATAAATTGGATTTCCTATGGAATAAGATCTTGTTACTGGAATTTTGCATGCATCTACCTGCAGTAAAAACTTCCTAATTTCACTTCCAACATCCCCATATTTGACAATTTCCTCATTTCACTTCCAACATCCCCCTATTTGACATTCATGTTGATACTACTACTAATTCCATTTTTTATACTTCTGGTAACTCCAAACTCAAATAAAAGTCCACTTACTCCATATTTCACAAGCTATCAGCTACCACCACATGTACATAGGCGCTTAAGCACTCTAACATAAATATTGAATATCAAGTACACACTCTATTACTTTTTAATAATGTCCAAAATTCTAACACAAGCATATTGTTCATAGTGCCAAATACATGTCTCAAGGTCCATCCTTGTGCAGTCCAAAGTTCTCTTAGTGGCAGTTATCCAAAACTTGTCCTTTCTGATCATTCAGCTCCAAAAATTCGATTTCCACAAACAAAAGATCAATATATTTCCAATTATTGACTACAAACATTTTGAGATTCTGAGTATATCAAAAGATTGTCCATTTCAAAAGACGATGTTGTCCACTCATTGTATCCATAGTTTTTGCCTTCCTTATCATACTCAAGCTATAAGAAAATAATCAACACCATAGATTTTCTTGAATTGACTAATCTAGCACAATTCAAATAAATTGACTACGATCTAATTAAACAAGGACTAATATTTAGTCAAATAATGTCACAATGCTCGAGGAAGTCATATACATGTGGAAAAAAACAATGATGATTGTTTTTTAAGAAGAGTTGACAGAACAAGAACATCTCAAGAATCAAACTTTGAAATTAATTATTCAATAAGCTTAGCTTGTGGAAAGGGAGGTGCAGAGTAAACAACACACACATCACGCATAATAAATCTAATTTGTTCATGCGGTGGTTATAGTCGAAGGAAGGCAAAGCTGGCATAGGATGTCTAAAGGCTAGATTGACACTATATTGTGGCATGTGTGGAATAAATAGAGGATGGCCCTATAAAGGTGGTGGTGGTGAATGCCATTTGCATGATGTTACATGCATACAAATTTATTTGATGATTAGTTCAAAAACATGAAATCAACCAAAACAAGAACATATTTCATATTAAAACCAAATTTAAATAGACACGTGATACCTGGAATTGGGGTGATCTGTCTATCTGAGGTGGAGATGGTTGTTCAATTTCCTTAGTGAAAACTTGTAGAAACACAACAATTCGTACTCAATGTTAAATTTTGACATAGATATGAATTTGATAGCAGTAACAGTCTTTTTTCTAACTTTTAGCAGACTTAAAACATTACAAATCTGAGATTTATAGCAGCGATAACTGAGTAGTTGATAATCAACAGTAAAGTAAGATCAACCATCCACAAGAGACACAAAAATTTACCCTGGGGAAAACCTTTCAAGGTAGAAAAACCCCAACAAGAATAATCTTCTTTAAATATGAGATCACTGATTTTTTACATAAGCATATATAGAGTAGAATTTTTACATCAAGGATCTACTTGCCTCTAGGGCACACATGCCAAGAGAACCTGCTTGCAAATGATGAAGACAACCTTGAACAATTATGACTGCTTGTTGATGAATGTAACTTTAGAAGATATTCTTATTTGTATTATTTGTATCATTTGTATTGTACACCCTATGGGGATTATTATTGATGTAATTGATCATGTAAAATTCATTGAAAGAGTCAATGTAAACCCTAACTGTCAGGTCGACTTGGAAAGATCTAGAAAATAATATTCTATTGTGAATTAGACAAGTCGTCCTAGTTTGGAGAGTTAAATCAGCCATGTTTGGTAAACAGGTCAAGTCAGCTAATTAGTATAAATGAGGAGTTCAACCTCCTCATTTGGTCACCTCACTCACTCATCAAGTTCGTATGAGTAGGAGAGATAGAGTCAAGTGAATAGTTATTTTTGGAGTCTTCTTGTTTTGGGTCATTGCACGAGGAATACTATTGTACATTCTAATGAATCTATATAGAAGAAGTTTGCTGGGTTTTTCTACCCCGAGAGGGTTTTCCCAGTATAAATTATTGTGTACCATTGTCTATGATGTGCTTGTTTATATTTCAGTGATCCTTAATGTTATTGCACTTAAAAATATAACATGGTTTCAGAGTAGGCCTGAAAGAGAACATTGTGTAGCTGCTGCAACTACAAAAACTAGGGTTTCTATTTCTAGAAGAGTTCTTCATAGATCAACTGAAAAAGAGGGTCCAAGCAAATCGCCTCACTAGGGTGCATCTTTCTATCGAAGAAAAATTTCAATATGAGAAGTTTCATTTTTGGGCCCACCACTACAACTCGAGAAACTAGGGCATCAAGTTTTTGGAGGATCTATCCACAGAATCAGAGAAAAAGTACCATTACTTAGCTTACCTTGGGGAGGCACATCTTTTCCTCCTCTCATATTTTCAAGATCTAGAAGTTGAGAAATTAGGGTTTTTCTAACAAACCCTAGGACCTCCTAAAGCCATATCACAAAAATAAACTTTTGATTGGAGCATCTCGTTTGATAAGTTATACTCTCTCTATTTCCATTTGAGGTTATCATTTATCAAGTTTATCAAGATGACAAATCATACTGTTATCTCTAAAAGATGCACCTTGACTGCATAAGGAGCATGGCTAGTGAAATCTTAATAATATGTAAGGGATAACTAGGAATGAAAGTTTATAAAAAAGTAGACATTTAAGAGATCAAGCTAGGTTTAAATATTGAACAGCAGGGAATGTATCAGTAGAGAATGGACATTAATAAGACATAGCTATGAGCATAACTTTGTGAAAGACATGAATCAGGTTCTGCATCAAGTATGAAAGATAATTGCATACTAATCAAGAGAATCTTGGCATGGATTAGTAAGACCACACACAAGACAAAATAATGATAGTACGTAATTCAGTTATTAAAGCAAAACAGGCTCATATGGTCACAATGATTCCAAAATAGCTATTTTATATTAAGAAAAACAGAGTGTATGTGCATACACATCCCTGCCTCAGCCCTCGGCTGGAACTCTCTTCCTATGCCCTTACAAACAATCCATTTTATGTTACATCAATGAACTACCACTAGTTCGAAGAAACAAAATCCATCTAAAAATAAAAAAACAATCTGGAACTATCTACCATAAATCTGGAACCATCGATATCCTTAGCTTAATTTGGACAATTGTTGGTCTCGAAATTTAAATTTGATTTGGATGTGGTAATATTCTTCCATCAAATTCTTTAATTGCTGCTGAAATGTTTTGAATGCCAATCCTCCATTGAATTTGGGGTTTGATCCTTGACTGCCACATAATACCATGTCACTTGTCATCTGTCATAACTGTAATTGACCATTTAATGTTGATTCCATGCCTAAAGATCTGGACTTGATCCTCAAATGTTTCCTTCAAATCTGAGATGGACCTCTTGAAATCCTGTAGCTGCCAGGTACTCGATCTATGACTCAAATTATACTCTTCCATTTGTCTCTCTTTTTTCTAATGCCTCTTTTAACCAATTCTTCATTGATAAACGTGTAGATGCATCAGCAAACCTTGTGACTCTGCTATTTCTGTCACTCAGGTATCGACCTCTATATAGAAACTAGATTTGGCTCGTATCTCAACAGCTGAGCATTTATCAAGGTGGTCCACTTCCTGGCTGTCAAATTTACATTTGCACTTCGATGATTTTCCTGATCCAAGGAGAGAATCTCACTCTGACAAAAATTTAGTAGACAAGTCGATCTCATACAAGACTCCAGGATTTGTACATGACTCTACCCATGGCATTGATATGTATGCTGGATACCCTAAGTTGGCATCTATGCAAATGTATTCAACAATTTGCAAAGGGTTGCATCTAACACATGGAACATTTGTTTGCTGGCATTTAAAGCTTTTTCTCCTCGACACCTATGCACAATTTCTAGGCAATAATTCTCTGCCTCGAACATTTCTTCTTGCCATTTGGTTCTTAGTGCTGACATCTAAATGCGTATGCGCACTCATTTATGGCAATGATTTTGACATATGGGAATTTCATATCTATGCAAAGGTTGTTAGCACCTAGCCTTTCTCAAATCCCTCAAAAACTACTTATACTCAATTTTGTAACCGGCCATAGAAGCACAAAATGAAGTAGAGTCATTGATCTCACACCTGTGTTTGAATATAGTCCCCAAGATAAGAATTTAGAGGTACATTTGAAAACATGGGTTTAAACTCAGGTTCTTGGTGCACTCCATAAGTTGGACTTAGGATCAAGCATGGGAATTCAATTTAAATTAACGTAGTAGAAATTTATTCCACATACAAACATTTTCAAAAATTTCTTGACACAACGTGCATTATCAATGGTTTCGTGGGCTCATCCTTCGCAGGCTTTGGCACTTGGTGACTCGAGCGCTCTTTAAAACTTCTTCACTGTGTGCTTGGAATTCTTCTTTTACATACATGTTGCCATAACATAAACAATTTAATTGGGGCAGGCATGGTGACAACACATACCAAGCTTGAGGATAAGCTTGAAGGGGATGAGAAATTCTGAGCATGGAAGTATAAGGTGATGCTCATCCTAGAAGAGCATGAATTGGACAAGTATGTCACATAATTATTTGTGGAGCCAGAGGGAGATGAGTATAAAGAAAAGCATAATAGGAATCTAATAAAAGCTAAGAGGATCATAGCTGACTCCATCAAGTATCACTTAATCCCACACATCTCTTCTTTGAAGACTCTGAAAGAGATGTTTGATGCATTGAAGGGACTATTTGAAGGAACCATCATCAATAGGAAGATGACCTTGAGGACTCAACTCAAGGCTGTGAAGATGCAAAACAATGAAAGTATCTAGTCTTACTTCATAAGGGTCTCCAACATCAAAGATCAGTTAAGTGCCATTGGAGACGAAGTTGAAAATGCAGAACTAGTGATGACTACCCTAAATGGTCTTCCAAGATCATGGGAGTCATCTAGTCAAGGAATATGTTCCAGGAAGAAGCTTATCTTGTTCAGTGCACTCTTAGAATCTTGCACCCAAGAAGAAGCAAGGATTGTTTCCAAAGAAGAAAAGTTAGGAGATGAATATAATCAAGCCATGGCAGGTCATGCCAAGAGAGGCAAGAAAGAAGATCAACATCACAAGAAATCACATAAGGGTAGAAAACCTACTAAAGACTATTCAAGTTTCATATGCTATCACTATGATGAGATGAGAAACAAGAAGAAAGGAAACAAGAAAAGACATCATGCTCATGCTATAGAGGATGATGAACCAACTAGGAAGAATGCAAAAGAGGATTCTTCAAGTGATGAAGAATATGTTATGATTTCAACACTCATAGGTACAGTCACACTTGGTAACAATGATTGGCTTGTTGATAGTGGTGCTTCTAAGCACATGATAGGTTTCAATAATGCTCTCAACAACCTAATAGAAATGGACTCACCTCACAAGGTGAAACTAGGAGATGACTATCAATATCCCATCAAAGGGGTAGGAAAGGCTTATTGCAAGCTTGAATTTGGTAAGCCTATCAAAATGAAGGATGTTCTATATGTGCCTGGACTGAAGAAGAATTTACTTTCCATCTCATCACTAGATGAGAAAGGATTCAAAGTAGAATTTGTGGATGGCCAAGTACTTATGTGTCACAAAGGTAAAACCTTTGATGATGCGGTAGTAGTTGAAGTGCAAGAGGGAGGATTATACAAGCTCAAGGGACAACCAGAACAAGCCTTGGTTCATGAAACTATGGAACCAAGTGAATTATGGCACATGATATTTTCTCACATCAACTACAAGGCATTACCAACCGTGAGCAAGATGGTGAATGGGATACCCGAGATCCAAACTAAGCATGAAGGCATATGTAAAGGATGTGCAAAAGGGAAGAATGTAAAGAATCCATTTCCAAGAAGTGACAACAAATCCAAAGAGATTTTGGAGCTCATACATTCAGATGTTTGTGGGCCTATCTCTTCCAACTCATTAAGCGGGTATGCCTACTATTTTTCTTTTATTGATGATTATTATCTTTAAACATGGATCAATTTCTTAAAATCCAAAGATGAAGTATTTAGAAAGTTCAAGGAATTCAAAGCCCTTGTAGAAAATCAAATTGAAAGGAAAATAAAAAATCAAGATAATATAATGGAGGTGAATTTACCTAAGGAGATTTCAAAATTTATGTAAAGACTCGGGGATTAAGAGGGAGATGAGAACTACCTATAATCCACAATAGAATGGGACTGCAAAAAGGAAGAATAGAACAATAATGGAAGCTGTGAAGGTCATGATCCATGATTAGGACCTTCCAATGCACTTATGGGTTAAAGCAGTAAGAACAACAGTATATGTTCAAAATAGAACTCCCCACCGTGTACTTGAAAAGAAGACACATGAAGAAGTGTTTTTAGGAGAGAAGCCAGAATTCAGCCACTTTAAAATATTTGGCTTTCTTGTATACATACATGTTCCGAAAGAGAAAAGGGCCAAGTTGGAACCTTCAGGAAAGAAGGGCATCTTCATCGATTATAGTGATTCATCAAAGGCATACATAATATATATACCAGGCTTCAAGAAGATCGAGACTAGAAGAGATGTAACCTTTGATGAAGATACAACCTTCATCAGATCAAGACAGATTCACTTCGATGAAGTACATGAAGAAGAACCTGAGACTCCTAGAGTTCATGATACAATGATGGAAGAACATATTCTAGAAGAAACTGAAGATCATGATATGACTGAGCCATAGAAAAATGTATATTCACCGAAACAAGTGAACACACACAAGAGAAAACTAGCTTGGGAACAAGATCTTATTCAAGAAGCGAAGAGGTATGGTGCCCCAGAAGGGACTTCTAGAGAAATCAATAGACCTAGACCATACTCCAACTATGTGGCATTGTTGTGTGACATCATTGATGCTGAACCTTCCAGTTATGAAGAGGAATCTAAAAACAACGTATGGAAGGATTTTATGATCGAGGAGTATCAGTCGATCATGAAGAATGATGTCTAGGAGGTGGTTTTGAGACTAGAAGGGAACTTAGTAGTATCTTTCAATTGGATCTACAACATCAAGCATACAACAGGCATAAGTGTCAAGAAATACAAGGCAAGATTTGTGGCTCAAGGTTTCTCCTAGAAAGAAGGCATAGATTATGAGGAGACATTTTATCCCATGGGTAGATACACTTCGATAAGATCTATACTTGCTAAATCCAAAGTGATGAAATGGAAGGTACATCAGATGGATGTGAATACTACCTTCTTGAATGGCGTAGTAGAGGAGGAAGTGTATGTGGAACAACCACTAGGTTTTGAGACACATGACAAGCAGACTCATGTGTGCAGATTAAAGAAGGCCTTGTATGGTTTGAAACATGCACCCAGGACATGGTATGATAGGATTGATGGGTTTTTGACGAGCTTGGGATTTACCAAGAGTAAAGCGGATTCCAACCTTTACTACAAGGTTGAAGAAGGAAATCATGTGATTCTATTGTTATATGTAGAAGACTTGTTTCTGGTAGGTGATGAGGAGCTCATAGCATAAACGAAGAGGAAAATTGCCACAAAGTTTGAGATGAAAGACTTGGGTATGATGCATTACTTCTTAGGTCTTTAGGTGTGGCAGAATCCAGAGGAACTTTTCCTGATTCAAGGAAAGTATGCGGTAGAGATCCTGAAGAGATTCGATGGATTGTAAGGCCATGGCCACACCTATGGCTGATTGAATATGAAGTTTTTGAGTGAAACTTCTTCAGAACTGGTGGATGCCATGGTATATAGGCAGATGATTGGTTCGTTGATGTACTTGACGAACATGAGGCCAGATTTATGGTTTGCGGTGAACACTCTGAGTCAGTATATGGTAGAGACGAGACATGTTCACCTGGATGCAGAAAATCATGTGCTGAAGTACCTCAAGGGTACAGTTGATTATGGCCTTAGATTTGCATCGGATCAGAAGATTAACCTACAGGTTTATGTAGATGCAGATTGGGTTGGGAGTGTCACAGATAGAAAGAGCACATCAGGGTTCTACTTTAGTTTGGGATCAGGTATGATCTCATGGTTAAGTAGGAAGCAGATGTGTGTGGCACTCAGTACATCCGAAGTTGAGTATATTGCAGCTTGTTCGGTAAGCTGTGAGGTAGTGTGGCTTCGGAAGTTGCTATTAGGTCTGTTTGATCTCAAGTTAGAGGTGACTTGTGTATTTTGTGACAAACAGAGCTATGTGAAGTTGTCCAAGAACCTTGTGTTTCATGACAAGTCGAAGCACATTGAGATCAGGTATCACTATATCTAGGATATGGTGCAGAAGGGAGCAATGAGGCTCCAATATATAGCAACAAAGGAGAAGATAGCTAATGTGTTGGCCAAGCCTTTATCGAGGGTGAAGTTTGAATACTTCAGGGAAAATCTTGGAGTGGTCTAGATGAAGAGGGAGTGATGAGCTCGGATGAGGTAGAAGGTAGTCATAGGTCATGTGACGTAATTGAGTCTCCTATGATACGAGAGGATTTGGATGAGTGGTGAGGTAATGTAGGTAGTTACGGTGTGCAATGTAATGGAGCTCCTAGGATGGACCCACCAAATGGATTGCTCGATTCTTGGAAGAGGACAGTTGCATCTGGTATGAAAAAGGACCAACTCTGCAGGATATCTACATCCAATATGAAAAAGGATTGGTTTTGTAGTGGTGTGAATCCAGTATGAAAAAGCACTGGCTCTATAGGATATGTACATCCAACATGAAAAAGGAATGGCTTTGCAGTGGTCTATGCCCAGTATGAAAAATAATTGGTCACTATACGGGATGATCCCAGCTTGGTTGGTTGTATCTCCATAGTTGTTGGTTGTATCTATGAGGGTATATCCCAACATGGTTGGTGGTATCACCAAGGGAGATCCTAGTGTCATATGTAGGTTCCCTAACGCACTGGGTTGAACTGGTGCATGTAGGCTCTCCGACGGACTGGATTGAGCAGGATGCATGGTGACTGGTGGTATCAACGAGGAGATATCCCAACATGGTTGGTCATATCTCCAAGGGTAGATCCCAGTGTGGTTGGTTGTATCTCCATGGGTGGATCCCAGTATGACTGGTCGTATCACCAAGGGGAGATCCCAATGTGGATGTTGAGGTACTAGATTGGATCTAGGTCACATGCAGCATGAAAAAGTGTTGGATCTGTGGAGAGTTACATGAAACATGAAAAAAGGCTGGCGTTGTGAAACTTCTAATGATATATAGATTCGGGAGATGTCAGATGTCAATAGTCTGAGTACAAGAAGTGCAGCAGCTGTAAGATCATGGTGATTATGTAAGAAGAATATCACCTTCCTTATTAAGAGGTAGTGCTGAAGAATGTAATTTCAGAATATATTCTTATTTGTATTATTTACATATCATTTGTATTTTACATCCTACAAGGATTATTATTGATGTAATTGATAATGTAAAATTCATTGAAATAGTCAATGTAAACCCTAACTGTTAGGTTAGCTTGGAAATATCTAGAAAAGAATATTCTATTGTGAATAAGACAAGTCGGCCCAGTTAGAAGAGTCAAGTTGGCCTTGTTTGGTAAAACGGTCAAGTCAGTTGAGTAGTATAAATGAGGAGTTAGGTTAGCTTGAATAGTCAATGAGGAGGAGTTAGGTTAGGAGTTACATTGAATAGTCAATGTAAACCCTAACTGTTAGGTTAGCTTGGAAATATCTAGAAAAGAATATTCTATTATGAATAAGACAAGTCGGCCCAGTTAGAAGAGTCAAGTCGGCCTTGTTTGGTAAAACAGTCAAGTCAGTTGAGTAGTATAAATGAGGAGTTTGGCCTCCTCATTTGGTCACCTCACTCTCTCATCAAGTTCGTATGAGTAGGAGAGATAGATTCAAGTGAATAGCTGCTTTTGGAGTCTTCTTGTTTTGGGTCATTGCATGAGGAATACTATTGCACATTCTGATGAATATATATAGAAGACGTTTGCTGGGTTTTTCTACCCCAAGATAGTTTTCCCAGGATAAATTATTGTGTACTATTGTCTATGCTGTGCTTGTTTATCTTTCAATGATCCTTAATGTTATTGCACTTAAAAATCTAACGTTGCTGCCATCAACCAGGCTGACATACAAGATGAAACCCTAACCATTCCCATCACTGAACTGAGTTAACTGTTGACCAAAAAGGAGAATTATGTGGCTTCCTTTGATTGTTTGAAGTTGATGTTGACCAGATTGGCTAGACCATTGACTTTCTGAAGCCTTTAGGACTATTCCATTTGACTGTTTGGATATCTAGTAGGTTCAGTGGTTGAGTATAAGCCCTTACAAGATTGTGGTTGCATGGGAGATTCCCTAAACATGATCGACCTGCTTGGAAAATACCCTAGAATCTAGATAGGGCCCGACCTGCTTCCTCTTCAATGTTTACCTTTGCGGATGAGAGAGGAAAGTACCTAACAGGATTCATTGTGACTGTGAGAGACCCAACAGGGTTTGGGTGAGCTAAGGACATCCCTAGCAGGGGTTGGGTAGAAGCAAGGTATTTTTTAAGGATTCTAATAGTATACTGAAGTGTAGTATTCTAGGTGATTATTCTAGACTGAAATATATATAGGTAGGTGAATATTAAATATGAAACACACAATTTACTACTGAAAATAGTAAATTTTGGCAAATATTATGATAAAAAAACATATTTTATGTAAATATAGGCGATATTAGAGACTAAAAATTACCAAATAGCAAATTTGTTTTTTGAAAAAAAGCCCAAAAAATAGCCAATTGATGAAATTTCGCCCCTAAAAATTACCCTGAGCAACAATTTTGATCTTAATAGTAGCGGTTTCCTTCAAAACCTGATCAGACCCCAACCATAGCTCAAGGAATCCCAACGTCTTCCTTAAAAAACCGAACTGGTTCATGAAGAGAGAGAGAAGATTCCACACGAATTTTATCGTTTGGATCAGAGATGAAGATTGCATAAGTGTGTTGTTCAAATGGGAGAGCTTCTTTATTTATATTTCACCCTTGAGAGTTTCTTCCATATATTTTGGAATAAACAAAATAGTAAAATCCATCTAGTTAGGGTTTTATTATTTTATTTTCACTTTTAACCCTTCACAAAAGAGTTTGACTTTTATCTTGGACCTTTGGTCCTTTACAAGTGGGCTCTTGGTCCTTCATTGCGGTACTTGGACCTTCATTGCACCTTTAATGGTTTCTTGGTCCTTCAAAGGGGTTCATGGTCCTCCAATAGTAGGCTCTTGGTCCTTCATTAGAGTTCCATGACCCTAGCTCCTTAAGAAAGTCATTTAAGACCTTTCTCTTGGTATTTATGGTCCACATGTGCCAATTCAAAGTACACCATCATAAATAAAGAAGATTATTCTTGTTCTCCTTGCTCACCAAGGTCAAGTGCTAGGTACATCAACAAGGGTTGGCGAATCCCATAGCCCATTGACCAAGGAGAGGAGTACATCACTTGCCTAGATCCAATCTAGGACTTCACATTATTTGAATCAACGTCCTAGTCCCTGACCAGGTTCTTCATCCCCAGGATGAAAGCTGACCGAAGTCAACATCTTGGTAATTGACCAAGTGCCTCCATTCTTAAAGAATGTATCTCAGCCCCAGGCTGAGCTTCGGTCCTAGACTGAATTATGTGGATCAACCCCCTGGTCCCTGCCCTGGTCCTCCATTCTCTTGGAGAATGGTTCTCATCCCCAGGATGAGCTTCAGTCCTATACTGAATGTTGATCAACCCCTTGGTAATTGACCAGGTACCTCCATTCTCCTGGATAATGGCTTTAGATGTTGCTAAAAAAATCAACACTCAACACCATTTAAAATTTATTTTTTATCATTACCTAACTTTTTATAATTATTTACATCAGGTTATTTATTTGTAGTGCTTTGCAAAAAAAGTGACATATGACTTGTAGGTTGCTATATGACGAATTTTGGGCTGGTAATTTGTTCTCGTGTTTGAATTAATATATTCAAAATTACTCTTGTTTCTTTCACAACTATATGTTGTGCATACCAAGACATTTGTAAATATGGACTTCAACCCCCACATGTTGTTAATTATTACATTAGTGTAAATAATGTTTTTATCTAACTGTCTCTTCTATGTGATTGGAGCATAATCTGGCAATCTCACCTCATACAATGGATACATGTACATTCTATCCTTGCACTTGTACAAACAACCCATAATATCCACAGTAATTTTTTGATCACCCTTGAACAATCAAGAAACCATGTAATAGGTTTAGGTTGTTACATGTAAAATGGTGTACATTTTACTCCACCACTTCTATACAATGGCTTATATGACTTAACACTTTGATTTACAAGTTAAATAGTTGCCATAAAAAATATTATTTCTTTCTCTTCTTTGTATTGTCTATTGTCTCAAAATACCTCCCATGTATAATGTGGACAAAAAGCATGCTAATAAGACTTCTCCACCTACTATCTAGTTAGCCTTCACTAGTAATTATTTACATACTCCAAGAAGAAGATATGATAGTTTGAAACTTTTATATGCAATGTTTTCTTTCTTTAGGCATGTTAAACTTTGAAATGATGCTCATAGTTCAACCTTCATGTACCAAGATTTTTCAATTCCATAGTTCTATAATATTTGTGAATATGCTAATTTTTTGTAGTTTAAATAGAATGGGAAACAATAATCCCAATTTTAACATGTGATTCTTGTTTCTAATAATTTTATTGCAATTTAGTCTATGGTGATTCCAAAATTAATATTTTAGCAATTTACAACTAGATTTAAGAAGATGAAGTTACATTCTACAATATAGCGTTTAACATGGGCCTTTTCCTCTCTACTAACCACATCACAAATTCAACATTGAGAAATCCACCTCATAAGGTGATCCAAAACATGTACATGCATAATGAGATTGGCCACACAAGATATTAATAAAGTATAGGTGACCAATCCTTTTCGAATAGATCTAATAATTTTTGACTAATGAATATATACTTGATTTGGAGTGATCAATCCTTTTCGAATATTAATAGCTGGATTTAAAATAAGAACCAGTTGATGTAGTAGCGTATTTCGTTGTTTGATATACAGTGTAATAAAATATAACAAAGTAATGGTGATAAGGCAAAAAGGTAAAGCAAAACTATTCTTCGATATTGACTCTAGTTTTCTTTTTTAAGACTAAATATAGAAAAGTAAATAGAATACAAAAATTGCTTAATGCACGACGTAGATTTTAGTTGGTAAAGAAGAACACGTTTTTCTGAAGCTATGATGCTCACCCCCACTTTGTTCTCTTTTTTTGTACTTAAATATCCAGTTTTTTTATAGAGCGTGCACATAATAGACTAACCAACTTTCCTCTCATTTTAATTATTTTACTTCACGTTTATGCGTGTGTTATGCTTTTTAGGTGGATGATGAATGCATGACCAGATTCTTGATATATATAAATACACAGAGAGGACCATTGTTTTGCATCATTCGATCGATTCTGACGGAGCTGGAAGAAAATCAACTGTTTTTTCTGTTGCTACAAAAGAAGGCCTGTTGGCAATAGACCTAAATTATTTCTGCCTATACTCTCTATATATATTAAGCCACTGCGCTGAATTTTAAATTTCAGGAGGAAATATGAAGATAGGAAGGGCGCCTTCTGAGGTGAAGCAACTGTTGTTAGTCGTGAGGCGAGTGTTGAAATCAAAATCAAGTGGTCTGAAGGGCAGAGCAGCCCACGCAATGAAGACCCAAGTTGTTGTTCCCGGCCTGATCAAGAACACTGAGAAGATATTCAGTGCAATCTCTCATAAAATGAATTCCCTGTTTGGAGATGAAGAGAGCCAAAGACAATATAATTCCAGCAACAATAATGATGATGAGATATCTTGTGAAGTAGTTGAACAGTGCGAACATCTATCCCACGCACTTAATGAGTCAAAATCACCCGCCGAGAACCCTACAAATTCGGTCTCAGTTACAGAGGGCCCGCAAATGTGTGCGTGCTCGATGGAGGACGAGATCGACTATTTGGCGGAGGATTTCATTCGAAGGTTTCGCAGCCAAATGGTTTTGCAGAAACAAAATTCTTTCCAACAATATCGAGAGATGTTAGACAGAAGCGTGTGAGAGTTAATAGTCTTGCATGGATATTATGGGGTTTCCAAATCTGCAGATGACGAGGCTCAGAAAATGATTTCGTTACCCTGTGGACTGCGACGAACATAGGGAACTTGAGAGTTAATAGTCTTGCATGGATATTATGGGGTTTCCAAAGCTGCAGATGACGAGGCTCAGAAAATGATTTCGTTACCCTGTGGACTACGACGAACATAGGGAACTTGAAGAGAAGCATTCAGGATCATACTATGAATTGCTTTGTTATGTTTGTTTTTAAGGGGGAGAACCATTTACAATTTATTGTTTATTTTTATGGAATCTTTTTTTTTCACATAGAAAAAAACAATTTTTATTAAGTAAAAAGCTGTGTCAAAATATACAATCGGTGGAGGAAGGGTAGATGCCAACTCCTTTGATCATAAAATAACTAAAAAAAACATATTTAACTAAGTATAAACAGCAGCTTCCATCCAAAACAAAACATCCCACAGCTAACCATAAATTACATCTGAGCATACAAGAAATATTAGCCGCTGACATCATGACACAGGAATGGACATTCTACAAAATTGGAGAGTGTCAAAACTGATCCGACATCCATCTCTGAATTCTTCCAAATAAATGGAACCATCCATGGAGCCCAGTAATCTCCTAGAAAGATGATCCACGTCCATATTATGCTCCAGGAGTCTCTTATAAGATTAAAACACCTTGATGCAAGTCTTTACTTACAAAAACTACAGCTTTTAGCATTTAGTTGAATAGCTGACGTTTTAATGCCAATGACACGCCATTACCAATGGACACGTACCCACCAATGGTGGATTGCAATGTTGCCTTATCTACGTGGAATATACTTCTCCCTTCGTCGTGATGTGCGTGTACTCACCAATGGTGGATTGCAATGTTGCCATATCTACGTGGAATATACTTCTCCCTTCCTCGTGATGTGAAATGCTATGATTATTGTGCTAACTGGTTTTATTTTTGGTGCAAAGCAACTCCATAAAAAACACCATGTCTTCGTATGTAATTTTTGTAAAACACAATGTAATTTTCTGTAAGATGTGGATTTTAATAAAATATATGCATAAAAATAATTTCAGAACATCAAAAGAGGTATGGTATTTGCATTACTTGTTACAAAAAATTAGAAACATTTGAATAGTCACCTCATTTGAAGGTGCTTGTTTGGGGATCCAATGTGGGTTGAGAATTATAAATAGTCAAATGTACAACTTGCATTAGGTGTTGACATTGCTAGACCCATTGTCCTAATTCATGGCATTTAAATCATCTATCTAAATTTGTAGGCAGCGTTACCACCTCGAATGGAATTTCCAAATTGAAACGACTTCCATGGTTGGCCCACGATAGCAATGGAGTAGCCTCCTTCAAAGGTGGGTGTTTGAGGATCTAATGTGGGTTGAGAAATATTAACACACAAATCCCTACCTTGAGTTGCATTGCACTGGGTTCTGGCCTTGGCCCACCCTTGGCCATAGGGCAGTGCTTAACTGAGTGCTCTGATTCATGGCATTTGAAGCATATGTTTGATTTCACAGTGGGGCTACAATCTGCAATGGTATCTACTATCCCTTACTAGTGTTTGAGTGGTCTCCTTCTTATGAGGCATGTGCCCGAGACTAATCATTTCTAGAATGAAAGTAGCAAGAGAATGCTAATTAATGTTGAACATAATCCATTCATAGGGATGGCCCAGACACAAGAAGTGGTCCCTACCATCCATGGTGATTCTAAAAGTGGGCTTACAGAAGAATTTGAAAAAGTGGTTAAATTTAAGAAGAGAGTCATGAATAGAAACAATGGAACTATCTTGTTACTACATTGTACATGTTGGATTTGTACTTGAAGATGTTGAAAATTTGACTCAATACGAGGGAGATGTTGAGTTTTTAGTGGAGAAAATTCTCACTGATTGATAGATATGTGAATATATATAAACTTATGCAATCGTAATAGGCTTGGGATATTAAGCTTTTCAATGGGAACCAACCAATAAAACAAACTTAGGGATGTTCATGGTTTACGATAAACCTCCCTACAATAATAGGGAGGTTCCACAGTACTTCCTTCGGCAAATGTGGGTTGAGTTTGCGCTCGGTTTACATGTCAACTATTTTGACATAACCGAGTTTTAGGGTGTTGGGTGTGGCTTTGCCCAAGATCGACCTGCTACTAGGAGTAACCCATTGAGAGGGCCACCAGCTCCTAGGAGCAATCCCAACCCCTCTACCCAGACACACTTCCTTTGCAGCAGTTACTACAGTGGAGAGGTAGGGTGACCCTGATAGAGATGCAGGTGCAAGACCTTCAAGATAGAGTCAAGATAGACCTGTCACCAGTGATAGCCATGTTGGGCCTTCTAGTTCAACGGGGACAATGCCACATATTTGTCCCCATTGCGGGCACACTTTCCCTGGCTCGATCGAGGGTTTCTATATGGAACAAGTTAGCACTTTTTTTAATGCGTTTTCAATCATCACTTGATAATTTGTAAAGTATTTTTAAAGTATTTTTGCTTGACTTAAACTATTATTTCAATGTACAACTGACACGTCATCATGGGAGAACACAACATCTCCCAACCTAGATGCAACAATGGCAGCTGCAATTGAAATTGCGACACCTCAGATGGAGGTATTTTTCAGCACCCCACACAATATTGTTAATACTTATGGCATTTTTATTTTTATGTATTTATATTTATGACATACATGATGATAGTTCATACTATATTTTTTAATATTTTGATTGAATGAATAATTACTTATTTAATATGTTTATAATGTGCATGCGTTTTGTTGTCCACATGTATGCATAGACTACGATGATCATCCATCTCCGCCAGGGGTCGGCAGATCACCATATACACAGGTACAATGTGTTGCTAAAAGCACGCTTTTAATTTGAAACGTTACGACATACTATGGTTTAATTTGATTTTTTTTTACTAAATTATGATAATACAAATTTGTATGCAAGGGCCACCAACTACTGTAGGCCACTTTAGTCCCATGTTTCCACCCTCTCCCATGGGTCGCCCCCCTCGCTTCCATACAGACCCCTCCCTTTGTCCATCCCCTCCCTTCCATCCACCCTCCCCTCTCCGTCCATACTCCCCCCTCCGTCGATCCTCCCCCATTCGTCCACGCCCCCCCATATATACATCCTCCCCCATTCATCCACGCCCCCCCCCCCCGTCCATCCATCCTCCCCAACTCGTCCACGCCCCCCCTTCCATCAAGCTTCCCCCTTTCATCCACAACCCCCCCCCCCCCTCTATCCATTCTCCTCCCTCTATCCACGGGGGGTTCACTCAGTGAAATTGTTATATAGCATGACCATTCACATAATATTAAAGAATATCCCTAATTTCACTAAATATTGGAAAATGCCTCCTAAAATTGTATTGTTGGGGACCCCTCCCAATATACCTTTCCAGTTAAGAAAACCCCTATTTTCACCAGATATTGTTGGTATCCATTTTTATCAACACATTTTTAATACCCCATTTATTTCATATTATCAAGGTGTAACAAATAGGAGCCCTAATGCATCGTAGTATAAGAAAATAAGATGCTAAAGAAAATAGAAGTATAATGTTAATAACATGATCCCACTGGGATTGCAAGGGTGACTGATCAATTTGTAGCATTGGATGGTGGAAGACCCAATGAAATAGTGTAATGGGGAAGGAAAAATGAGTAAAAGGAAACCCAATCAAGAGATTAATGCAACAAAAAATGTAAAAGACTGATAGTCCAATAGTCAATGGAATGCTTAGAAAAGATGATAATTGCATATGTTTCAAACCACAACCTACCAATCTACCAATTTTATATCATGTAAATACAAATATATCCATAGAGCTCATGTTTTCTATAATATTAATAAATTAAACTCCATAAAAAATGCAAAATTGAAACCCTTTCATGGATGGACTTCCCTACCTTCCTATCAAAACAAACATAATTGATGTTTGAACCCAAATGACAATAGAAAAATTCCTCTTACTTTCCAATAACACCATATGATCATGTGCATAGCTTGGATTTTGGTTATTCACAAGATTCAATGAATTGCATCTACCTCCTCTACAATTATTCTTGCAATCAAGGGAATCAACAACATTTAGTTACCTTTTCTTGGGTTATATCTAGTTCTTTTTATCTTTACGGGAGAGGGGAAAATACTCTTTGTTAAGTTTCAAGCATGCAATAGATATAAACATACATAGATTGTGAAACTTATATGATACCATTTCATGGTAATGATAACACATAGGGTATGTAAACAAGGATCTAGACTTAGGATAAGTTTTATTATAATGTTTAATTACTTTCCTAGGTCATAGACTAGGTAGCTGACCACATAGTGACTAGTTGGCCCACTTCATGTCATCCTTATCCACTTGAGTGCCCTATTTTTCTTTCTGGATGCTTTTATGACTATGTTGTTTAGAAAGAGCTCCCTTCCTGCTTTTATATGCTTTGTTCTGCTTTTACTACTCATAAATCAAATTTCCTTGGTTTTGAGTTGGATAAAGACATAGCTATGGCGCCTTCTTGGACTTAGAAAGTTGACATGTTTTTGGCCAACACATCCACCCTGTTTTTCTCATCTAAAACCAACATCTTTCTTCTTTTTTATCATACATAGGATTCCATAATTTCTTTTCACAATTCATGAGTCTCTTAACTAGTTTGGAAAGTGATGTTGCCACTAATGCGGTTTTTTGCAATTTAGTAAGGCTTCTTTTTGAGAGCTTTTCGAATGCCTCCAAGGAAATTCGAATTTATGGTGTAATTATATATTTTGACATCCATCTCAGTGCCCAATTTTGGTTGATGTAATTTTATGCAATAGAATTTTATTCCATGCATCAATTCTGGCTCAATTTTCATTGTATTGTGCAATATTTGCTTGGCAATTTTGTGTGGAACTTCTTGAGTGCTTAGATCTGATTTGGATCTAATATTTTCACACTCACTTTCTCTAGGAAGAATTGTTATACCCCCTATCCCTATTGAAAATAATTCAACTAGGGAAAAGGAAAGTGAACTTCCTCAAGCTGTATCGAACCCCTCAACTTGCTCAAGTTGTATTGGATCCCTTAACTACCCCTTCCCATGCTTTGTGGGTACACCATCAACTAATTTGCTCATGGTCAAGTTACAACCTAATATTTTTTACCATATTATGTCAACAATTTGTATTTCTCATTCATTTCATTAATATGCTCCCAAGTACCTGTAATTGTGCTTTGTTTTCCAGAGAAGGGTATTTCTGTGAAAACTTCCACAAATAATCGTCTTTTTTTCATGGTTTCCCCACTTCCCACAACATCTTTTTTCCCACCTCTAGATATTTGGTGTCAAATATTGCTCGTTTACCTATTTCTCCGATGATGAAACTTAGAAGAGGATTTCGACCTCACCCACCTAATGGTATCCTCCGAAAATAAATAACCTTCATTTGAGTGTCTATTCTACTCATCTTTTTTAAATCCATGGCCATCACTACATGATGTGATGCGCACCTTCTCCTCAACCACAAGGGAAAAGAGGAGTTCTATTGATCCTGGAGGGACTGTGTACGAGTTGTGAAGATGGTGGAGGTGGAAGAATACTCATCCTCACATGGTGGTATGAAACTAGTTGGAGCAGTACAAGTAGTACAATAGCCAAGACGTTGGGGTTTTATTAGTTCATAGTCACTATAATATGACGATGACCCTACTGAATGAGTCTTCTCCGCAGTTGCCTCTATTTTATGAAAGGGGTTATGAGGAGTGGAGCAGAACTAGTTCCTCTATGACATAATCAGGAATGCACGGAGGACCATTGATGCAACCAGATTGGTGGAGTTATAAATGACACCGCATCCTCGACATGGTGGTATGAAACTATGAATTGCCTGAGGATACCAACGAAGAGATATTGGTGTTACTGCAACTTGAATGCCTTCGCAGATCTCGCATCCTTTGCAAGGAGTGGAACGCTCTCTTCACATCGTCTAAACTCATAATTAATAGATGGGTTAAGGTACCTCCAAATAAAAATCCATGGTTGTTTCTTTGTAAAGTCAATTCCCAAATGGGTAATTCCTAAACGAATTCTTCCGCATATTGTTTCTTCACACAAACCTAGAAGAAATGCATCTTCGTCTCCTTCATTTCAAAGAGAAATGAAAAGGTGAACCATAAAGCACATTGCTGGCATCTTCTTGGTGGATATTTACGATGGTAGATATGTTGTCTGCAATCCTCTCACCCAAGCATTCTTGAAACTCCCCCCATGTCATCCATAAATATACTTTTGACCGAAGGCATCATGTCCTGGAATGTGGGTAATCAAGAGAGTTGTGACCAATAGGGTAGATATAACCATTATTACACTTGCATTGTAAAGAGAAAAGAACAACCACCAGATTTCAAGCGAACCCTAACCTTGAGGTGGCAAAGCACGAACACGCAACACCAGGAAATGAGAGGGAAATAAACGTAGTGTCCAATCAATACACCACATAGGAAGCATCATGCAGAGAGTAAAGAAGAACAAGCAAAGCTTGCAAGAGAAGCCTTGACATCAATTACATTTTACAAAATTTATTAATGGTCAAAAAAACGTTTTTATTAATTACTTACCTGTTTAGATCGGCGGCTCCATAAAAAAATTGGTCGTATTTGACAGGAAAAATGCCTTGTCACCGGAAAGATGTCCATCAAATTCCAAAAAAATGGTCGTATTTGATAGAAAAAATGCCTTGTCACCGGAAAAATGTCCATCAAATTCCAACCTTGGTTGCCAGTAATGGAAGCTCTACTGCACCTATCAATAAATAATTGACTTTTGAAAGTGAATGTACCAGCCTTTGATACGGGACTAGGTTCCTTTGACTTGCACAGATTCCTCATTATCTTAAAAAATGTTTTCCAGGGAGAACAAGTATAGTGAAAGCATTTAACTGTTTTCATTGGAATTTCCACAATGACAACATACTTCCCGCAATCTAAAAGTATTTATCCAACCTCACCACACACAACGTTTGAAAATAATCCTTCCATTGCATTGCAATTTCTTCAGCTATTTCCATTACATGAAATGATGAAAAATCTCCTTCAACTACTTTCATGACTATTAGTTTTATCAATCATGGCATGCGAAATTTCTATTATTGAAGATTCAGATCTCCCCGAAATTCAATTACAAATGCCGAGTCATCAAGTCTTTTATTTGTTTTTGGATTAGCAGGTCGTGTCATCTAAGTCATAGCTCAGTATTGGAATTATCAGTAATCATAACTTATGGCGTTGGAAAAATCTTTTCCTCATCGCATAGAGGGGCCTTGTCGGCGTAATCATGGTGTAGTGGTATCGGCAGTGAGGCTTTACATGATGAGCTTCAACGAGATGCTTGTATTATTCATGGGAAATATGGAAGCTATTGATCATCCACAATATCATCAAGTTTTTGTGCTGCCTCTGAAGGAGAACGACTCAGAGGACATGATACTCTATCAACTTCTCAACAATGCCACCAAGAAATGCCGCCAAGCTTCGATACTCTGCAACCCATGAACAATAGAATATGGTGACCCCTGGAGCGATCAATGGATCCACGCCCTGCATGCTTGTGATTTGCAAGGCTGAAATGACCCAGGCACAAGGTGAAGTTGTAGAGGAGTTGAGCACAAAGCGGTATAGAGGGGTCCGCAGATGCCCATGGGGTAAATTTGTGGCCGAAATAAGAGATTCAATAAGATGGGGGGCTCGAGTATGGCTTGGAACTATCAAAACGATGGAGGAGGTTGCCATGGCTTATGATAAAGTTGCTCTTCTCATTTGTGGATCTCCAACCTCGTTGAATTTTACCATTGATGTCGCAACGAAGGATTTGGCAGATAGTAATTGATGCCGTAACAAAGGATTTGGCAGATAGTAATTACAGATCGTCGTTTAAACTTATATCCTCTCGGCAGAAACGTATCAAAGTATCTGACAATCAGATCGAAATAAGAAACAAAATGGAGGTGCCAGACGTACATTCTCTTGTAGTGGATTTTAGCAAATATAATGTAGAAGGGGATGATGGAATGACCACCATGCGGCGGAAAAGAAGTAGTGATCACATATAATAGGATTACACTGGAATGGAAATCCCTCCATGGGATAAGCATTTACGAATTGCTGCCTTCGGATTGATTAACTATGTGCCAATGAGTATTAATAATAATAATGATATATGCTTGGCCTTAGATTCAACTCTTGTAGAGTTCCAAGACCTTGGGAGTGATTACTTGGAAGAGTTCTTCTTTCCATATAGCACTCTAATTATTTCCTTCAATTTTCTATGCCTCCATTGTTGGATATGGTACTGCAAACATAAATAAATAAACAAAACGTTCGATCTTCACTTGCTTCTGATTTGTATTTGTGTCTCGTATCTATCGTATATAGTGTACACTCTCTAGCAAACTTTTCTGAGTTTTTGGATTAGTTCGTACTGTTAGTTAATTTGCTCAACTAAATTTGTTATTAGTCATAATGATTTTTTTCATTTTAATTTCATTAATTTACCTTTAAGAAGCTAACGTCCTGCCTGATTGGGTCAATACATGCCACAATTCCAGGGACCCTAGCCTCCCATACTCCATCATCTATCCTTGGCATATGGATTAATGCATCACTAGGTAATGCAGTCATTTTGCCTCTACATCATTCGACAGAACCCCAAACTCATACATATATGTTTTTTGTAGGTCGAAGTAAGCTTCCAGGCATAAACTTTTAATAATGTGAAAACCATTTTTATACTATTCACTAGCGGTTTCCTTACGTTGGTGGGTTGATTCAATTTGGTTTAACATTGGTTGGTCCAGTGATTTAAAGGCTGAGCTTATTTGACAAACACTAACCTTCATTTCAAACTAAATACCCCACAAAATCACAACTTTGCAAAATTTTAGCAGGTGGATACACAAAAATTGCTTATGGAGAGCATCTATAGCACGTACACCATATGTGCCAGTTATTTTTGTGGAATTAGGAAAAGAGTTTCCTACAGTGTTTCATGGCATACCCTTTAATTGACGCTTGTAGAATTAAAATGGTCGAGCTTGAACGAGAAAAACTAGATGGGTTACTTGAGTGTAGATAGGCTAACCTCTGCAAATCCTACATATCAAAACATTAGAGCAATGAATTAGTTGAAACAAGAGTAATTGAAAAACACCAAATGTAGGAATCATCCAAACCATACATGTGACAGTGTATTAAGCCAATTGGAAAAATGAATGCAATAGTTAATCATTAACCCTATGGAAATCGAATATACAGTGATTCAATATAGGTGAGAACAAAAGAGAATTAAATGAAAATTATGTTAAAGTATTCATTTCAGGTAGCTATTCAAGTCAACCCTTAACCCGACTTGCGTAACAAAAGATTGCAGATATAATCGGTATAAGAAGCATACCTGAAGGTGAATTCTCAAATTGGTTCACATGGAGTCAACCCAGGAGATGAGTAACCATTTGCATGCAACAGAGCCTGGCAGAGAAAGAACCCTCCAAGCTCATTGAACAAATGCTAGAATGTTCGGAGGAGTGGGTTGCATTGCAAACTTTCATGAGAGCCGAGATTAAATTAAAAGAACCCTCCAGGCTCATTGAAGAAATGCTAGAAAGTTTAGAGGAGTGGGTTTTATTGCAAGCTTCACGAGAGCCGAGATTAAATTGATGTGGAGTACGAATTCTCATATCTAGATATCTACCATGCCACATGTTGGCTAGTAGGTCGAGGTCTCCATCAATTCTACCATCTTTTTACAATAGTAGAGTACCAGATATTAAAAGCACAAATCCTCGAAGTAATCCAATGAGCGCCAAAATTCATTTCATACCTAACCAAAATTTATGAGCACTTTTTTGCTATTAAGAATTAGTGTAATTAGAGTTGGAATTAGTGTAACTAGGGAGAAGTCTCCTATTAAGAAGTAGTGTAATTACTCTTAATGAGAGTTGAATTATTGGAACAACTAAATTGTCTACCGAATGCAAAAACCCATTTTCATTATATAATTCATATTTGGAGCACCATGGTGTAAATATTGTTATAACTGTGATCTAAAAACTTAGAGAAGTGTATCTTAGTTGTCGTTTTTCTATGGGTTCAAGATTTGGTTGTCCTACCCATACAAGCTACCGAGTGGCGTCTTAAAATAATAGAAACCCTAGTTAGGGTTGTATTATACTTGAGTGGATATCGACATTGCTTGGTTCAAGGTATTTTAAAAATATGAGAATGGTTGATACCATTTCACATTCATTTCGTGAGCATTGATAAACAAAACAGGATGGGAAATTAAACCACCTACCACTCAACAATTTTCTTTGATAATGGGTTGGGTCGATGTTGACTTGTCTCTTTTCCCCTTAGATTCTATGTTGGTGGTGAATAACCTCTTAATGACTAGGGTTATTGGTGTTTCTCTTAGCAATATCCAAAATGTTTACTTTGTGAATGATACTGCGAACCCATGGATTTTCACATATATACTTTTATTTCAATGTGAAATGTTGGCACACAACACTAAAACATCATTGCTGGACCTTTTGGTAACAAAAATACCATGTGGATGCACGTGAACTATGTAGATGCATGAAACCAAATATACAAAGAAAGTGACATTTCATCAACACATATTTCATTAAATTTGGAATTAAACAGTGGATCTAGAATTCTAAAATAACCAAAAACTCAATTCTAGCATTGTTCTTGTAATAAAATATTTCCAATTTTAATACAACTTTTAGGAGAGCACGATGGTATTGTTGCTCTTCGTGACTAAACTTTTGAGTGACTATGAAGTTATCATGTCAAACCAAACCTCAATGGAGTGTGACATAACATATGGTCACACACATATATCTCTTGTAATAGTGAAATGACACTATTGGTTATCAAATTTTTGTAAAGGGAAATATTGTCAAGGTAAATGAGACTTGTGAGAGGATGCACTATTATTATTGTGTTGTTCCATAACTTGTGGAAGAGTGCAACACATCACATGTATCTTAAGGTTTAGGATAGTGTGATATTTCACTGTGACTTGTTGTGTAACCTCAACTTTCTAGAAATCAAATGAGATCATGGCTCATGTGATGTATTCATTTGAAAATCCCTTCCCTTTTCTTTGAAAGATATTTGATGACATATGAACTTTGCATTGTTTTAAAACTTGTAACAAGTGTGATGTTATTGTTTTAATTACATTAAATGGAGATATTATAATAAAAATCTCTTTCGGTGGATGATTTTGGTCCATTGCATCCCACTCATCCCACCCAATTGACTTCATCGTTGTGGTTCCTTATATTTGTGTCATTGGTCATTGATCATTACCTCAATTCGATTAACAATTTGAAGATCCATTAATCAACCAAGAACATGAGCAACATTAAAACCTTTCAATATAGCACTGAAAACAACCATCCTACATCCCGATTGAGTATCTCTTGTCCATCAAACTCAATACCTTGTTCCCTTGTCCCCTAATTTTCCCTCTTCCTTCCCTCCATTACTTCTGCACGAAATGTAATAAAACATACCCTAAATATTTGTATCGCCATATAACATAATTAAACCTCCTTGGCCCCTTAATACAAGGCAATATATTTTCTCATTTTTGTATCATATTTTATTCCCTAATATGAATGGACGTGATAGGATATTTCCTACCAACTGACCCCCCCGTGCCTCTATCCAAGACCGCCCTCCCATTCACCATACCTCAACATCCTCCTTAGCCCTTTTGGGTCGATACCCCCTATTGTACAGCCAGTAGGGGTTCATCGTCCATGACGTCCTCTTCCACCCCATACCACCATGTCCTCTTCCTCCATTTCATCTATAGTTCCCCTATTGTGGCAACTACTATTCCATTATCTTCCCATGTATCTACAGTGGTTGCACCCATAGTTGCTGCATCTACATTTGTGGCCCCCCCCATGACTGCATCGGAGCAGGTTGTCTAGCCAACTACTACACCTGCTAGCCCTGAAGCCCAGCCATGTCCATTTCCGGAGATTTTCACGGTGAGAATCAAGTTAATTTATGAAAATGTTTTGATGAATTAACCAAAATTAATTTAATCAATTATTATTTTTCAATGAAATGATTGTCGTAAATGTTGTAGGGTGGGATTGCTGAGAGGCTCAGCAGATCCAGGACACATGCCTCTCGTCTCCCACTCACATCAACGGTGAGTTATTTAAGATTTGGATTGTACATTCATTTTATAAATGTGGTAAATGTTACAAATGATTGAAAATGATCGTATCTTATGTCATTTGTTTCAGAGCATGGAGAGACGGTCTACTTCTAGACGGAAGAAGACCCGAGATTCCAGTAGCTCCAAGAAGAGGAAGATCGATTTTGGAGATGTGCCTGGGAGTGACCGGGGTGGTCACAATGCTTGACACACCATGTTATGTATATTAGCCACTATGTGTCACCTTTGGGCACCAGTTGCCATGTACTTTGTATCTACGGCACGGGTTGCCATGTATTTTGGATCTACGACATGAGTTGTCAGATTTTGTATAGGGCACGAGTTGCCATGTATTTCGGATATATCACATGAGTTGTCGTATTTTGTATAGGGCATGAGTTTCCATCGTATGTACATTGGGAACCATGTTCCACTATTTGCCTGAAAATTTATATATTTGCTTGATTTTTGTTCCACTATGGTTTTATCTCATGGATTTATATATAGTTTTGTTCGAGTTTTGTTCTATATATGTGTATAATGATTTGGATTCAAATGTATACACATGAATATATATGTACAATGAAAATGATTTACTCTTTATATGTATTATAATTTATGCAAGGGATTAGGCTACATAATAGGGTTTGATTGTGATTAGAATACAAGCTAGGGTTTACGCTACCAACTAGGGTTTTTAGGATAGGCTCTCATGTTTCTAGGATAGGCTCCAAGCTCTAGGGTTACCAACTTAATGTTGAACTCTACTATGATGACAACATTGTCACCAACACCATGCCCACTACCACAATCACCATCAAGCCTCGTCATCCTCTTGCTCATGGTGTTGCCATCCTCGTCACCATCAATCATTCGTCATCCACCATCAACCTAATGCACTTTGTCTCATTGTCACCTTCACCATATCTATGCTCACGCCCATTATCACCATCGTCATCATTGTACTCATTGTCACAATTGTTGCCATCATGCTCATTGGAGTCTAGGCCATTTGGCCTCTCTGTTTATGTATTTTGGGTCAAATATGGATTGCACTTGATTTGTTTTTAGTTGTATGCACCCTTGCTATATACATGTCAGAACATGTCCACAACCTGTCATTGATGCTGCCCTAGCATTTCGCTATCCATCATTCAATTTACCAGCATGTCTTCATTCTTCATGTCTTCATCAACCATCCAACCCAAAAATAAAGATTAGAGAGAGTTACATTGTTGCTCCCATTGCTTCTACTGCTACTACTCCACCGAGACTGTCCTCATCTTGACCCCCGAAAATCAGGGCTACTTGTGCATCCGAAATCTCCCACTCAAAAATCTCAATCAAATAAAACTTGTCTTCTATATTTATACTTTTCCTCATCATCAATTTAGGAGGCCGACTTATCTCCTTTTTTATTTTTATTTTATCATTGATAATTAAGTCAAATGATATTTTTCATTTCCTTAACAAATATACATATATATATTTATTTATTTATCCTTTTTCCATATCATCATGGGTTCCTTTTCCATGCCATGTCATGGCCTTCAATAATGCCCTCAAGGGCCATTAATTATGTTTGCATGACCCCACAAAAATGCCCACATGGGGCTCTTTTTCATGCCTACAATTATGCTCGCATGCTCCACTTAATATGCCTGCAAGAGCCTTCAACCATGCCCACATGGGACTTAAACCATGCCCGCATATGTCTCCATTCTCATGCCCTCATGGCTCTTCAAAATATGCCCGCAAGGGATATTTTGATATGCCCGCATAGTGTCCACAATTATGCCCGCATGGATCCTTGATATGCCCGCAATGAGCTCCTTAGGATATGCTCACAAGGGTAATAAAATATGCCTGCATTGCCTTCTCCAAGTGCCCGCATGAGCCACCAAAGTGCCCTCAATGTGCTATCTAGATGCCCATAGCTCCATTTAGTAATGCCTGCGTGTGTCCACAATCAAATGCCCGCATGAGACCTTTAAAATGCCCTCAGGCCACTTCAAATGCCCTCATATCTTGTCTTTTTCTATGTCAACAACATCTTGTCATCCCACTATTCTTAGCCATGTCATTGTTCACCTTAAGCTATCTTGACTTCTTCCATGTCATGCTTTGTCATTTGACCTTTCCATGCCTTGTCCTTGTCCTTATGTTTGTCAATGTCCTCCTTGTCTTTTTTTCATTGACATGTCTTCAACCATGTCAAGTATTATGCTTCCCAAGTCATCAATGATTTGCTTGCCACTTGTCATACATAAACCTTGTCATACCTTTTTCCCTTTGTTGTCCTTGTCTTTGTCATTCTTGTCAAGCTTATCCATGCTTGTCATCAACCTTTGTCTTGTTGTCCTTTTCCAATTGTTCTTGTCCATTATCAAACTTATGCTTGCTAAGTCTTGTCCTCCTTGTCATCTTGTCTTTGACCTCAAATCATTGTCCTTTGTCATTAATGTATTGTCAAGTCTTGTCCTCCTTGTCATCTTGTCTTTGAGCTCAAATCATTGTCCTTTGTCATTAATGTATTGTCATCAATGACAATCATATTCATCAAATAGAATTTTGAACTCAACATTAAAAGACTAATTGAAGACATTTATTGCATTGATCAAGTAACATCTCACCATTGTGTTATGAAAATATTATCTTAATGGAAAAAACTAATAATATCTTGCAATAGTTCAATGAACTTAGCACATGCATGTTAATTTGATATCTAATTTAAAATTGTGTTTTTTTTCAACTCCAAGGGTTCATACCCATTGATCAAGATTATGATTGCAAGGAAAATATGTTCCAAGGAAAAAACAAAAGTTAACAAAATAAGTCAAAATATGTTTGAATAACCTCTATCATAATAGTAACATGCTATGCATATCATCAATGTAAGCCTATGACATTTTCACAAACTAAGAGGATGTCTAATAGATGCTACACATTTCATCAATGCTACCGTATTTCATCAAATGATACGTACATGAACATCTATGAATTTCGGTTGAAGTGTGCCTACTCTAACATGCTAAAAACAATGGCAAAGTATCAAGTACAATGGCAAGGAATGCATAACTAAAGTGTAATAAAATTCATTAGGCCTTCATGTACATATGGTCAAATATATGTAATAAATATACCCTAGTATGTAAGACCCTAGTTTGTTCCAATATGCTAACCAATAGTTGGTCATGAATTCACTCTCATAAAATCGTTGAAATATAAAACCTAGCGTTAGTAAACGCTAGTATGTAAGACCCTGGTTTGTGCTTTACCTCTTTCATATGTCCATTTAACACTTGTCATAATGCAAAAGTAATCATACAGAATCCATGAAAAATGAAATACCTAACTAGTTTAATTATCTTCCTTAATAATGTTGTTTTGATGAAGTAAATAAGATGTTCATGGTCCTATGTTTGTAAAAAGGATGGATTATCCTCATTTGAAAATGTATTTAAAATTTAATGTACTTGATTGATATAAATGATGATGCAATGGTTGTTCATTGTGATCTGGAAAGTATTCCCCCATAAATTGATGGCAAAGGTTCATGGTGAATTTGATCTAACAAAGCTAACAAGTATCAGAGGGATATCATCGATGAAACATCGCCTCCATTTTTTATTTGGACCTTTGAATTCTTAAAAATGACATTAATTACTCAAAAGGAAAATATAGTGGAACACTTAGGATTTGTTAAATGACATGGCACACTAAGGACATATAAATCTACCAAGGGTGCAGTGTGGTAGGTTTGATTTCCTCTCTTTGAAAGTCTAGTTCTAGAATCAAAATCAATTTTTTTCAAAGTTGACCCCCATGTGCAAAAATTGCACACTCCCTTATTGACCAAAACCCTAGTTTCCAAAATGGACCTAAACTATGACACCTTGGCCATGGGACCGGAGGAGAGAGCCACCCATAGCACTATCCCAATGTCCTGAATCAAATGGATTCGACGGTTTGCGATCCGAGCCACGGTCGTCATTCTATGGCTCATTCGATCTCGCATCCAAAAGGCCTTCAGGAACACCTGTTAGATACCTACCGGGGCCAGAGAATTCTAGCCGTGCAACAAAACCGGGTTCTAGGGAGTCCTACAAGTGTGTCTAGGAAGGTTACAGCTCATAACTCTATCCATAAGTCGTCGGTCAATGATTTTTCAAAGTTGACCCCCATGTGCAAAAATTGCACACTCCCTTACTGAGCAAAACCCTAGTTTCCAAAATGGACCTAAAAGATGACACCTTGGCCATGGGAATGAATGAGAAGGGCACCCATAGCAGTATCTAGATGTACTAAATCCAACGGAGTCGACGGTTTTTCGATCCGAGCCACGGTCATCATTCTATGGCTCGTTCCATCTTGCATCCAAAAGGCCTTCAGGGACACCCGTTGGATACCTACTGGGGCCATATAATTCCAACCGTACAACAAAATCAGGTTCCGGGGAGTCCTGCAAGTGTGTCTAGGAAGGTTCCAGTTTGAAATGCTAGCCATAAGTCCCCAGTCGATGATTTTGCAAAGTTTACCCCCATGTGAAAAAATTGCACACTCCCTTACTAAGAAAAACCTTATTTTCCAAAATGGACCTAAAAGATGAAACCTGGGCCATGGGATTGGAGGAGAGGGGCACCCCTAGCACTATCCCAATGTCTTGAATCCAACCGAGTCGGCGGTTTTTCGATCCGAGCCTCGATCATCATTTTATGGCTCGTTCCATCTTGCATCCAAAAGGCCTTCAGGGACACTTGTTGGATACCTACCGGGGCCATATAATTCCAACCATGCAACAAAACCGAGTTCTAGGGATTCTTGCAAGTGTGTCTAGGAAGGTTCTAGCTCGGAACGCTAGCCATAAGTCCCTAGACAATGATTTTGCAAAGTTGACCCCCATGTGCAAAAATTGCACGCTCCCTTACTAAGAAAAACCCTACTTTCCAAAATGGACCTACAAGATGACACCTGAGCCTTGGGATTGAAGGAGAGGGGCACCCCTAGCACTATCCTGATGTCCTGAATCAGAAAGAGTCGACGGTTTATCTATCCGAGCCACAGTCGTCATTCTATGGCTCATTCCATCTCGCATCCAAAATGCCTTCACGGACACCTATTGGATACCCACCGGGGCCATAGAATTCCAACCGTGAAACAAAATAGGGTTTCATGGAGTCTTGCAAGTGTGTCTAGGATGGTTCCAGCTCCGAACGCTAGCCATAAGTCCCTGGTCAATGATTTTGCAAAGTTGACCCCCATGTGAAAAAATTGCACACTCCCTTATTGAGCAAAACCCTAGTTTCCAAAATGAACCTACAAGATGACACCTGGGCCATGGGAATGGAGGAGAGGGGTAACCCTAGCACTATCTTGATGTCATGAATCCAACAGATTCGATGGTTTTTCGATCCGAGCCACAGTCTTCATTCTATGGCTAGTTCCATCTCACATCCAAAAGGCCTTCAGGGACACTTGTTGGATACCTACCGACGCCATATAATTCCAACCGTGCAACAAAACTGGGTTCTAGGGAGTCTTGCAAGTGTGTCTAGGAAGGTTCCAGCTGGAAACACTAGTCGTAAGTCCCCAGTCGATGATTTTTCAAATTGACCCCCATGTGCAAAAATTGCACACTCCCTTATTGAGAAAAACCCTAGTTTCCAAAATTGACCTACAAGATGACACCTGGGCCATGGGACCAGAGGAGAGGGGAACCCCTAGAACTATATCGATGTCCTGAATCCAATGGAGTCGACGGTTTTTTCGATCCGAACCATGGTCATCATTCTATGGCTCGTTCCATCTCGCATCCAAAAGGCCTTCAAGGGCACCTGTTGGATACCTACCAGGGCCATAGAATTCCATCCATGCAACAAAACTGGGTTCTAGGGAGTCCTGCAAGTGTGTCTAGGAAGGTTCCATCTCAGAACGCTATCCATAAGTCCCCGGTCAATGATTTTGAAAATTTGACCCCCATGTGCAAAATTTGCACACTCCCTTACTAAGCAAAACCCCAGTTTCCAAAATGGACCTACAAGATGACACCTGGGCCATGGGATCAGAGGAGAGGAGAACCCCTAGCACTATCCCAATGTCCTGAATCCAACAGATTTGACGATTTGTAAATTTGAGCCACGGTCGTCATTCTATGGCTAGTTCCATCTCGCATCCAAAAGGCCTTTAGGGACACCTATTGGATACCTACTGGGGCCATAGAAATCTAACCGTGCAACAAAATCGGGTTTCGAGGAGCCCTACAAGTGTGTCTAGGAAGGTTCCATCTTGGAACACTATCCATAAGTCCCCGATTGATAATTTTGCAAAGTTGACCCCCATGTGCAACAATTGCACACTCCCTTACTAAGCAAAACCCTAGTTTCGAAAATGGACCTAAAAGATGACACCTGGGTCATGGGACCAGAGGAGAGGGGCACCTCTAGAAATATCATGATTTCCCGAATCCAATGGAGATGATGATTTTTCGATCTGATCCATGGTCGTCATTATATGGCTAGTTCCATCTTGCATCCAAAAGGCCTTCAGGGACACCTGTTGGATACCTACTGGGGCCATAGAATTCCAGTTGTGCAACAAAACTGGGTTTCGAGGAGTCCTGGAAGTGTGTCTAGGAATTTTCTAGCTCAGAACGCTAGCCATAAGTCCCCGGTTGATGATTTTGCAAAGTTGACCCACCTGTGCAAAAATTGCACACTCCCTTACTAAGCAAAACCCTAGTTTCCAAAATGGACCTAAAAGATGACACTTGGGCCATGGGACCGGAGAAGAGGGGCACCCCTAGAACTATTCCAATTTCTTTAATCAAATGGAGTCGATGGTTTGTCGATCTAAGCCATGGTCGTCGTTCTATGGCTAGTTCCATCTCGCATCCAAAAGGCCTTCACGGACACCTGTTGGATACCTACCGAGACCATAGAATTCCAACCGTGAAACAAAACCAAGTTCTAGCGAGTCCTACAAGTGTGTCTAGGAAGCTTCCATCTTGGAACACTAGCCATAAGTCCCCGGTTGATGATGTTTCAAAGTTGACCCCCATGTGCAAAACTTGCACACTCCCTTACTGAGGAAAACCGTAGTTTCCAAAATGGACCTAAAAGATGACACCTGGACCATGGGACTGGAGGAGAGGGGCACCCCTAGCACTATACCTATGTCTTGAATCCAATGGAGTCGATGGTTTTTCGATCCGAGCCACGGTCATCATTCTATGGCTCGTTCCATCTCGCATCCAAAAGGCCTTCACGGACACTTGTTGGATACCTACCGAGGCCATATAATTCCAACCGTGCAACAAAACCCTATTCTTGGGAGTCCTGCAAGTGTGTCTAGGAAGGTTCCAGCTCAAAACGCTAGCCATAAGTCCTCGGCCGATGATTTTGAAAATTTGACCCCCATGTGCAAAAATTGCACACTCCCTTACTGAGCAAAACCCTAGTTTCCAAAATGGACCTACAAGATGACACCTGGGCCATGGGACCAGAGGAGAGGGGCACCCCTAGCACTATCTCGATGTCCTGAATCCAACAGAGTCAACGGTTTGTCGATCCAATCCATGGTTGTCATTCTATGGTTCGTTCCATATCGCATCCAAAAGGCATTCAAGGACACCTATTGGATACCTATTGGGGCCATAGAATTCCAACCGTGCAACAAAACCGGGTTCCAGGGAGTCTTGTAAGTGTGTCTAGGATGGTTCCAGTTCAGAACACTATCCATAAGTCCTTGGTCGATGATTTTGCAAAGTTGACCCCCATGTGCAAAAATTGCACACTGCCTTACTGAGCAAAAACCTAGTTTCCAAAATGGACCTACAAATGATGATGTGGCATGTGTGATGAAGTTGGAAAAACACATGATGGTGTTCTGGTGCAATCATTAATTTAGTGTTGCAATCTAACATCAATTTCAGTCCACTCATCTCACTGTCATCAACTTCAATTTCTGCTCATGCCCAATGTCTGCTCATCATCTTGTAACTGTATAAGTGTTTTCAAAGTTTAAATGAAGTTTAAAGGAAGTTTAAAAAGTGTATTTATATAGTTCAAAAATTAACTTCAAACCGAGCCGACTTACAATAACTATTTTAAATTAATCTTTTATAATTTCACAAAAATGGGAACCAACTTGCTTGGGGTTTTTGATTTTTTTTGAATTATGTTTGTAATAGGTTATCCACTTCATCATCATTATTTTAGCAAGGGCTTCCTTATGTGTTTCATTACCAGCCAAAAGCATTAAGTCACAATGCCAGAATCAAACTTCAACTCCAACCAAAATCATTAAGTGTGGGTCAATGTGTATGGGTCATATGTCCAAATCATTTACCAAGTGCACCATCAGTGATCTTCAAGAGATTATCCACACCATCTTGTCCTTGGTTCCTTCCTATCAAGTCCTGCTTGCCATGTCAATATTTTATTTTTTCAAGAGCTCCAAGTCACCATTGGCATCCATGACAAAGTGAGGGCTCTTTCATTTCATCAAGGGTTCCATACATCATTGTCTGCATGCTCAACAAGGTGGACATGAAATTTCTCTAAAACCAATTTGATTTTTCTTAAAATCTCCCTTGTTTTCAATTCCTCATGTCTATCATTTCTCATCCGAAAGATCCCGGGCATGTGTGGCAATCGTGGACATGTCCACAATGGCCATATGCATGTGTGGGAGATGACAGAACCTAGGTCCGCTCGCCGGTTTGGGTTCCGTGACCCCAGAGAAAATCCTCAAAGTGTCCCTGAATGGCCCCGGGTTGTCGGACCAAAATGCTCGCAGCACCCAAAACGTGGCTCCCATCGTGAATACGTCGATACCGATGGATCTGGGACGCTAGGTTTAAGCTAGGGGACCCCCCACAGCATGCCTCCAACCCATGAAAACGGTGCTATTGTGCCATCTCCGGAGCTAGGGTTTTTCTCAATGAAGGCCATTCCAATATTTCTCAAGGGGGTCATTTCTCATCTGAAGGCTCCCGGGCCTGGGTGGCAACTGTGGAAATTTCCACAATGGAGATATGTACATGGGGGAGATGATGGAACCCAGGTCCGCTCACCAGTTTGGGTTTCGTTACCCCGGAGCAAATCCTCAAAGTGTCCCTGAATGGCCCCGGGGTGCCGGACCAAAATGCCCACAGCACGCAAACTGTGGCTCTGATCGCGAATCCGTCGATTCTGATGGATCCGAGATGTCGAGTTTTAGTTAGGGGACCCCCCGTAACACGCCTCCAACCCCTGGAAATGGTGCTATTGTGCCATCTCTGGAGCTACGGTTTTGCTTAGTGAAGGCCATTCCAATATTGCTCAAGGGGGTCATTTACGATCCAAAGGCTCATGGGCATGAGTGGCCACCATGGACACATCCAACATGGCCATACGCATGTGTGGGAGATGACCGAATCTAGGTATGCTCATCGGTTTGGGTTCCGTGACCCCGAAGCAAATCCCAAAGTGTTCTTGAATGACCCCGAGGTGCCGAACCAAAATGCCCGCAACACCCAAACCGTGGCTCCGATCGTGAATTTGTCAATTTTGATGGATCCAAGACGCCTGGTTTCAGCTAGGGGACCCCCCAAAGTGTGCCTCCAACCCCCAGAAATGGTGCTATTGTGCCATCTTTGGAGCTAGGGTTTTGCTCAGTGAAGGCCATTCCAATATTGCTCAAGGTGGCCATTTCTTGTTCGAAGGCTCCCAGGCATGCATGGAAATTATGGACACATCCAAAATGGACATACGCACGTGTGGGAGATGACAGAACCTAGGTCCGCTTGCCGGTTTCGGTTTCGTTACCCCAGAGAAAATCCTCAAAGTGTCCCTGAATGGCCCCGGGGTGCCAGACCAAAATTCCCACAGCACCAAAATAGTTTCTCCGATTGTGAATCCGTCGATTTCGATGGATCTGGGACATTGGTTTTCAGCTAGGAAACCCTCCACACCTTTCTTAGAAGTCTCGGAAACTGTGTTATTGTGCCATCTCCAGAGCAAGGGTTTTGCTCAGTGAAGGCCATTTCTCGTCCAAAGTCTCCCGAGCGTGCATGGCCACTATGGACACATACACAATGTCCATACGCACATGTGGGAGATGACGGAACCCAGGTCCGCTCACCGGTTTGGTTTCCGTGCCCCCGAAGCAATTCCTCAAAGTGTCCCTTAATGGCCCTGGGGTGACCGACGAAAATGCCCACAACACCCAAATCATGGCTCCAATCACAAATCCGTCGATTTCGATGGATCCGGGACGTTGGGTTTCATCTTTCCCCCACCCCCCACAGCGTGCCTCCAATCCCCAGAAACGGTGTTATTGTTCCATCTCCGGAGCTAGGGTTTTGCTTAGTGAAGGCCTTCATTGAGCAAAACCCTAGCTCCGGAGATGGCAGAATAACACCCTTTACGGGGGTTGGAGGCATACTATGGGGGGGCCCTAGCTGAAACCCAGTGTCCCAGATCCATCAGAATTGATGGATTCGCGATTGGAGCCACGGTTTGGGTTCTGTGGGCATTTTGGTCTGGAACCCCAGGGCCATTCAGGGGCACTTTGAGGATTTGCTCCGGGGTAACAGACCCAAACCGGCGAGTGGACCTGGGATCCATCATCTCCCACATGTGCATATGGCCATTATGGATGTGTCCACGGTTTCCACACATGCTGGGGAGCCTTTGGACGATAAATGACCCCCTTGAACAATATTGGAATGGCCTTCACTGAGCAAAACCCTAGCTCCAAAGATGGCACAATTGCACTGTTTCTAGGGGTTGGAGGCATGTTGCGGGGGGACCCTAGCTAAAACCCGACACCCCAGATCCATCAGAATTGACGTATTCATGATCGGAGCCATGGTTTGGGTGCTGCGGGCATTTTGGTTCAGAACCCCAGGGCCATTCAGGGACACTTTGAGGATTTGCTCCGGGGTAACGAAACACAAACCAGCAAGTGGACCTCAGTTTCGTCATCTCCCACACATGCATAGGGCCATTATGGACGTGTCTATGGTTTCCACGCACACCCGGGATCCTTTGGACGAGAAACGAACCCCTTGAGCAGTATTGGAATGGCCTTCACTGAGCAAAACCCTAGCTTCGGAGATGGCACTGGTGGACTCCAGGAGTGGATACTTAATTAGGGTAGCTATACAGAGAGTATACTTTAATTATCAACCAGGGATCATACAAACTTAAGAGGTGCTAAGAACTGTATGTGCACTATAGAGTGATCTTTGTCGTTCACGGTGTTGAATGTATCCTAAAGGTTTCTTTGAGGGAAATGCAAATATTGTTCTAAAAATAAGAAGCTGGAAATATGAAATGGATGCAAATCTATAACCTAAATCTGCTGAAGACTGATAGATTTATCTTAGGAATTGAATACTGGAAAACTGGAAATTTAGTCTAGGAATTAAATACTAAAAGCTGGTAAATCTAATCTAGGAATCTTAATGCTGGAAAACAATCAAATTCTATCTACCCAATCAAATACTGAAAGCGATAAAACATTATTCTATTCAAATAAAATATTGAAATATTTAGCTTCTATGTGATCAAACTTAAATAAGGAGAGTATGCGTGAATTTATAGATCTGAATCATTATCTAGAAATGGTGTAAAAATGCTAGAAAATAGATGTAAAATATGCCTGCACAGATAACATACACGGGACTATGGACAGCGTGTTACAGAACTATGGAATCAGTATTATCTAACTACAGAGGAAAATCGTTGAACTGAAATCAGAATCTTCTATTTAAACAATTATCAAAGTACTTTCACACATCATGATGATTAAACTAGTTAACAAAACGCATGGGAAATACCTGTAATAAAGCATGAGGCTCCTGATCTACGTATTGAGGGGGCCCTCCCCAACACATATTTTAGGAGTGAAAAAGACTTATAAACTCAAGGATTTGAAATAACATTGGTCTTTCATTATCAAAATCATAACTTCATGTTCCAGGAAAAACTTAAACAAAACTGTCTTGAATACAAAATGTGTTGAAGGTTGTTTCTCAAAAATGTCAAGAGAACCCCCTGCTATTCAAGAGGTCACTATTTATTCTTAATTCTAACCTAACTCTACATTTAAAATTCCGATCTTGGTTAACAGGAGCTCTTTCTATAAATTAGGAAAATGTGGGTGCTAAGCCAGTCGTGATCTGAAGTCTTCGAGCTTGATTTACTTGTTTTTTTCTAGATCACTTGCGCCCTGCTCACGCATGCCTATTTTCATATAATTAGCACATAAAAACACCTTTAATCATAAGAAGAATAATCTCTAAACTATTTTATTAAATAATCAAAACAAATGCATTCTTCCCCACCAATAGAGGTATTTCCTTATCCTTTCTTGTGCTTGTGTGGCATAAAGGGGCTATAGAGTACCTATATTCTGAGCTCATATAGCACCGTTTTCGAGGGTTGGAGGCACAATGTGGGGGTCCCCTTAGCTGAAAACCGGCATCTCGGATCCATTGTAATCGATGGATTCGCGATCGGAGCTACGGTTTGGGTGCTGCGGGCATTTCAGTCGGGCACCTCGGGGCCATTCAAGGACACTTTGAGGATTTGCTCCAAGGTCACAGAACCCAAACCGACGAGCGGTCCTGGGTTCTGTCATCTCCCACATGTGCGTAAAGGATCTTTCAAACTAATATATAGGACATTTTTTAGGGTTGTTTAGATCCTAAGTGTTGATACATATGAAAAATGGCTAGGTAAATCTTGCTAATGAGATTAAATGAGGGTTGTGCTTGCTCAAATCCCTAGGGGCACACCTCACACAAGAGGTCATACACTTATAACCACATCGTGATGCTCCCTAAGCTATTGAGACAATATTGAGAATATTTGAGCCATTATAGAGTAACACCTTTGACCTCCTAATGTTATGTAAACACATAAGAAAGTGTTTTACCATAAGTCATTTAGAGAGGATATGCCATAACACTGGTACCAATTGGATGTCCCCATTTTTGTATGGCATATGGAAAGGTAGGCTAAGTAGATTGAAGGTAGACTAGGGGTATCTTTAGGACCAAGAATGATGTGTCAAATCACAACACATCTAGGATCGAGGTATATTTGGCCTCCATATGAGCATATTCAAATATGATTAGGAGGTTATGAACACCAAGTGTTGGTGTTGAAGGCCTATATATGACTGTGAATATTTATCTTATTGGTGAGGATATGGATACTATTCAGAGGTTTTGAACAAGAGCAAGAAAGGAGATTTCAAAAAAACAAATAGGACATGTCTTAGGGTTCTTTGGATTCCAAGTGTTGATACATACTTCATTAAGATATTTTGAGAACCATTTATGGATATGAGGGCCTTGTACATGGTTGGGAGGAGGATTGAAAACCTTAATAAAATAAAGCTTCTAAGGGAAGGGAAACTCGAGGTTTAGAACTTATAGGTGTATTAATTACATAGGTTCACAACAATGAAATAGGCCTCAAATGACAAGGATATGTTTAGCCTCCAATAAATGATATGGGTGCAACTAGGAGTATTTTAGCACTTAGTATGGGTTTTATGGCACTAAACATGGTCAAACGATGAAACCTTGACCTTGGGACCAATGATCAATTTTATGGGTCATTTGTAATGCTTCAGGGCATCATTCATGAACCTTGGTCCCTAGAAGGTGCCTGTAGAGCCTAATGCATAATTCAAAATTCAAAAGGTTTAAAACATCAATGTATTGTAATAATAACTTAATCATAACTCAAACATCAAATAAAAAATATCAAATAACGATATCAAATAAAATATCTAACATGAATAACATTAATCATGCATGAATAAATAATCCTACGGCTATACTATGTACCTCAATCAATTAGGCCTTCTGGATCCTCTCGGTTTTTTATTGTCTTGAACAACCTCTTGTGATATGCATGAGGTAGTAAGTAGCGTACCTTGTTTGATGTCTTCATTGACATTGTTTGTAGTTCGATGTTTGTACCAATGATCAAGTGCGTAAAGTGATACACCCGTGAACCTGGTCTATAATACGTGTATGTGTAGCCATTGCTCTTTGGTCCCTTTCCATCTACTGCAAGATATTCCCCCAGAACAAACATCGAGCCAGTCAGAAAGGTAATGCCTTCACTATCGATTAATGATGCGAGGAGGGTTTGCTTCCCCTGGATGCATCGTGCCAACCAATAATTTGTCACAATTGCACTGTCTGTCGGGGCGATAATCGCGTAGAGGTGTCCTGCAAAAATGCATTTTATGGTCATATTCCAACAAGTAGTGGTTTGATAAGTTGGGATAATTACAAAAACAAGGAGGGAACCAAGATATGCATGCATAAATGTTTACTTGGTTGTACAACATCATATATATGATCATATTCATTCGAAATAGAGGACTGGCCTTCCTCTAACTGGATTGTTTCAGCAATTGCACATGGCTCCACTGCAAGTGATACATGATCCCATTCATTAACCCAATCCATTAATTCACACTCATCCCACTCACAATTGCTGCAAGGAACACAAAAGAAAGCAAGTTTCTGCGTCCATATTTCAAATAAGGGGTTGTTTGAGCTTCGAACTGAATGAAATCCACGAGTGCCTTGCAAAATACTACAACTATAAGAATGCGATCGATCTATATCAACCACATGCCATAAATTTCTAACAACATGTCCTCTATCTATTGGTCTGTGCTGCTCCATGGTTCGATCTGAAATTTTTGCATAGCACCATCGAACTATGGATTCTGCATCCCGAATATGAGGGTTTGTGATGCACCTCATCCCCTCCCTTCGTAGGGAAGTTTTGAGACATACTCCAACCCCATCATGCTCTCCCTTTCCATGCCCGGTCTCAAAATAGTTCCATATATGTAGCACATCATAAGTCTTGTGCAAAATACTCAACCACTAGAATACACGTGCATTTTTGAACTGGCCTGCACAACCATCTGACTATATCCAATGTTGATCCATCTGTATACCTCTCTCCTTCAGCTGATCATAAAAAATTCTGAAGCAATGCTGCACATAATGCAGGTTGTGGCACCTGTCATCACTGATGTAGAAGTTGGTCTCTTTCAATATTATCCTCATGTCATTGCTGCTCTCTAGCGCATGCCTATACGTGATATGGAACATTATGCTAACTTGGTCTGAATGGTAGTATTGACTTTGAATCTCATTCTATGGTTGCGGGGTGTAGTTTTCAGCAAAGTCCACAACTGACAATATTGTTCCATTGGGAAAGGTGTCCCTACACTGTCTGTATTGTTCATCCTACCATCGTGCTACATGGACATGTTGTACATACTACTCTGTCTTTTGGTAGAATTCCTTCATGAAATCACAAATTTGTACCTGGTGCCACAAAACCAAGGGCCTTAATACAACGTGACATTTTCAATTTGAATATATATGTACAAATTCAACATGTACAGTATGAAAGTATGCAAACTTAGATTACCTATGACTTCACCAATGCAATTTTTTTGCTTTCCTTTGCACTATCTACTTGATATGCTATGTACTTAAAGTTCTGCATTTCTACTGGCATCCTCCCAAATTCGTGCTCCTTGGTTTCATGGATGCATTGACTCAATAATGCAAATCCACTGCAACTGGAACATGTCCCATACAAACATGATATTTTATAATATTTTTGTCCTTCAGGTCTTGGACACATTATGCTATGTATAAATTCTCTGGATGCATTCGATGGTTGTAATGATGGGCAATCCTGCACAATGTTAGTATGCAAATCACAAAATATATGTCTATATTTATCATAATAGTACTCAAATTCTACATGGTATCTACAACAGCATGTGTTGCAATCAATGCAAATTATAACATACCAGGGTTAGCATTTTTCAAAGGACCTTTGGACCAAGTTCAATTGTGTGTGCTCATTCTAGAACCTCTCATAGAGTTCCGTTTGTGTCGTGTCAAGGAAGTGCTTGACATGGGGTTCACACCCCTTAACACCTTTTCTCAACTTTAAATCATCTCTTTGATTTGATGATGGTCTAGTGTTATCATGCCAAAACTTTTGTACTAGTTCTTTAACAACATCAATAATCTTCATGTCTGAACGAGGTAACCTACCAACAAAGGCCCAACAATCTTTTTGTCCTGGGGTATCAAGTTTTTCTCTAATAACATAATACTTTTGAAGAGTCTTTCTATCTACTTTAAAGATTTTACATGTGTGTGATAGCAGGCAACGTTGCCTTGTGGATTTGTCTACAATCGATTCCGACAATACACGACGCGCCGCATTAAAATATTTTGTACGAGAAGTTTTTCCAACCAAATTAAATGCAAACTGCAGATTTCTAACAACATGATTGTTGGCCTTTGAACTTCTAACTACCTTTATGCCCAAAATTCTCCTAACATTAGCTAGAAAATGTGATTTTAACAAAGCCAGAAACAATTGACATTTTGCTGCATCGGTTTTGGATTCAAAAAATTCTTTGATTATCCTGTTACAATGGAAATCAATAGTGTGTTTGGGCAACTTACCTTCAAGTTCTGAAAATGAACTTTCATCCACATGAATACGTCTGGGAGTTATTCGTCGTCCGCTTGATAGTTGAGGCAAGGGAGTCGGAAAGGAAGTACGAGTCTCGTCACTGGTTTGTTGTGGCCCTTGGTTCACAATTTGGTCCTATAAGGGAGTGTGTTTGACATGTGTGTGCTCTTCTTGGGGAGGTTTCCTATTAACAACCTGTTCAACATCCATCCCTTCATACTCGACATCAAGCAAGATTTGATTGACTTTAACCACTTCGTCATTTCTTGTTGATGGATCTAAGGAACTAACATCTTGATGTCTATGGTTTTCCATGTACAACCCGGCCTTTTCTCTTATCTCATGGGCCTTTTCAGGGGGCGGCTCCTTCCTTCTAGACTTTCTTTTATTATTACGTTCGTTGTGCATATTCAATACGTTTTTTAACAAAACAAAAATATCACCCCTGCAAGAATGAACAACAAATAAGATACTAAAACTCGATGTGCATGATTATTAAAACTTGATGTAGCAATTGATTATGTACAACAACATCTAGTGATAATGTTTTTATATAATCTTAAAAGCTATTGAGAATTCCCTAGATATAACAACAACATCACCTCTAGGAACTCAATTGGATGGTATTGGATGGTGGTATGGGATGTTAGTAGGAGCACATTTCCTAAAAAAGGAGAAGCTCCTACTCACTTCATTTTCATGTTTTGGATGAGGGAAAATAGCCCCAAAAGATTAAGAGTTTGATTCTTTAGGTGTTTGTGTCAGTTGTTGTACTGAAATCATGAGGAATTCAACAAATCTTTGTGTACTAGATGGAGTTATGTGATTATGAAGGGTTATTAGTGGTTATGCAAGCAAGTTTTTTTATTATCTTCATGAAAGGTTCAAAGCATTGCTTGGTGCATGTTGTAGTTTTTTTGTGGTAAGATGTTTTATTGTCTATGTTGAATATTAAGAAGACTAAAATACATCTATCATACAATTCATGAAGAAAAACTAAACTAGATACAATTCAAACAAAGTGAATGAAGACTAAAATACATTTAACAAGAGGAAGAGATCACCATACCTCAAGGATTATGATTGCTCTTTGCTTCATATGTAAAATGCTCTTTTGATGTATCCACTATATGTAAGAAGAGTTCAAGTGTGTCCAAGCAACATGAGAATTCAATCCAAGGAGCCAAATAGAGTCCAACTATTGTGTATTCAATCAAAGGAGTCAAATCGAGTCCAACTGGTGTGTATTCAATCCAAAGAGCCAACTAGAGCCCCAACTCTTGTGTGTTCTATCCAAATTGTCAAAGAAACACCAAATGGTTGTCGAAATGTGCATGAAAATAGCGAAAAACATGCGTGGAACAAGAGAAAAAATACAGGAGAAGAACGCGGGTTATTT